>PDGT01000023.1:1094650-1221753 GCA_003671415.1 Megathymus violae | reverse complement strand
ATATATATATATATATATATATATATATATATACCAAAATCTTACTATATTATGTAACTATGTTATGTATATTCTATGTTATGTAACTAGTAGACTAAACACTTAATAAAAATAGAGAACTCACAAGTTTTTTTACGATGATTTCTGTAAGATAACAAATAATTAGTTATCAGTTTATCAGTTTTTAATTTAACGTTAACTGATTTAATAATCTGAGCTACATTATATCAAAAATTGTTTGACATACATATATAAACAATAATCAACCCATATAGAAATAGAAACGTTAGGTGATAAAAAAGTCGATTGACGTAAAATTTTACGCACTTTTCTTACGGTTTTATTAAAAGTTCGACATACGGAGAAAGTTGGCGTCATGTCGTACAAGGAAGTAAAGGAGATGGCTCTCGATCGTGAAAGGTGGAGAGGGCTTCATCAGCTGCGCCGACAAGGGCCCAGCCCTTAAATCAGAAGCAGACGATATACGGAATCATTTATGTATGTATATTCCTTTGCATAATAATAAACATTTATAATGAAGATCATGTTTTATAGATCTTCAAATCGAAACTGTGTGTGTGATTACATACAAACAAGTAGAATTTATTGAGGATAAATGTTGGTAAGACACAGGTTATTTTATCTATAAATGATGAGGTATCAAAATGAATCTATAACTAGTGATCCGTTTTTAAGTGCTCGTGGGCCAACGGTTTGTGCCGATCGTAGAGATTCAACAAAGTTAGACTGCAAACCTAAGACTAAATATATATATTAGGTCATTACCTATGAAATTGCCGTTTTTCATGAAATAAATGAAGCGTATTTTTTTTCTATATTTTTATTCTATTAATCAAAGTTAATCAAAGTAATAATAAAGTAAAGTAAAAATAATTAATCAAAGTAATCACCCATGCAATCAATGCAGCTTTGCCAACGCATTGGTAGCTTATTGATGCCCTTTTTGAAAAAAATCAGCTGGACGGGAGGCAACAAATTCTTCAAAGGCATTTTGTACTGCCTCTCGAGTATTGAATTTTTTTTCCCGTCAAGAAGTTATCAAAATTCTGGAAAAAGTAGAAGTCTGTAGGCGCAAGGTCTACTGAGTACGGCGGATGACGGAGAACTTCCAACCCCAGCTCTTGTAGCTTAGAGACCGTCTGTTGTGCAGTATGAGGTCGCGCGTTGTCGTGCAGGAGCAGTGGAGCCGAACGATTGACCAAAGCTGGTTGGAGACGTGCGAGTTTCGCCATCATTGTGTTCAGTTCTTCACAATACACATCTGCAGTAATGCTCGTCCCGTTTGGTAAGAAGCTGTGATGAATTACACCCGCGTTAGACCACCAAACAGTTACCATCACTTTTCTAGGGGTAAGTTTTCGTTTAGGAAATGGTTTGGGTGCTGAACCAGAGTCCAACCAACTTGCTGAGCGCCTACAATTGTCGAACAGGATCCATTTCTCGCCACAAGTAACAATGCGGTTCAGAATCCCTTCATTTGTATGATTGTATTCTTCATTTGTTGAGCAGTGCAAGGCACGTCTCGACGCGTACTTCGCGCTGGCGATCATTAAGTTCGTGGGCTTCCCATTTGTCAAGCTTCTTTACCTTGCCAATTTGACGCAAATGGACCAATATTTTTTTGATGCAACTGTCGAAAACTGCTGCTAATTCAGCCGTTGATTGAGTTTCATCAGCTTCCACAATCGCCTTTAATTCGTCATTGTCGACCAAAGTTTTCGGACGACCACGGGGTTCATTTTTCGGGTCAAAATTTCCAGAACGGAAGCAGGCAAACCAATAACGGGTGGTGCGTTCGTTAGTGTTGGCTCCGAAAACGTCGTTGATGTTGCGTGCCGCTTGTGCCGCTTTGCTGCCACGACGGTACTCATACTCCATAATTACTCGAATTTTTAACGTATCCATGATGACGAAAAATGTTCGAATGCGTTGAAAACAAAACACTAACTATTAAACAAATGACGATTTTAGAAAAAAGAATTCCATGTTTTAAAAATAAAATTAAATTGAAATTAGAATTATCAGCCAAAAAAAAAATATTTTGATTTGAAATGGCCAGTACAGCAGAACGGCAATTTCTTAGGTAAAGACCTATTATAAGAAATATCAAAACCACTGCCATGATTCGGAGTTCACGTTCAGACGTAAGTCGCTTGCCACCAGACAAGTGCCACGCCTCAAAAATGACAACAGCCGATAAACGAGTTGACGGGCCAGTGACCAGACGCTTGATGGTAACAGGTTACCAACATCCAGAGACATCCGTAAGACTAAAGGCATCCGATGGGTTCCTAAGAAGAACGGTGAATTTGCTTTAAAATTGACTTTGCAAGTCTGCCAGCAAAACTCGATAAAAACATTCCTTACTTAATGACAGAAAAGGGGTGGTAGTTAGCTATCCATGTAAAGTACTTTACTACCATGGTGGAGTATCTTTGGGCTTAACTTGGATGACACAGAGCCCAGAAACCTTAGCAGGAGAGTTTTGTTTCTTCGCCCGTTGTTCAGTAGGGGCATTACGAATAGAAATTGTTTGCTTGGTTTTATGGTAAGAGGATTCATGACTGGCAGTTATCGAAGCAAAGTAATACACTACAAAACTTAATATTTAATAGAAAACACAGTAAGTGTATGAGTAGTAGTAAAAACAAAAAATAGAACAATAAATACATTCAAATATATATTTTTATATGTTTGTATTATGTTGACATAAACAAATAGTTTTAAGTACATTACATATATAAGTTATATTTAAAGACCAAAGCTTGTATAATAGTGTTTTTGTCTTTTTGGTTGTCTTTCTGGCACGTCTGGTACTAAATGGCGTAAGAGATGATACTAAATATACTTATACCATAATATAGGCAGTTTTATTTTTAAATTATTTTTGTACAAAATGCCGTATAACCACAAATTTGATTAAAATTTAACCTCAAAAATTAAAATTTGACTAAGTACCCTTTGCAATGAATGGTATGTATCGTATTGTGTTGTATGTAATTTTAGTTAATGTTAATTAGAGTTATTGGCTAAGCCGTACTCATTACATAAATGGGTCAACATCTACAATGTTGTTTTCCGGAAAATAGGTCTGATCAACTGGAGAAACTAGATAAAAGTTAATGGAAGTTTTGTTAAGAGTTCAGTAAATAATATCTTGATTGCTCTTCTGGAACTATCGTAAGAAATAAAAAAGTTTTTAATTCGTATTCGTAAAAGCATTAAATGCGACCTTTAAAAAATATAATGATGAAGGATGATGTCTCTCTGTATAGCAAGTAGTTTGCATATTGCAACCGTGAACACGGTAATACCTTCATACTATCTACTTCTATGCTAATACAACTAAAATACTGAGTCAAATCCCTTAATTCCATAACCAGGTCTGTCTACAGAGTCCGCACTAACCCGTAGGTAACATGATTTCAAAGCGAAATATCCCAGTGCTTTCCATGAAAATGCCAGTCGGTATTACACTGTCCACTCTATGGTATCGGACCGCTATTATTAATTTAAGCGAGTGCAGACAGGTAACACAATCACCACGCTCCGACGCCTCACGAGCCGAGACGTGTGCGCGCGTCATGCATACTGATTCCAAACGACACCGCCAACGGCACAACCCTCCTATTGATCGTGAAACTTAACAAATTCCTTAAATAAGGACGGCGAATACAACATTCTTGTTATTAGCTACCCGGGGTCAAATTGAGCTGAAACTTTAGGACCGCACCGTACCGACGCTTGATAAGACTTGCTACGACTTGACATTATCCAAACAACTCTCCCTTGGAAACTCAAAAATAGCATCGTAAAATTGCCTTTATTTCTAATAGCCGACACATATGGCTGGAACTTTCTAGGTACTTTACTAGATAACAATATTATTATTTATCTGCCTTATCTTTGAAATATGTATTATATTAATCCTGCATCTGTTTTGTTATGTATTAAAGCTATATTACTGCAGTTGTTACAGATTAACAAACAGTAAATAGGAGCATAAAAGTTGTGCAATCTCGGGAAAGGCCAGTATAATAAATGCTTAACAGGAATGTTCCCAGTGTAAATTCTTTTATGCCGTCAAAAGTTTATTGATGTAAAAACTTATTAGTACGTATAGTATAGTAGCAGTAGTGTAAAACTGTTAGTGAAAAAAGTTTATTGTTTCATATATATATTATACTGTCGTAGTCATTGTTGCCTTTGAACCATAATTTTGGTATTTTCAATAACTAGAAATTTAATTAAGAATTATGTTTTGTTAACAAGAAAAATAGTGAACTGTGGTAAATTTAGAGAGAAAGAGAGTGTCATTGCAATACCGATTTCATTCTTTAAGAAGCTATAGTTACAATGGAGATTGCTAAAAATCAATCTATTCTTCAGAAGCAGCGAGTGTATCACCAACCTCGAGAAAAATTAGGTTCAGTTACAACCGATTTAGATGGAAAAGTTACATGAAACAAAACAACTAAAACTCGAACAAAAGAGCGTCATGACATATCTTAATTTACATCACTTAAACAAGAAACATATTGTGGAGGGTGAACAATAATAATAAACCGCTGGTCCCTCTGAATTGTATTTTTACTTAACTCGATGGCTGAGTATTAAATTAGACAGCTGAATGAGAAGCTCTGTGCGAGATAAATGATATTCGGTCTGGTTAGGGTTGTACATATACGTTTTTGTCACTTGTTACGTTTTTTATTTGATTATGTTTTTTTGTTGTAATTACCGTACTCCGGCAAAGTAACATCGAGATCCAATACTACTGGGCTATAGTCTACTTGGAGAATAAGAGAAATAAGCTCATAATCCATTATGCTGGCCAAGTGTATAAATACATTTATATCCATAATGAAACATACCAATTATATTTATATTGCAATATACGAAATATGTTTGTTATTTTTATAATGGTAAATTAGGTAAGGTATAAGGAAGTAAAAGGTAATTAAAACATTTATTCAAAAACCTTTGGCCGTGGATAGTTTATGTGAAAAATTATTTGTTAATTTTTTCGTTAATTTTGGTTTTAAAAAACTACTTTACACGAAGGCTAACGTTTGTTTTAAAACTCATAATATCGAGATCAATCAATTTGAAAATTCGTACAAACAAATTGTAGTAAGGGAATTGCAAATAAGAATAATATTTAGTTTAATAGTCTCGTTATATAAACCAGGAAACAAAAGAGTAAACGAATAAGTAAAGCGAGTTGGAATGTATTGCATTTACATTTTATCATCAGAAATTTCATAATTTACTGACACTGATTTTAACACTGGAAGGTAAAATCATGCAGGCCATGGTTTAATAAAAAGTGATTTTTAATATATATGTATATTTTTGATTATATTCTAACCCAAAATATCATCTAATCTGATTTATGGTTTTGACATGATTACAAAAAAAAATGGACAGATTCTACACCGTTACAGTTTATTAATAAAGATACACACACATCTCTATCAAACATCTGGGTTTTCTACAGTTATTTAATAACGTTAATAAACATTTTCAATTATGTTAATCTCACGTTAATAATTTAAATAACCTTAACGTAATATTACTCCCTTAAATCCATATTACAATTAGACAACCCTTACGTGGTGTGTCAGCTACTGAGGTGCGGATTGTAACAAAATAATCGTACAATGCGCTTTACATGTTACAAATTATTATATAATATATCTTCGATTTGCTATTGCTCAGTTTAAGTTTCATAGATTGTCTCTCAATTTAATATCGAAACCTGACGGCCAACAGTGACTTTGCTAACGAGGTACGAATCTTCAAACATAAAGGGATCGTGCTATGTTATATTGCAAGCCGTAAGTGATTGCGGATAATGTTGTTTGTTTGACTTGTTATTACTTTCGTAGATTCTTAAAGATAAAGGTAAGATTTACAAGTCGATTATAAAACCAGTAATCATGTACGGCTCGGAATGCTGGGCGGCTAAAGTGTGTGAGGAGAAACATTAGGAATGTTTAAATAATAGATAAAGTAAGAAGTAGAAGGTTGAAATTATTTGGGTATGTGATGAAAAGGAGTGAAGACCATGTGACCAAAAAAGTGATGACTATGAAATTGAATAGATACAGAGCTAGGAAAGAAAGAAATGGTGGTTGAATTGTATCAGGAGTGATATGAATGAAGTGTTAGTGGACATAAGTATGACAGGAAAGCGCAATAAATGAAAAGAAAAGACATACTGTGCCAATCCCAAATAATGGAAGAAGATAAGGCTTGCTAACAAGCTGCAGATTGTCTTCAAATGCAAAGGAATTGTGCTGTTATTTTTAATGAGTTCATGTGATTTACTGGTGTTGATATAAAATTTATATCTTGGATTTTTTATTACTTTTATCCATTTTCATGGGTACATTTAAAAAAAATTAGCTTAAAACGATGGAACACATAGTTATTTTTTTATTAATATGGTTGAAAGTAAACTGTAGGTGTGCAGTCTCTTTGATTGGGTGCTATGCTTATGCCTGGTTACAGTACTCATGCCGATCTATTTACCAACTAGAGGAAAATGCTACGAATTCTATATAAAATATAATCTAGAGACCCCTGCAGACCCTACTTCATTAAAGAAAAATTCTAACTGTCCATATTTGAAACTGCAATGCTTTCTAAACAAAACCTCAATATGTTTAAATACTATGTTAAAAGTGATCGACGAAAGACAACAGACTGCAGCCCCTGAAATTGCTACAGGCATCATATATGTATCTTACTGTTGCAATGACATTGATATAAATATATGGATTTGGGAACTAAAGTTTGAAATGTTTCCCAATGACAGTCACGTAAGCTGTCAGCTTGTTTACCGGCAGTAGTAAAAGAAAACAATTCCATTTTGATTTTAGGTGTACACCACGTCATAGTACCGGCAGATCATCAGTACGAGTACGTTATGATAACAAGTACTATCTTTCCTTCCAGATTGTGTAGTCTTATATTATTTACCACATGGCCTGTTAACTCAGTCAGGTCAATAGCTGGGTGATCGCTTGTAATAATTTATGAATTAATGATTTCTAGTATCGAAGGCCAAATAAAATATAATGTTCTGGTTATTTTAAGAAGACACAAATCTTTACGCTTTATTGTTGCTCCTTGGCGTTGCCATTACTTTGGTATGAAATATTTCGTATATAGAGTGTCTTAGATCCGAATTAAATAATTCAATTAAAGTCTTCCTACTTTACTTTTCTAAGGAAGTTGTCCGAACTATTTTGATTAGTGCGATCCGATTGTGTTCCTTAACATTAAGTAAGCCTTAAAAAAATATTCTATTTAATAGACTACTAGTGAAGAATACAATTATTGCCTAGTTTGTTTTTGTGTACCTATAAATAATATAAGAGTCTATCGTAAACACAACCACGTCCCGTAAAATATTGGTCCTTATACTTACAATATTAAAATCACATTTACTCTTGCATCACACCGTCAGCTCTCCTCTCCAGTAATATAACATTTTCTCATGTTGCAAGATATCGGCACGTTCTTAAAATCACGGGTTTTAAGAAATGTAAAACAGTAGCAGATGAGAGATGTTAATTATACATATTTACCACTTAAAGTCTTTATTGTGACGTGTGTAGTGAAAAACTTTTGGGTTGCGGTATAACCTCAACCTGTAAACTAAGTGGAGTTATCGCACGTGTTTAAAGTATGTAGAACGGATTCTATACAAGTAAAGGTTTCGCTTCAGTTCATGATACTATTGTTCCTTTTTAAAATGGTATGTGTACCAAAACATTACAACTATAGTATCATTTTTTTCTCCTTGCAGTTTGGGTCATAATACATAAGCCGCCTAGGGCGGTGAGCATGTTGCGCGGACGCAACGCCAATATCGATAAAAACAAATGAGTCATCGAAGGCTAGTGCACGGCGGCGGTGCGGTATACAAAGAGTGCAAATTTAAACTTAGATATAAGTATTTCTATTTATTTTTTAATGTAACTTGTTACATTCAAAACTTTTTTACTTATAGTTTTTTAACACATACATACCCAATTAATAATTTATTTTAAATCATTATTATTCTTATTTTAATAAAAACCTTGTTTTATCTATTTTTCTTTCATTTTTATCATAATCCCACATAATGACAAAACTAAATACACTATCGATAACGCTTATCGACAACAATAATGCGCATCACTATGCCGCCCATAAGGCCCGTGAGTGGGAGAGAGAGCAAAATACTCGCTTCACTGCTCCGACGTTTTACGACGCAAACTGCACGGAGAAAAAAATTATACTATAATTTTTATTAGAGGCTACATGTTTGTTCTTTTAGACGGTTTTAATAAATTAATAACCACCAAAAGCTTCTATAATTCTAATTGGCTGATTTTTTACCTTATTTATTTTCCCGAGAAAATAGATCTATTTCTGGGGTTTTAAAGTATCAATAATACAGTGTGTACTAAACGTGCCAGGTTTCTTTTCTGTGAGTCTTGATTAATGAAAAAAATTTAAGGCTTCGTTGGTTTAGAGATAAAGAGAATGATGATCTTTGAAATCTTCGGTATATTTTAAGTTTTGAATTGAACAATAAATTAAAAATATGTTTATGCTTCTAATATACTGTCATCGCATATGTAACAAGACGCACTTGACATTTTTCTACATTTTACCTTACAAAATAACCCAAAAACTTAAAATTACTTTATTAACAGCTTCGAATTAAAAAAAAAATCCGTTCAGCAAATCCGGGTCCGAAAGTTAGACACGACATACGGACAAACAGCTACATATACGTCGAGTTATTCTATTAAGGTTCTGTTTTTTCACCTGGTATTCGAAACCTGGATAAATTAGGTATTTGTTTGGGTAATGGTCTAAACCGTCAATGATATATGTCTTTACGTAAAATACGTTAATACTTCACAGTAATGCCGCCTGCCGATAAGTGGTTATGAAGTCTATCCCGTTGAACGCATTAACTGATAAAAGCCTCTCCCTTCGCTTTATCGCCGTATGACTCCAGATACATTTTTAGAAGTATTTCCAAAAACATTTATTTATTTAGAAACCATAATTGAGAATAATTTAACATCGTGTTTATAAAATAGAACCTTTTGATGTAAATATTTCCCGGTGTATTGTTCTAGACGTTTATGTGACAGAAAAATTTGTATTCGGGCTTTTAGTCGTTCGTGACATTTTAAATTTGTATGTTTATCTACTCCCATGCTTTAAATCCTCTACAAAAGATTCTGAAACAGTTAGCTTACTGCCAACATTAAAACACCCAATGACATAATAACCATTATATCTTCGAAACGGATGATATAATGTTGTACTGAATTTCATAATAACACTCATTTGTTTCTTTTCGATCCCTTCTGTGCAAAGGGTTTAAAACAAGAACATTGTGATTCACGTGCATTTCACTACCAGAACGCCGTGCGCCGTAAACAAAGTAGATTATTCGAATCCCCGCCATTTTTGTTCGATACTTTTATTGTTTTGTTTACAAAGAAATGAGCAAGTGTTACAAAAACGTGTTACTGTACAAAATTTTAATTACTACTACAATAAATAATTCTTTCATTAATACTTAGTTTATTTGTATATACTCAGTATTGGATGATATTAGGTTACTAAAACTGGCTGTTTTAATGTTAGCAGTAAATTAACTGTTTCAGAATCTTTTATAGAGGATTTAAAGCATGGGAGTAGATAAAGTCTTGTATGCAACTGTTGATAATTAGGTATTAAAACACTTATGTGATACTATTATCACAAATTCATGTTTTAATACCCCTTATTATACAACAGTTGCATAAATAACTATTATAACACCTACAAAGCAAGTAATCTTAACAAGGAAGTGTGAGCGTTAATTTTATATGTCCACGACACAAATCCTAGTGCGTGTGTGTGTGTGTGTGTGTGTGAAAGAGCTTTTTTATATTGATTTAAGTATCATTGAGAATTTTGAAATACCATTTTTTTTATGGTACCAAACATGTACAGTATACAACCATCATCAGTTTGTCTGTGATTTTAATTTTTTCGGTCATCTAGATTAAACAAATGTTGAAACGGAAAAAAAATGTACAGATTGACAAACGCGTACATCAATACACAAAATAAACGTAATTCACTAAATTTGGTTCGAAGTGAATAGAGAAACTACAAGAGTGTCACACATTTCTGTATAGCAAAGTAATCAAATAAACACCCTTTTAAGAGTGATATAACGAGACCCATAACTTGTCAAATAACCTTTGCACTCCTTATGTTAGAAGGGATAACTCGTGAAATTGGCTCCAATTAATCTACACATATAATAAAATTCTAACTTATCGTTTTCTGTACATGAAGGATACACGAGGAAAACTACTGTTAGGGGCCATTATTAACGCAATACAACCTAAAACAAAAAATTTTAGAATTATATTTGTTTGTCTGCGCGTTTGTTCGCGCTAACCTCAGAAAAGGCTTAACGGATTTCGTTATGGTTTTCAGTAATGTAATGCAGTGCGCGTCACATAATATTTAAAGTTCGTTTTATTACAATCCGCCCATAAATAAAAGAGTTATAAATTAATATATTTCTAATTCATAAAACGTGAAAAATCCAATCCTAAAACTACTGTTATTGGTGCTATTTCTGAGCATAAGGTGTAGTTTATTTGAAGCGAAATGAGGGCAGTTTTCTAGTATATTAATAAGAATTAACTTCACTTTAAATGCTTATAGCTTCTTCCAATAATTTAAAATTTTAATCATTATTTAATTCGCCGCAGAAGTTATCCGTCACGTTCTGTTCGTAATGGTATCGAAATGGAGTTCGTGACGAGGATTTTATTATCCAGGCCTTTACTAGTTTTTATAGACATTTTTCGTATCACTTTATTGTTGTATATTTTATTGTACCTTTCTATTTTTATTACTTGCCGTTAAACTTAGTTGCGTCTGTTACTAAGTTAATGCTATAAATTGTCATAAATTATGGCTGGGTGCAGTGCACTATAATGTAGCAATTCAATAAATCTCTAACGAATATATCATTGAAAATTTTGTTATTCCACTTATGTTAGTGCTTTGTTACCAACAATTTTGGTTATTCAAATTTTTTTTTGCCATGAAAACCGCCAATAAATATTACATAATTACAATATAATTATTATTATTAATATACTGAATTTCTTCGGTAAATACATTGTAATGTTCCTCCGTGAACTTATAGCCATTGAAATAAAATTGTAATTTAACGTTGGCATTGAGACTTGGAATCAAAATCGCTGATACAAAAAATTTACAACTCCTGTCTTAATTTGGTAGCACCTGAAGTTATGCAGTTTACTTACACAAATATTTTTGCTTAAACGTGTGCTTATCCTAATACAGGGTATAAAGGTGTCGGATACATTTTGCATGAGCTGTCTCAGCAAAGTCGGGTCACCGGCACACAGAAATATAATCATCAGAATTTATTTTGAACTTTTGTTTGCAGGTTAAAACGTTGAGCAAATGTTGTAAAAAACCCAATGCATAATTGTTTTGGATTTTACCTCAAAAATTAAACAGGATCGGTGTTTGAGTGTCTTTTAAAATTGTTGGTTTAGGGCTTCCTCGAATTAGGTGGTATACATATTTTAGGCGCTTTAGGGTTTAATATTTATAAGATATAGTCACGCATGCTTTGGAATAAAAATTAGCGCCCATTCTCATAATACTACATTGAAAAATTACAATACTCCAATAAGTATGTACTTACAATTATAGACTAAATTAGTAAACAATCACACTGTTACGTTTGTCAGATAACTATGGTAAGCAAATAATTCTAAAAAGTGGGTCTGACAATTAAATTACTGAAATTTAATTATTGTATCGTAATTGTATTACACAAACTGTATGCACAATCCGGTATGAGTTGGTCCCATACAATACTATTCTCTAAACAATCCTTTATAACCTTGCGCGATTATACCTCTGTCTTAGCAGAGGATCCGACAAACGTGTACAATATTTTATTATGCACAAACGTTAGTTTAAGTTGTTCAGAAACGATTCACGTGTTCAGATTGCATGACATACTATGTAATTAAGGGAGACAAAATTCAGAATTCGGGAAGGATTAGGTATTTTGCGGAACGTCGCGGTCATAAATGTTAGTTATATAACATTATATGTGATATTACATAATATATATGATCGTGTCGGTTGCATACGTAAAATTGTGTATTAATATTAAAAGTATTTTTTTGTTAAATTTTGACTTTTGTTTTATTTTATTGTAAATTCATTAATCTAAGCTATAAAATATTTCATTGTGTAATGTTTAATAATATAAAGTAATTACATCATATGGATTTTTTGTCTGAAATAAAATATTAACTAGCAGCCCCCTCCAACTTCATTCGGATTGAATAATTTTATGTTTACTGAATTTTTATAGCCTATTATCTGTACAAGCACGTGTTCTTACTACATACTAATTTTCATTAAGATCGTTCAAGCCGTTCTTTAGTTATAACGGGACATACAGATAAACAGGCAGACAAAAATTTTCAAAATGGTCAAATTGATGTCAGGAGTCACAAAACTAATATTTATCATGAAATTTGACAAAAAATGAAATGTACATATGTATGTAGTAGTATATGTATAGTAACAGATTTTTATAGTAGTATATATGTTATAATATTACATGTAGCTAGGTTTATAGTGGACATGCCTAATGTTAAGTGAAGGTTTCCATGAACGATTCCCGGCCGGATTACATGTTGCCTTGGGAAATATAAATATTACAATAATATATATAAATTTACCTTTCACGCTTAAATTCGGAGTTATTTAAAGCAACCTAATTTACGCCAGAAACAGCAAGAGTATTGCTAGTCACGCTCAATTTTATTACGATAGTAGCAAACTGCCCTCGCTTCGCTTCAGAAAAACTACCTTATGTTTAAAAATAGCATCGACCTTGTTTTAGGACTACGTTTTTTACGCTCTGTAAATTAGAAATACATATATTATATCATAACTTTTTTATTTATGAACAGATTGAAATGAAACGACTGAAACTGAACTGAAATGAAAACTGTATATTTTAAATAACGCTTACTGCAATATACTAGTGAAAACCGTAACGAAATCGGATAAATCGTTTCTAATATCTATCTATATAATCTATAGGCGCGAACAAACGCACAGATAAACAGACAAAAACAACTATTCTTTTGTATTCCATTGCGTTAATAAAGGCCCCTAATAATGTTTTTTCTCATATATCGTTCATGTACAGAAAGCGGTCAGTTAGAATTTTATTATATGTATATAGATATGTACTTTATATTAAATTACATACCTTTAATCCGCATCTGTTGAGAAAATAAATTAATTCTTCGTAAATTTTAAAATTCCGCAAATCCTCTGTGAGAACATATAATAAAATATTAAATATCGATAAAAGATGCTGAGCGCTGCTTTATTAATTAATCCCAAAATAGAATGGCGGGAAGCGACTTTGCAGCTCGAAGTTATCTTGATAAATTAGTCAATTAAAATTTTGTATGCCGTATTCCTCTGTATACGATTAATGAAAATAGAAATATGTAATTTGTGTCATTGTTATAAATAATAAACCATTACCCGCTTGTATCGCTGTCACGTCATAGAATTTAATATCGATACCATTTTTAATTGTAAAGGGTACTCACGATTTCTGTGTTTTTACCTATATTTCGACCTAATTACACAGATCATCGGCTCACTGTGACCATGATAAAAAAGAATGTTTTGAAACACGTATTATTCCATTCGGTTGAGCAAAATTTATAGCATATATGTCCGCGAAATAAGGATGTATAACACTTTAACACCCTATTTCACCGCCTTGGTTATGTATTTCTTGAAATTTTTGTTGAAATAAGGAAGTCATGTGCAAAATGCCCGGTTATAGACCCACAAATGTACGTAAGTACTATTACAGATACATACCTACTTCCACATAAATACTACTACGTACATATTGCCACGTCATTTGTCGATTAATCAGTACCAAATCTTTATCAACTACAATCGTATCACTGTATTATAATTTTGTAAATAAAAGCTTACTAATGCAATTCTTAAGCAGAGCAATTTATGAATAGAGATAAAAAAAGTTAAAATTTTACAGTTTTTTGCTTGTTTGTGTGAAAAACCTCTGCGTCCGCAATGTTTAAATTTAACTTTAAAATTCCTCTTGCATGCGTTAAAGGCAAGTTAATGCATATCGCTGTTGTTGTGTGTTGTTCCTCCCCTGGGGATCCTTGTAGCACTCTCACATAACACGAAATACATATTGTATGTTGCCGTGATATTAACCATTGAAACTTCCCTAAGGACTACTTTTGTCTGCTGCACCAAAATGAATTACTTTTTCATTACATAAGATAAGCTTTAACAACGACCATGTTTTACAAGTTCACCTAAATTGGAAAGGTTAGAAGATTAACTAATCCGGTGGATTAGTTCTTACTTTATTTCCTTGTCTCGTTCCTCCCTCCGTTTTCATTTAAATTGTGTTTGCACTACAATCAGCTGTCAAAATTGACTCGGCACAATTAAGGGCGTTTCAGCAAAAGCGATTTAAGTCAAACTTTGTTGTTTACTTAGTAGGTGGAAATCTTGAAGATCATTAATCATCAGATTTTGAAGGTGAGATGCAAACAGATTATGAATAGATTGTTTAGCGATAGGTTATAGAATACAAATAACTAGGTACGAGTATATACATAAGTATATCAAGGGTGTTGAATATTGTACGAGTCGGCGACAGTCCTAAAACGGTTTCTGCCCCTGGACATTCTGGCGGATTTTGACGCAAGGGTCTTCCATGAGATCCGCTTCTCCATCAGAGGGCTAAACCTTTCGAGGAAGAGACTGTTGGAACGCTTAGGAGGAGAGCAAGACGGCGCGCTCTGATGTGCTGGCATGATCGGCTGTAGGAACATACGCCAACGGATGGTTGCTGCAAAGTGGGGGACGAGTGACGTTCCGCCTTACTCAGATACTCACCGGATATGGCTGTTTCGGTGAGTACCTGAATAGGATAGGAAAAGAGGAAACGGCCCAGTGCCGGCATTGTGGAGACGACGAGGATTGCGCACAGCTCATGCTGTAGGACTACCCAGCATGGAAGTCTCGTCGAGAAAGTGGGTCCGGATCTTTCTCCGGCGACCATCATCGGGGCCGATGGTTCAGCGCAGAGAAGTCTAGGATGGCATGATCACCTTCTGCAACGACGTAATGTCTGTAAAGGAAGACGGCGAACGAGCTAGGGAGCTCATTAAACCCGCCCGGATTCGGAGTCAGCAGAGACGTACATAACGTCCTCCGATGCGATGTCGTTATAATAATAAGTCATTTATTGCCAGAACATAGTACAAGAATAGGTGGTACACAAAACATTATATTATCCTATGTTTTGCCTCTTCAGTTGTGCAAATTAAAATCTATTAATTAAAATTTATAATGCGGCTGTAATAATAATAATAATCCTAAAATTTCGGGACCAGAATAGGGCTACTGTATCTCCTGCCTGTCGTAAGATTCGACTAAAAGGGGGCTTCCGGGGTTGTGAGCAGCTATGATGAGAGCTTAAACCGTCCAGTCAGCGACGTGCACGTGCAGAGCCCGGCGGGGCACGCGCTCAGGACTCCGGTTGCGTTCCGTTAGAGATCCCGGAGTCCTGTACATAACGCTGAGAAAGGACACCAGGAGGGTTTTAGTGCGGTAAAAATCCCACATAACCTGGTGACGCTGCCACGGTACTGGGTACCTTTTGAAGGTTTCCCCTTCGAAAACAAAAAAAGGTATTATAGGTATGTAGAAATCAATGAGAAATTCAGGTCAGTTACTAAAACAATAAGAATGTCTGCGGGATCATTATAGGTGAAAATTGATTTATTTTCATTATTGCTGCGTTAAATATTGCATGATTTTCATCGAAATCGTTCATCGAAATATCTTGGGTCAGAAAGAGTTAATAGAAAAGACTGAATACACTTTTATAAGTTAGTCCGTTAAACATAATTGTTGTCAAGCATTAACTTATTTTATGTAAAAAATACTAACTAAGAATACCAAAGGTTTGACCTGCGTGTATATAAATACAATTATAAAAAAATTCAATCAGATCATCAGATTCTCACTTAGATGTGTTATTAAAATAGTTCTGCACGTACAACATTCTTATTTTGATGGATAAACATATATTACCTCTGGAACCACACCAATAGATATTCCTCTTCATCCTATTATATAACATATAATTCTTGGATCACGAGCGAAAACACTATGAAACTCTGAATGTAATAGGAAATCCTTTGTCCTCCTTTGAATTTTGCTTCAAAAAAGGTTTTCCCACGTTATGTTGTGACGTCCGGTCCGCATATTGAACCCGACTGATTTCATGACAGGTAACTCAATAATTCAGTAGGATTACACGTCGGGTCAAAATATCGCCGAACTCGATCCGTTCTCGTATTCTTTCATATCGTGTGTGTTTGTATGTTAAAAGTCTTATTATTATTTATAACTCGGCTAAACTATGAAATTATTAAAATGATTTTTTTCTGTTGTGTTAATGTTTACATTTATGCAAGTTTGGGCATAAAATGCTTCCACCTTTCATGGGCTGCTTATTTAAGCATTACATTTTGCATATAAACTACGGCCACTGAAACTGAATTCATATAGAAAATTCAGATAAAAAATTGTGCATTACAACTGGCTTATCGTCTAAATTTATGCATTTTGCGTCAATAAAAATCCTGTGAAACGCGGCGACCATAAAATTGAAGAAAATCACATTGTTATTACTGGTAGAGTGACCCAACCAATGAAATGTTGCAGTATTTACTACTGGTGTTTTTCTATTCGGGCATCCAAACATCGCCGAAAAGTAGTGAAGATTCTGGTAGCGATAACGACCTCGGAGGGAATCTCGTTTCTTCGTTAAGGAATGACGCAAACTTGGATTTATCTGTGGATGAAGATTATGAAGATTTACGTGCAGAGTTGCTCGCTTACCATACAGCCCTCGCTTCGTTGCCATATCGCCGTAAGGATGAATTTCTACAATTAAGTATGGTTTCAACCCGTTAACTGCCGGGTTTAGTGCACGGAACTCGACTCTTGATTTAGGAATTATAGGATGTATTCAACTATGTCGTTCTGGTATGCATTTCCTTAGGCATTAATAGATAACCCAAGTACAATAGTTGAAAAAAAAACATTTTTTTGTTAATGTAAAAGATCTTATTTAATTTCATTCTTATAAATGCTCCATATCCATTTTACTAATAATATTATTATGAAATTCTTAATTAAATCGTATAGGAAATTCGAATGGAATTTAGCCGTAAAACGTGACAAAGAAACTGTTATCTATTTTAGCTTCTTTTATACACTCTTATCAATTAAAGAAATAAAATTAATTAAGTCTGAACAAAGTCTCTTTCGTTATTTGATTGAATAACTTTTAATCACTTGGACTAGGAGAATATTAGTAACAGTTTTAAGGCTATATAATTGTTTCTATGTTCCCATTTCAGATATTTAGGTGAGCTTGAAGTTATATCTACCTGTAAATTTGGTCATTCGTTTTGTTTGTTTGCACCTCGACTTAAATTAGCATAGTTTACATATTTGTCCTTGTGTGCAGGATCGCTGATAACTACGCCTTGCTGGGCTCTCGGAGGAATTTGCATAAACCACAACCTTTGCGTCGGTCACAAATACTTAACAGAGGTGCCGGGATGTAAGAATAAACTGAATGTCTGTTGTTTTGCGTGGAATCGCTATCAAGTAAGAGACCTGAGGGATAAAGGCGTAGGAAACGTTGGTTTTCCATGGTCCTTAAAGCAGGATTTTGGTGGAGAAGGCATAGTGATTAAGGGAAATACAAAAAATAAAAATCGTAAAGGGAAAAATAAAACCCAATCACTTGCGGTACTGTTAAGGGATAATAAAGTCATTATCATATAAGTTATTGGTTTTTGTTACATTTAAAAAAAACGGTCGTATCATATGATCTAATCCTTAGATTCTTCGGTGACATACAATTTCCAAGGGAATGTTTCTAGGTTGTTTTTTTCTTAGCTTTAATTACTTAATCTATAATAAATAAATATTAATGATATTTAAGGATTACCTAGGCAAGTCTTTTTTACTTTTAGCTTTTCTGTATTCGCAGGTGTTATTCAAATTTAAATTCAAAATAATTTAATCACGTAGGTATTCTGTAAATACACTTATGTACGTCATTTTTTTCTTCTACTACCGTTTCGAAAAGGTGCTTTAACATTGAGGAGAAGATACGGCGAAAGAAACTTCTCAGCACATCTTTTAAACAACACATGGTAATAACAAAAGTTTAAACCTGTGCAGAACTGGATTCGACACTATTATTTCCAGGCGTCCTTGTTAATAATATATTCATCTATACCTACTTTAATATATTTGCCTATAAGCTGTTTTTAATGCTTCGCTTAAAAGTTCCAATGGGCAACTGACGAATCAACTTTGGAACCTTAATATAAAAACAAACTCCAAACCCTATAAAAGAACACTGAACCTTTTGAAGATGTTATGGAGAAGTAACCAAATTATGCCTATTTCTTGTGTCATGATTGTGTGTGTCACTTTTCTGCTTGTATATATTAATTTTTTTTAATATATACTAAATTACTATAAATATACTGACTGGCTACGGTGTCACATATACACCTACATATTTCTTTAAATATTTATCTTAATGACTCACGCGACTTTAATCTGTATATGTATATAAGTTAGGTAAGTAGATTAGATTATTGGGCTTGTGGCTACTTTGATAGTAAGAAGAATTGAGAATTTGGTCCACGACTCCGATGAATTATGCGTTGGCAGAGTCTAAGCACGTCTTCGTTTTGAGAACAAATATGGAAGAACTTTAAAATCATGACGACGTATGGAACACTGGTTGTGCAGGCGAGAAACCGCCACCCAAACCCCTGTTTTCTTTATCAGTATCTATACTAAATTGTAAGGTAGTCGAATTTCTACATAGAATTTTTATTTTTATTTTTTTACGACTGTTATCTGTATGCGGGTTAAAATATTTTTTTAGAATTTTATATGTCTCTTTTTGTCTGTGCGATCACATCATCACACTGAAGTCTCTGAACAGATTTAGGGGATATTTGGCATTTTAGTGGCTTATAATATGGGTTATAATCTTGGATACTTCTTTTCCCTGGAAATGTATCTGTTACCGCCGAATAAAATAAAAAATCAATATGAACGTTCTACTAAGAGGGCAGCAAATAACATTTTCACTCCCTGACTACGGCTATTTTAAATATAAATTAATATGTTTCTAATTCACAGAAGTAGAATATTTCGAAAAAGTTCGAAAACCTCGAACTAAAAAAAAATACGAATAGCAATCAGGGCCCAAAGGGTCGATAGTATGATTGAGAAATTAATAACTGTGTAATAATAATAATTAAAAAACATCTTCATCCAATAGATGCCTTTTAGTGGAGACGGGGAGGATAGATAGATATGAATAGAAATATAAGAAATAAAATAAATGACGTTGAAATTACCGAATACATATTTTCCAAACTCCATTATTGTAGAACTTACTTCCCTGCCGGCTTTGGTTTTAATTATGAGTTTTATGAATCATCTACATCGTTATGTTTAAATTATCTTAGATAAACTTATGAAACGTATATTGTGGAAACAATCATAAAAGGCAGTCGTAAATTTAAAATTTGCCTCCCATCTGAAAATTTTTAAGGTTGGTTTCAACAAAATTCATATAGCTAATTAATTCAAAAATAAAAATGAATGTATTTTTTTCATTCATAATTATATTTAATTTCATTTTAGTATTCGTTATCTGTACATCGTTTAAATATCGAATTATTTTTGAAGTACCACATTTACCGCCAACGTACAAGGATATTTTTGCTGGAAAAGACAGCAAGCCAATCTTAGGTTAGTAAATATTTTATAGAACTTGCAAAATCATCATCATTAGAATATATAATAATATACATTACATTAATTGCAAACGACGTGACATGTACTGTTAGGTAAATTCAATATTTGTCATTGTATTCTTAATATTAAAATTTAAAAAAATCAAATTTATTTGTTTATTCTGTGTATTTTCCTAAAAAAGATAATTTGATTTATGTAGTAGTGTATACAATCGACCCCAATTTGACGACCCCATAACCCAGTTGGTAGTGACCCTGCCTGCCGAGCGAGGGTTCCTGGTTCGATTCCCGGCCGAGGCAGACATTTATGTAACAGATAAATGTTTGTGCTTGGGTCATGGGTTTTGTATTTGTGTATGTCATTCATACTATCATATATTCATAATAAACGTTTGTATATTATACAAAACCTTAATATGAGTCTGATTTGTAAATGCCTTATCAATTAAAATTAACTTTTTTAACGACAATAGGTATAATTTACTATGTAAAACAGCGTCTATATCATGACAAACGTTTTTAATTAATTTTTGTTCCAATCCATTCCAATTCCAATTAGCTCAGTTCTTCATTTCAAATTATTCCCTCAAAGCGAGGTTATGTAAAGAGGCACTGAAAATGGTTCAGTAGGCGTTACTTAGGATTGTACAAATAACTACCTTTTCGTTTGTATTCTCACAAAGAGTATTCAATAGACGCGGAGCCAATTACGTCTCGATCGTCAAAACGTACACTAAATAGATGGAATGGTGTCGCTATAATATTAATATTATAATCGTCACACCAAGTCATGCCATCCTCCGTTTTCTTAGCATTTGTGTGGTTTGTACCAACATAATACATATTAGAGATATATGAATTATATTTTACCAGTTTTGATTACGGTTACAGATATGAAATTATTTCGGACTGTCCGATTGGTTCTGATATTGCGGTTACCGATATAAGATGATATTGGACTTGTAAACAAAATATATAATGTATTTACAAGGTAACATTTTGACTTTCTGTGTAGGTATTATTTGGCATAATAATGCAAAAAAACACCTTAGAAAATAAACAATAAAACCTGCCTCAGTACTCTCAAGGTTTAGACAGCGAAAACTTATCATAACGTGTTTTATTTACAATCTGCCGCTATCCGAAATTATTTGAAACTGTTATATCTGATTCGGTTACGGTTTCGGATATATTTTTATTTCGGAAATCCGTGGTTTCCGTTATGGTTACGGAATTCCACAACATCCCTGATACATACGATACTAATTTGTGCCTATGAAAATGTAAAATATTATTTTGTACATAATCAGATAAGATGGATTAGAAACAGTCATGCATTTAAATAGTAGATTTAACATAAACTGATTCATCGAATTTATTATAGTGCATGCCCTGATTATCCACGTTGATACCAACAATAAAAAATAAAGGTAGCCGAATACAACCAACCATAATTTCGGAACCTATTGAAATATTTACATGGTGTAATATTCATATAGCTCTAGTTAAGACTCGTTGTAAAAGAACCATGAAGTATAACTGCAAAAGAAATCAAAATAACCTGTCTTTTTAGAGCCAAAGAAGTCGATTATGCTTGGAAAAATGTTAAAGTTTTATTACTGTATTTAGCTGCTTTCCTCACTATACACAATACAGAGTTTCGTGGGACCAATAAAGGGAGAACTAAACAAAGAAATAGAGAGCTAGAACTTATCGTTAAACTAATAATCGGTCTTTGAAACAAAAATTAATAAAAATACATTAATTTAATACATCCATATTGGTTGGGGCTGTCATCCATAACGCGTTTGCAGAATTCGCACACCTTTGAAAACAATATAGAAAACTCTCAGTAATACATACAAACGGGCATATACAGCTTTTGATCTGGTTGATTTTAGAAAGTATTCAAATTGTTTTTCTAGTACAGAAAATACAGTTTTTTTATATATTAATAGCCAACAAACAAACAGCCAGGCTACATTATGGTAATTATAAACCGTGGCGCATAAATATGAGTAATATCAACGGTATCACCGACGCTTGCGTAGTCAAGTAGGAACTAGGAAACGGGGTACCAACTTATTCTGGCTCTCCGACATCGGAACCACATTACATTTCACGGTTGTTCCTTAAGGGAAAACAGTATTTAAGCATGCAGGTAAAGATCTCTTTCACAATGCACGAGTACCGTCGGAATTAAACCGTGTCGTACGGTCGATACCCCAACAGGACAGACCTGACGCTATAACGTAAGCATCTGTGCAGCAGGGTGCATGACAACTAGATGAGCTAGAGTTGGACTCAACTTACATTTGCCGATTTCATTCAATTATTGCTTGGTATCGATATAAATAGCAGCTCAATCACGTATTATTTATATATAAAAAAAATCCGTACCGCTTTATTCGGCATGTAGCAGAGCACTAGCAATTAAACTATACGGTCTATGACGCGAATTTGTATATGTTATGTGAAATGAAAAATTCATAGTGAACATTTTCTGCTTTTAGGTACTATGAAAGCAACATGCTGGGCTCACGGAGGTATATGTGTTGAGTACAGAAGCTGTCCTAATTACTACTATTTCGATGCCACGGTACCTGGATGCGATGTAGGTACCAAAGTTTGTTGTAAACTAGTAAAGTTTAGATCCCCCACAATAGGGACACAAAGAAAACGAGATGAAGTTTTAATGTTATCCGAAGATTTAGAAAAACTTGGTGGCGATTCCATTGGAAGCATCGCTTTGCACGATTCTGAAATATTAAGATATTTATGATAAGGGAAACCGAATATAAATAAGAACTAGTGTGTCGTGGGATACTCGTAAGGTTCGATGTTGGATACTTTTGTGTCTAATTTATGTAATAGTACAATAAAATAAACGTGTTCATAGAATTAGTATTAATAATTAATAATTACTATTCCCTCGGATATAGTATAATTTAAAAGCAACGAATAGTAAATAGTAATTATAGAAATATGTTTGAAAATATAGAGATAATAACTTTTATTAAAGATTCTAATATTCAATTATAGAATGCTTCTGCAATGTATTATAATATATAAATAATAAAGGCAGCAAATCAGTTGTATATATGCTATTCGTTTGCTTCAAAAACACGAATCTAATTCAATAAAAAAAATAAACAAGGCTCTCGAAATGCAATGAACTGGCCCTATCTGCAGAGTTTATTAAGTTCAGAGAATCATTAAGCAAATGTTGTTTAGTAATTTTAAATGGTCAATGTTTTCGTGTGAACCTTATAATGGCAAATTATAATGGCAAAAATATAAATCTGGTTATGTTAGGACTGAGGAGGCCCGGAATCATTGGGAGTGGCTCCGATCATATGGACTTTTAACGACTGATTTATAAAGTGTAAAAAAACGGATAAAATATTTATTAGAATTAGACATAAATAGTGATAGACTCTAGGATTCTCTAAGATAATGATTGCTTAGAATCGGTTAATTATTATGGAACATCGTACTACCTTTTTTATTCATCAGTCCTAAAATTGATCGCTCTAAAAGGACAATGATTATAATTGGTTAGTTACCAGGGTTAGTAAGCAGGGGGGGAAAGGAAGGGTGGTGAAATATATATATATATATATATATATATATTTCCGGGTTCGAGTACCGGTTGGGGCAGATATTTTTTGAGAGATAAATATTTTTTCTCTGATCATGAGTTTTTGTGATGTCACATTTGTGTACGTCCTTGCTACGTTGAAAAGTTTGTTCAAATACAAAAAAAAAACAAAAATAAACCGACAGGAACCGCAGCCGTAATTATTTTTGCCGACAGGAATATTACCAATTTTTTCTTAATATTTCTACGAGAATACAGTTACTGTGTTGGCATCTGGTTTAAACTTTCTCTCGTTGAACGATTGTGTGGTTAATATATGGGTGTGTGCACACTTCGTCTACCTCTCGATATGAAGTCTCCTGTCGCAGTTTTGCTGGAAGAAATTTCTTAAGAAATAAGCGGTACTTTTGTACATTTTAAGATCTTTAACATTACATAAATAAATAAACGATAAGAATTTTGGAATATACAATTGTAGTTTACGAAATGCTTTAAAATTATTGGACTTCGCAATAATTGGGTCCATACCTACGAACGCTATAATAGGTATATTACAATCAAAATATTTTAACATATTCGTACCACCCGGCCTTCTATTTCCATTTCAACAACAAGCTAAACAAGATTATATTCCCAATTTTGGGTCATAAAGCGAAATATGAACTCAGTGGCGCGAAACACAATATACATTGGCCGTACAATTCATTCATAGACATTTTGAATGATTGAATCATCCTTTCCTATTCCGTCTCGGGTGGAGTACACGAATGTAGATATTCCATTTCATTCGTTAACCCATCGGAGACAGGAAATTAAGTGTCCTTATCTGTTTCCTTTAGGTACAGTTGCTTAAAAAGACGTTGTACGGACAGCCAAGTCGGGAAATATTCGCATCATGCAAAGAGAATTTTAGATCACCTAAACATGACTGTACGGGTTTACATGCGAAATTCACAATTATATAGAGTGATTTATAAGAAACATTCAAGAAGCTTTGAACGAGCTTAATTGTGCTAGGACGATATAATTTAAATGTCATATCTGAACGTAATTGTTGTTTTGTGTCAAGCACGTTAGACATGAAGTTGAAATGTGCCTCCCACATATTCTTCCCATTTTTTTACTTAGGTTACAAGCTATAAAAAAACGTTCTATAATATACAATAATACTGCCACTTTTTAAATGAAGCTTAATAAAGAACTTACACATTTACTAAGTGAACTTAATTATATTTAAAAGTTTATCCGGCGGTAACTACGTTTCATTCCACATGTCTTCGGCTTCGCTTAATCAACACGTGATCAGCTAGCGAAACTTTCTGTAGGTACCGTTACGGTGAAAATCGTATATCCTAAATGGGAAAATATTCATGTTAATTCTATATGTGCATTAATAAATAAGACTATTTTTTAATCGTTATTGTGAAAATCGTATATCCGAAATGCGATAATATATGTTTTTCTTTATTGAAGCAAATATAGTATTTACTATTAAATGTTGTTTGATTGCAGAGTAAGAGTGCTAATAATAAACGAATCTCCCGCACAATTTTTGGCTGTAAACGCGGTGATATATTTCGTGTTGAGAATGTTCTTGGAGCGCATCAGGTGGCGCAATTTGCTTGTTAGACGTTCATTGAAATAAAAAAATATGACAGATCGAATTAACTTTAAATCGCGCTTAACATTGTATCACCCAGGCTTTCATTGCTCTAGAGATAACTATAAAAATATATTTCTGAGTGATTTCTTACCATTAAGTTACATTTATTTACTTAAATTTTTATCAGGTTAAATTGAATAGTATGGATATTTATAAATAAAACTGAATCCATGGTTATTTGTCATAAAAAAGTTATTTTTATTATTATTAGAATATATATCAAACTTTTCAATAATTAAACTAGCAAAAGCTGTATATTAATATCCGAAAAAATGTTTTACTCCCAACATTACTTTTTGCTTAGAAAGGAATCGTTCGTGAAAGACGAAGTTTGTAAGTATTTAATATTTGGAATGTAAGTTTCACTAATTTAAACGTGTTTAGTGAGCTGTAAGATTTAAATTATTCTAGGTTTTATTCTCACGCCTTCTATTCTTAACTCTAGTTCAAGCTCTTTACTTTTATGCTAAACATTGTCTACTTCACTTGCCTACTTCACCCTTCTACCACCACACCATTCTCCGAGGAAGAAAGTTTCATCCACACCGGCTGGACTTGTGGAGAAACACCACGGTCCGATTCTCAAAATGTTTTTTGCCAAGAACGTGCAAATTGTGTAATGAGCTTCCTTCCTCGGTATTCCCGGTGCGCTATGACATGGGGTTCTTCAAAAAAGGTGTAAAAAGAGCTCTCCTTCAGGGCCGGCATTGCATTGGCGATTCTCCTGGTATTGCCCTTGTCAACAGGCGACGGTGACCACTTACCATCAGGTGGCCCGTCCGCTTTTACGTCGGCTCTTCAAGCCATAAAAAAAATTGTTTTTAATATAACAATTTTTTTTTTCATTTGAATTCAAAATACGGTGTCAACCTTATTATTATTCATAAGTGCTAGTAATTATACCACTAACTTAATAAAGCCTAGACCATTATCAATGATGTTGCTTCAGGTAAATTAATCAAGAGACCAAATGAAAGTCATAATTCTTATGCAACTGCAAAATTCCCGAGAGAAATTAAAACATTCCTTGATATTTACATCTACCAAACGTGAACCAATTAATTTTTGCAGGAGCCAGTATAAAATATATAACCCAATTCAAGAACGCTCTATATATTTAACAAGTCTGGTAATAAATATTCTGAATTTAAATAGTGCTTTATTGTGTTGGAAATAACGACTATTTAGGTCATTTCATATACGTATATTTTTATCGACGTTAAAATTTAATGGCAGCATGATATGGGGTGTTAAAAAAAACAGAATTGCAATGAGTGCCTTGCACAAAGTGGGTATTGAGCCGTTAATCTTTTTTAAGAGACTAGACCCGTTTATAAGCTGTATATTCCTATATTGTACTATCGACTTATAGATTAACACTTTTTCTGTTGAAGACTAAAGGGTCGAGATGACTGAGACTGTTGAAACCACAAAGAGTGTTAATGCTGTTAAAGTTAGGATTTGCCGAAATTCTATAAGGAAACAAAAAGAAATCATCGCGGGAAAAGAATATTCCCGGTAAGACTATCCCATATCAAAGCTGACCTATGACTCGGTCCATAGCATTGATATACAGGCCATGCCCCAAAGCAATCCTACAGTTAAAGAGAGTGGATCGACCGAGATACTTGTTATGCCGATAGGCGGTGAAAGGCACGGAAATATCAAATTTTGGTAGAAATTAAATTTTTAGGCACTGTAACAAGCATGGTAACAAAATGTACTTTAAGGAAGCTTCGCAAGTGGTCGAAAAGATGACCATTTTTCTGCATCACTCATATTTTAGTGGGGAATGTCTTATTATGAAGTCACAAACCTTTATGAATCATATTATGAAGTCACAGACTATCTAGCAAGACTGCATTTGTTCCTAGGCGCGAACTACTTAATCCTAACTCGAAGCCAATGGTCCAGGCTTCATAAGAGCTAAACACTGGCTATAGTCTAGACCAGATCTCAACCACATCAGATTGGAAATTATGTTCGGTTTGAAGGACATACTCTGCTTTAAGCGGCACAACAACATTCGAGTAGTTTAAAAAAATTCTAAAGCTCGCAGTGGCCGAATTTCTCATACAAAAAATAGTGCATAAATGAAACGGAAGCATTTCTATTTGTAACAGAACGTATGGCCGGACTAAGTATAAGTAGGTCTTTAGAATTTGATACTATCCTGGGACCAGTTGATCTTGGAGTTCCACTGCTTTATATCAGCTTCGCCAAATTTTTAAAAATATAATAAACAGACTTTGAATATTCTAAATCATGAAGCTTGTATTGTACTGTACTATTTAGCAGAGCGCAAAACGAGCAAGGAAAGTTGGTTTGAATTCAAGAATACAAAGAACACCTTGAATCATATATAACTTAACCTAAAACCATTGATAATTAGCTCTTACAAAAAATACTAGATGTATTTATAAATATATCAGGAAAACTTATAAAAAATGATCCAATCTTACCATAAATTGATTGTGAATTGAATCGTTCGTCATCGTATACGATTTTTCGAAAAGTAAGACTCGTTGCTCGTCATCGAGCTCTCTAGATAATAAAAAATT
Organism: Megathymus violae; assembly: GCA_003671415.1. NCBI lineage: Eukaryota > Metazoa > Arthropoda > Insecta > Lepidoptera > Hesperiidae > Megathymus > Megathymus violae. The sequence continues at coordinate 1,193,871 of PDGT01000023.1, read as the reverse complement.
TTGTCCATAATGGTGTGTTAGGTTGAACTCGTGCCAAATTCGTTTACCTTTTCAACCCTATGTACCCGCGCCACATTAAACTGTTCTGACCTAGAAAATGGCATAATATCCGTGATTTGTTTGCTTTTCTTCTGGATTGTAATGTACCTACTCGATGTTTCAATCGTTCCCACGATTTCAAGAATAATTCCTTATAAATTTGACTCTAAATTAAAAATGACATGTTTGAACAAATTGGAAAATTTTAGTAATACCAAAATTAAAAAAAAAAGTAATTTGAATTTACCTGTAAAGTAAATAAAAATTCAGCAAAGAAGCAATTGCATTCATATTTTAAAATTTTACATAGACTGACTTACTGAAGAGATTTAGATAATACCATTATTATAAATTATGATATATATCATAATCCAGGATCCTTTTATACCAGGAAATAAATCTTTTTACCATGTTTCTCTCGCTCGCTTTCTTGTATGTCAATCCGGGTGGAATTCTGTAATTGTTTTTAAGCTAACATCCCAATGAGCTATATATTTGTAATTTGGACCATAGCTTAGAAGTGGATGACAATGCATGAAATTGGAAAAAAGAAGAAGAAAATATTTTATACTTTATAGTCTGTTATAAAAACAAGGTATATTAGAAATTTTTTTTTCGTTAGTTATTTCTCGTTATATTCGAATAACATTAAGTATTACTATAATACACAGGACACAGGACACAGACCGAACAGAGTGGCGCAAGTTAGGGGAGGCCTCTGTCCAGCAGTGGACCTCCAAAGGCTGATGGATGGATGGATGGATGATTACTATAATTATAAGCTATGTTAAGAACATTATAAACAAAGTTTGTCTGTTTTTATACAGCAATTATAATAAATAAATATGTTTCCAATTCTTGAAAATTTGGCAAAAATGAAATTACCAAAATACCTAATAAAAAAACGAATATTATTTGAAAACGTAACGGACTCTTTTTTGAAACGAAACCAGATCTTGTTCCTACTATATATATTTTAGTGCCTATCTGTGATTTCAATAACTGCGATTTGTCAAGTATTTATTAAGATACAAGTACATAGACCTTTTTAAAAACCTTGTCCGTCTGTCTTTCTGTTTGTTCGGGCTAATCTTCGAAACGGTTTACCGATTTAAATGAAGCTGTCACTAAAAGGTAAAGGAGTTTGTAGACCACTTCTCCGATAAGGTATGGGTAAGTATTAATTTCGAGTCCATATCATAATTGTCATCGTCACTATTAAAAAAATACCCCATTATTGAACAAGTGTGCGTCCTCACAACGTAAAAGTTAGAAACCCTGAAATTTAATCAGTCAAACATAGTAGGTATATATATATACTAATAAACGACCCTCACTTCGCTTCAGCGAAACTACGCTTTATGCTTACAAATAGCATCTGCAGTGTTCTAGGCCTGAGTTTATCCCGTTTTGTGAATTATAAATATATATTAATTTATACCTTTCTTTATTTATCTACGGATTAAAATGAAACGAACTTTAAATATTATGTAATGCTTACTGCAATACATTAGTGTAATCCAAAGCAAAATCGGTTAAGACGATTCTGATATTAGCTCGTACAAAACGTACAAGCAAACGAACAAATTCTTACAATTATTATTTTGTGTTCCATTGTGTTAATAAAGGCTCCTAATAATAGTTTTTCTCATATATCCTTAATGTTCAAAAAGCGAACTGTTAAAATTTTATTATAAGTATACATAATTACATTAAGCATTTTCTGTATGTATATAAAAACTGAATATCTGAAATACCTAATGTGCAACCCTAAGAGACCAGTCAAACTATTATAGAGATCGAAATGCTGCCATAGCAAAACTTATTTAATGTAAAGAACTTTTTCTATAGGTATATAAAAACTATTGATCTAGAAAATTTTATGTGGGACCCTCAGGGTAAATCTGTAAGCGAATTGAAATGCCGCCAGCAAACTTACTCGGTGAGATGACCATTGTCTACAGGAATATAAAATGGACGAAGTACCTAAAGCCGATTATTGCATAGCAGCAAACTCAGAGGTCTGCCCATAGAGTTTATATTAACTCTATGGGTCTGCCAGACCACAAAAGCTGACCCCTAAATGAATATTATAATATTATGATTACGAATCATATTATAATTACGAGAGTTTCGAGCAAAAAATTATCGTAACAAAAGTTTATGAAGTTGTTGATTTTGAATTTGGATTGTGGATATGAAACTGATACTCTTTTATTGCAATGCAGTTCTAAATTCCTAAACTTAAGGACAATTTGTCCCAAGCGAAGCTAGGGTTTCGTTCTATGAAGATTGAGATGAAGATAGAGAGAGTCCTCTAATTAGCGCTGCGAGAGTTCACCAGAGGGGGTTAGCGCGGTAACAAATCCCACATACCAAGCCTACAAATTCAACCACCGCATTCAAGAAGGCTCTCGTTTTTTACGTAACATCATGTCATGGTGAGGTAGGCGTACTTGGAACCCTGTGTTTGGTCACCTGTTTTATCGTCATTGGATCGGTCATGCATTTATTAATATACTATTCGTCATTGACTCTCCTCCAGTTTCTTATGTTTCTAAAAGATAATCCATATATTTTTTAATATTATTCTTTCCAGCGCTTCTCAATCGCACCAATTTGGTAGAAATTGACTCATTTTGGAACAACCTAACCGTTGGCTAGCACTTTGGTAAGATAAAATGTAATACTGACGTAAGCACGCCCAGACGAGCGTGTGTCAAGTTTAGTAGTCATGTGACAGAACTATTCTACGTGGGCTTATTTTTGAACACCGGTGAGATTATGTGGCACCTAACGCGGAACTTTTTATTTCACTTAAAGACGCTTGTGTTTATCGAGATAAACGAGCGTAATAAAATAGCGCTGAGAGGAACGGTTCTCGATCCAATCTGCAACATATACCAGCTGAATATATATTTCGTTTATAATATTTTTACTACTTGCACAATTCATTCCGTAACAACCTTAAAACACGACTATTACTTATTTCATTTCTTAGTTATCGACTATTCATTACAAGTATAAGTGGTACTTAATAACCTTAGAAGAGTCTTTATTTATAAATAGCATTTATAGTCTATGATGCGTTTGGGGTTAGGCAATATTTTAAATAATAAAAAGAATCAACGTGTAAAATTGTTTCGACGATTTCCATTCCAGTTTTCAATAACATTCAACATTTATATTACTAAAAAATTTGAAGAAAAAAATTTAATTGAATTGCTAACTTCTAACTAATTATTTAATTAATAAGTTAATATCATTATATTCATAATATTTTTATTACTTTATAACAGGTCACTGTCTTATACAGAAAACATGTTTTATTAAACGATGCAAAACAAATGAACATTGAATATCGTTATAAACATTTTACGGTTGATTTTAGTAATAATTTATGCTACAGTTAAGTAGTTTTAGAGCAAGGTAACTTAACCTCAATGCATCACTTTACATATGCTGGGCGCCCTTATCTATATGTTGCTATAGTTACCACAGTGCACCAGGAGCTGCGAAGGATAGATCGGATCCAAGAATGAGTGGAACCCTTACACTCACGAACATTTATTTATTTTAAATTGTTGCATATTTTTCCTCTCCATTAAAAAGAGCTATGTTATTTTTGCTTCCTATATGGTCATCTTAACTATAAATACATTCCACCAACACATGATATAATGGCGCTGTCTAAAACGAAGTTCATAAGATTCCATTCGTCAAAGTTATGAAATATTATTACCTACTTTCGTCAATTGCGAAGCGCAGCGTGAACCAGTGTCATACGATTTTAATATCGCAGAGAGCCTGTCCGCTACGCAAAGAGCAAAGACACATGTCAAAAGACTAATTGAAATTCCATTAATTTTTCCGTCGGATGTTTCTCTTTATTAGGATTACTATCATGTCTAGCTTCGCTTCAGTGAGCAGTGTTGATTTTAAAACAGTTATGCTATAAAATAGTACCTACGTAATACAATAATACATGGAGAACAATCTACGAGTAAAACCCTATACTAATTTCAAAGCAATAGTTAATTAAGTCTCTTGGTTAAGATGTAATATCAATGCTTCGTCAGAACTGAAAAAAAAAGACTTGTGATTCAGGTGAATGAAACTTAATAGTGTCAGATGTTACATAGCGGAATTACTTGCGGTTATTAAAATTGCAGCAGTGATAGCCTAGTGGTTTGAACATAGGTCTTCCCAACGAGAAACACGAGTTCCAATCTTGCACGAACCTCTAATTTTTCAAATGATGTGCGTATAACAAATTAATTATCACGTGCTTCGGTGAAGGAATACATCGTGAGGAAACCTGCATAGCTTAGAGTTTTCCATAATTTTCTCAAAGGTGTGTGAAGTCTGCCAACCCACACTCAACCAGCGTGGTGGACTATGGCAATAATCCCTCTCATTGTAAGCGGAGACCTAAGCTCAGCAGCGGGACAATTTACGTTATAATTTATGACAATATATATACCCTTTAGGTATGTATGTGTAGCACAAGGAAACATACAATTATAATAAATAAAAGTTTACATACCATCATCAATTATTATACTTTTAGTATTACTGATAAATATCCATTTATTTAAGATGATTGTCAGATAGGTCTTGGTCCTTTTTTCGAAAATATTGCGCATTAAATGTAATATTATTACTAATATCACTTATCGATATTTTTGCGAACATCATAAAAGTATTTTTTTGTATTTCACATCGTATAACTAAAATAAAAATGCTCTAGTAAACCAAGTTTGGGCGATTTTCGCGTTACTGGTGATTTATTTTTACACTACAGTCAATAAAGTCTGAAAGAAAGCACCCCGAGACTCTTAGGGTTCAGTAATAAATCACAGAAAAGGCAGGTTAATTAAACAATTTCTCTAAATGGCGTCACGTAAATTGTACCGACGATTGAACGAAAAATATTCCTTCAGAAACATATTTTACCTATCAGAGGAGAATATACCAGGTTTGCTAACAATATGATATGATTATACAAAAAAGCTAATTCTGCATTCAGTTAATAAAGATATAAATAGTGTATTTTTGTTTTAACTAGTTTCTTAGATACTATGTTTGCAGCCCGGAGAAAGATTAAATTTATAATTAGTTATGGCCTAAATTCATTATCCTTCTGTTAGCTATCAGTTCAGAATATATGACTCTGTAAAAGAAATACAGTATTTCAATAATGTACGTCGAGCACACCAGGGGCGTGCGCTCCTTGTAGGCAGAAATGCAGTGCTTTACTTGCCATTCACAGACATTTTAATAAAACGTTCGTACGTTTTAGATGACTTTAATTAATAGTAAATAAATGAATAAACAAAATACAATAAATTAAAAACGCCTAATAATTTTTAAATTGCAAGCACACAAACATTATGTTTGCTAGACGTTTGGCGACAAGCAAGCGGCGCTGCAAAATAATGTACCAAGGCATGCCATCGCGTTCGGCAGTAGTTTTGTTCACACATGTAAAGAAATTTAGGTGTCCGTGCACAGTTCGCAAACGTGTGTGCGTTTGCATTCGAAAGCCGCGGTTAGCCGCGACTCATGCGGCAGGCTACGGAAGTTCCGCAGTTGGTCGGGAGTAAATCGGAAATGTTCGTTGCCTATAATCCAAATAAAAATAATAGACGTAAAAAGACTAATGAATCATTTGTGTACATTATGCATTTTTGTTTAGTAAGGTTTTATTTCTTAAAATAGCAGAAATGTTTTTTGTGTTTCGCAGGGGCTATTTTACTTTTTTCATGTGATAAGCATTGTTTACTATTTAGTTTGCGCCAGTATATTTATAGTTTTCTTAAAAGACTTTTAATTTTAACATTTGAAAGTGTTTACATTTAACAGTTTATTACTGAGTTTCTATAATAATTAATTTTGATTGTGATGTTTGTGTTAGGTGATAGGTGATTAGGTGATATAGTAATCTCAAGTAACCGGAACCTTGAATATGTGAAAATTGAAGCTGACTAGGTGAGTAGTCATAATAATTTAGCTTATTATTTTACTTATTAGAATTTCTTCCGCCGCGACGATCGATCGCTGTTTTGTCTGCGTTGCCGTAGAAGATTTACATGAATAGCAGTACATCTAAGACTTGTTCTGTTAACATGGTTAGAGAGTTACTTAGAGATCCGTCGCGTGGCTGTGACTATGCTAAAAATGTATAAAAGAAAAAATTTTGTGACCAAATACTCCGCCGCATACCTAGTGTCATAATCTTGTGCACGCCGCTGGGGCACACAGGCATGCGACCCACATGATGGTCAGTGGTCAACGCGATCCACGGACTCTTGCAATGCCAGGGATCTGCAAGTAAGTTGCCGGCCTTGAAAGATTTATTTTAACACTCTTTTTGAAGAATTCCGTAATAACTCAGGAAAAACCTCAGGAAATGCCTATGCTATAACCCGCAGTTACGTACAAGGAGAAACGCGAAGAAAGAAAATAAATTGTGGACGATTGCTACGTAATCATTACGCGTGGATGGAATTTCATTTTCTAGCGAGTTGCGCGACGGTGAAAGGTGGCTGTAGTGGCACCTAGTTGTCCCTCAGAACGCTCACCATTTTACTGATGGTATAAAATACAAGAAGACCCTATCTCTCTTCAGACTTAATTCCTGTAGCCTATCTGTGAGGTTGAGATTGTCAACAACTCTAAAAGCAAGTTAAGTGAGCTTAGTTGGTCTTCTGATTTGTTTTGCCAAAAGCAAAAGGCGTAGCTTTGGCGTGAAGTACCGCCTTGTCTTTTTCCGTCCACAGAGCTTTCTCGAATATAATTTAACTTTCTTCTCTATTTGACCCCGGTACTGCACGTCGCACGAGATGTCGACCACTGAAGTTCCTACTAATGAAGAGATGTGTGTACACGAATTAGGGTGCCCATCTTAACAGGTGAAATAAATTAAGTCGATCCCCTCCGGCTATTCAGACAGGGGTTGACTTCAGACATAACTCTGATTCTACTCTACCGTCGGTCTTCATGTAACCGAGAGATGCTTACACGACCCGAATGATTCCATCGTCTAAATTGCAAAATAATGGTTTATATTAGTGCCAGCATATCATTCATATGCAGGAGAAATAGCGGGGAAGTAAGCACTAAATCTTAAACCTCATCAGCATTTATGTATTTTATACTAAAACAGTGACCGTTGACAACATGGCACGTTTGAATAGAAAATTAGATATCCAATTGCAATCTCTTAGGTAGGTCGTATGATGATAATTTCGATCCAAGAGCTCTATGCCTTACTCATTCAAATGCCTTCGCGATGTCACGACTTACAGGCAGCACCTCATCTTTACTCACATTGGTTTGAACGCATTTATGTGTAACGTGGTAGTATTTCGATACTTACACGTTTTTTATATGTAACATTATGGTATGCGAGTATGAGTTTGTAACATTTATAATACTGCTTTGGTTAACTTTTTTTATAATTTTCTGTGTCTTTTCTGTAATTTCTTTAATTATTTTATTATGTTTAATGTTTTGTTATTGTTGTCAAATATTTGGCAAATGTTTTAAATTATTGTCGCCATGGTAACTTTTATTTTTAATATGTATAATTTTGCCCTCTTTGGTAATATAATTTATTAGGTTGACAAGAAATTTTAAATTCATAAAACAGAACACAAAAAAAATAATCATTGCAGATAATTCGTCACATAAAAGGCGAGCTGGGACGAGTCTGAACAGTCTCGTTCGGAAGAGTCTCGCGTGTGGAGTCGCATCACTTCAATCACAACACGGAAAGTCGCTCGAAACAGTCTCGTGGGTAGAGTGTCACATGTGGAGTCTGACCAGTCTGGCTGAACAGTCTCATGCGTAGAGTCTTGCGGGTGGAGTCACAGGACTTCACTCACGACGCGAAATAGTCTCGCACGGATAGTGGGAACACTTCTGTCACGACACGGAACAGTCTCGCGCTCATAGCCGGAAATCTTCTGTTACTTTCGACTCCGGCATCTATATGTCTCGTGCACCCTAACGCACGATATGGTCATAGCTATAGGCCTACCTACTTACAAGTGACTTTTACTTTCTTAAGCTATTATCTCCTGTAACATATTTATTGTAACCGCCAGGAATAAATGTATACATTCTATCTTCCAAATTTCTTTATCTTTTACTATATCAATACAACGTATACCAGGAAGTTCGACTACCGACCAATATGATGGTGTACCTCCATTCATCCAAATTATGACAAGCTTCATCACCTTGGGAAAAGAGAAATTATAACGAAAGGCCTGTAAATCGATAAATCGACATTGTCACCCTTTTAAGGTATTGAATGTGCGAGAGCTGCCTTCCATGAATACAAATGCAAAAAGATTGTGCGAAAAAATCATGAAATAAAGTTTATGAGTAAATCTATACTAACAGGTTATAAGTAAACACTTTTAAAATTCAACTTTCAAAGCTGATGGAAATATTTATCAGGTACAAAAAATTATTATTTTTAACCTCGTAACACCCAGCGTTGGAAAATAATAACAAAATAGACAGTTTAATTATAGTACTTTGGTCTCACGTTAATTTTATCATCACGTCTAGCTGAAAAACCTCCCGTGTAAGCACAAGTCTTTGTAATCTAATCTAACAAAATGTTATAAACTTTCTTATTTACTTAGAATTAAACACGCCGTACAAAAAGTTAAATTAATTTAAGATGACAGGTGATTAAACTCACCTGGATTTTTTTTTGTAACTGAGCTAGTTAAAAATATACAAGTGATCTTTTTGTAGATTACATGTAAATTCGTTATAATACGTGTATATAATTTATTGAAATTCAAATGGAAATAATAAAAAAAATATTTATAGTTACAAAATGTATTTTGTTAAAATTTCATGTTTATACTTATGCTAACGTCTCTGTTGCATTAAGCATATGCAGTAAGCTCAGGAAAAATTACAAATTACCTGATAAAAACGAGTGACAATTATTCCCGTTGTGGTTAGTACTTGCGAACGTAAAGATCATACTTCCAGAAATGAAGTGAGTGCGGTTGTTAATATTTAAGAAATATATAAATCCAAACGTGCAAACAGACTACTAACTAATCATACTTTAGTCATGTTAGCTGACGCCACAAGCGCTTTTCTGTGACTCCTACAAACTTACCTACATGTAATACATATTATATTAATAAGATTTTTTTGTTTTCTTTTTGAAACACTGGTTTCCACCTAACTTGATCACTTATTAATTACGAATACGTACATATTCACGTGGTAAGTAGGCATATCTATGTGTGTTTTAGGTGAGTTCACATAAATATTATTCATTCAAATGAGATGTTTTAATAAAACACGCGAAAGCAACTACTTATGATATAAACGAGAGTTTTTAACTCCGCTGTGGTAGTTAAACGGAAACTCATACAGAGAGATCGCCGGCCCTCGGAATTCCGACCTTCCATTCCGTCGCTTTCCATGCAAATTTGCTAAACACACTATACATTTAACCATCTACATTCGAGCTAATTGCTTTTCCTTTCGTCGCCGCCTGAACTAACAAGCAATTTCTTTGCCCAAGGAACATCTTATCGACTGTGTAAATTGCTTCAAACTTCAACTTATAAATACATACAGCACTGACTGAGCAATTGACAACTGAAGAATCTATAGGTGTTTCAAATCTGCTGTTTAGTGCGTATTGCATATTGATGAAGACGTTAAGTAGTAATATTAGTGTCCAGAGATGAAGCCATACAAATGCCTTCAAAACGTCTTAATAAAGATAACAATAATTGAAATAAACAGCGCTAAAGACATTTTACCGCTAGCGGATATCTACGTTGATTCTCGACCGCGTGAAATGTAACTGTTGACTTGCTCGTATTTAACATGTACATACTCGACACAGGATGTCATGCAAGGATACATGTATGTTTATTTTTCTGTTTTTATGTGTACCTTTATAATATAATCTCAACGATAATAGCATAATTGATATTTAATTAATACTAATTGCGTGGAAATAAATTAATATTTCCCAATCAATAAACCAACCGCCATAAACACAATTCTTTTCAAAGTAAATCATTCTATATACACAATATATCGCCTGTGAATGCTAATTACAGATTTAAACAACATTTACGTAATTCTATAACTAAATTCATAATTAACATCGAATTGAAATTGACTGTGACATATTCAGACAGCGAGTGTTGTATAATTAATTATAATTGAAGAAATTGATAAACATGTAATTTAAAAACAACATTTTCGTTGTCAGTGGTTCAAAGTTATCATTTTGCTTTTATTAAATCTTGGTCATTATTGAATGGATAATGAACTTGACTAAAACTCAAGGCTTCAATCAAACCTTTCAGAATGAATGCATCTACAAAGAACAAACCAGAAAGCTCGGGCTGAAAGGAGTAAATCAGCAAAAGTAAATTTATATGAGAATTCATCATTTTTGCAGTTACAATAACGATTGGTATTTGGCTTTTCTGCTCCTTTGTTTCTAATATTGCAGAGATATTGGTTTCCCCAAGCAAAGCGCGGAACGTCTGTTAGTATATTGTATAGTGGAAATTAATACTTGTATCGAGTGACACGCCCCGTAGACATATTAAATTCGGTAAACTTGTTGCGAGTTAAATTGGTACAATCAAAGTTGGGTAATGGCAAGTTGGTGCTTCGCGATAGGTCTCTGCGAACAACATTTGATATTCATGCTCAAGTGAACAATGTTTGTGGGATCCCTCGAGCAGGGCACTTCGATATTACCCTCTGTCGCTCATTATTATAACAATCTTAACATTACTCTACAGTACACTTGCTAACGGGCATTGCGAATGAACATCCAGGGCAGACATCAGAATGAGAGTTTTTGTTCTTTACTTTGGGTTTAATAGACAAAATTATCTAGTTTATACACCTAAAGGTAAATATATTATAAATAGTAATAAAAAATCTGAAACTATATTTTTAAAAGGTTCAAGAATTATGGCATTTTTAGGATTAGATATTTGTACGAATGTACCCCACATAAAGTCTATGTCCCCACACCACAGAGAATACTAGCCCGGAGATGTGAATGTGTGAGCGTATTTTTTTTATCGTTGGCAAATGAAAGTTATTTTCATAAACCTATAGTCTAAAATTAACGTTACCTGACTTATCTATAAAATTTAATTGGCAAGAAGCCGGTGTAGCTGGAAATAAAAATAAAAATTAAGATATGTACATCCATTAAGACTCGTTAAGACGTGCTTGAACTGTTTATTCTAGCAATTTTCAAGGTACGTCGAGTTTTTAAATGATAATGTTTTTATTTAAAAAAAAAAACATAACTCGTAATAAGATGTTGTAGAAATTTTATGATGGCTAAATTGCTAAAATATAAACCGTTCATAAAAGACATGAATCTAAATGGACCAGGTCAATCTAAACAAAAAAATTCGAGAAATTCGGAAAAAATACTGATGTTAGATCTAAATTGTTTCAATTACTTTTAACATGGAACTTCACCTATTGAGATATAATGTAATAATGATGATGATTGTATAATCATAATAAGGCGAAAAAATATGGTCCATAAATGTTGTACATTTATTTATATTATATATTTTCTTCATTATTTGATAGAGAAGTATGGAAGAAAAATACATGCTGCGCCGACCCCAAATAAAATTGGGATAAGGGCAGGAGGGTGATGATGATGATTTTATTCATATTATATGAATGATATTCAATTATTCCAATCCGGACTGGAACAGCTTGGTGGATTACGCTTTAGGCCTTTTTAGTTAAGAGGAGAGACTCATGCCCTCAGCTAGCCGTGGCCACTAAAGACGAATCCAAAACTTTCAGTTGAACTAAATATATTATCACAACGTTTTTGCATGTTTCCCGTTTTAAGCATATTTGTTTATATGATTTCTCACAAACACGATACAGTTTAAAAGCCAAATTTAGCCTATCGTGTTATCGCATTGCTCGATTTCGATGTGACATAGCAAAGTCAAACCCTATATTGCAAATTGCCTTCGGGGCTTAGCTAAAGTCTGAAAGTTTATTTTCGTAGTGGGATCTTACTCTACTACGGCGTTCCACAATCGAGCTGTTAGCCTTGTGGATTAGTGACTGCTGGAAGTTTGTTAGTTAACCTCATTGCTAAGTATTGATACGGGAGCGTGCAATATGTCTGGTGTTATGTAACTCCAACTGATGGATAATTTGTAATTAATCTCATTAGAATGTAGATATATTTGGGGTTGTTCCAACCAATTATGTACGTATATCCATATTAAGCAATTTTATAGGAGTATAAAAACTGATGGTCTGATGGAACAGTAAGAGATTATACAAACTGTTAAAGATTTTAACCGTATTGGGGCGGCTTAGAATACTCCCCCCAATCCCATGCTGGCAGAACAGGGTGTCGTAAGAGGCGATAGAAGCCAGCTTGTTTGGTGGTAGGGCTTCGCGTATGAGTTATATTATCATTATTATTATTAAGTCATTAATATTATTACTGCTATTATTATCTATTCGTGAAGCCTGCCTGGCTAGCTACCACCCTCCTGCTTGAGTCAGCCGCCAAACGAGTCGTCGTATTCCGGCTGAGGGCTTGAGAACCAGTACTTGCTTTCTAACCTTCTTCTCATTTCATGGCCGACAACGCATCAGTGATACATTTGGTCTTGCCGATGTCCATGGGCGACGGTGACCACTTACCATCAGGTGGCTCGTCTGCTCGTTTATCGGCTATTAACATTAAAAAATATATGAGTCTTCACTTGTCACTTCGGGCAGTTTCTGACTGGGGCAATGCCAACCTAGTAAGATTCAACGCCACCAACGCAAACGTGTCTGTTCTCCGCCAAGAGGAGAAAGGTCACTTTGGCTGCTACTTTTCAAAGATCGTCGTCGTCGTCGTCCACTGATCGTCTTCAATAGTTCGAAGTTAAAGTTTCTTCGAACCTCAACTTTGCGTTGCAAGGAAACTCGGGGTCCTCGCGAATATGCGGTACTTCACACCGAAACAGCAATTGATCTTGTACGAAGATCAGGTCCGCCCATGTGTGAAGTATAGTTGTCACATTTGGGCTGGTGCTGCCAAATCTCTATGAGCTTTGGACTCGTAAGAGTGGCGTGCGAAGAGACTTATTGGTGACTAGTCATAACCAATTTGCAAAGCCTAGAGCACAGGTGCAGAGTTGCCAGCCTCTAGCTCTTTTATACGGTGATTTTTGGAGAGTGTGCGCAGGAATTGTACAAAATAATTTCCCCATCGCCGTTGCTCCATCGAACTACCAAGCGAGCAAAGCAGGCAGGCAAGTAGACATCCTTATGTCCTGAATATTCCGCATGTGCGGACGACGAGGTTTGCTTCGTCATTTGTCATGCGCACCGCAAAGAATTGGAATAGCTTGCCCGCGTCAATATTCCCTACTACATATGACGTAAGAGCTTGAAGACTCTTTAGGAGAGTGTTTATTTTAATGGAATAAATTAGTTTGGTCGGCTAAGCGAGCTTGCGGTAAACTTAAGGCTTTTATAAGTTAATGCGCTCAACATCTTAGACTTCATTACCGCTTACCATCAGGTTGGATTGTTGTCAGCATTAACTTATTTTATGTAAAAAGAAAACTTTGTTCAGAAATTGAAAGCTATTATGACGTCGCAAATGAAATGTTAATATGCGAGTTTATTAACTGCACTTATACACTTATACAGTCAAGTTCAGAAATAACATCGTGTTACTATGTGAAAATATATAAAGTTTTGTAAACTTTTTATATACAAGAAATTGCCTGTTATAATTTCTTTTCAAAATATATTTATTACAAGTAAAATCCACATTAGTGATGGAAATAAGATATTTTTTTTATGCAATTAAGTCAGATTTGAATATGTGTTTGAATACAAAATAAGGAACCGTGCAAAGTGGGATACCGACGATATCTTTCGAGTATTTTTTTAATTTCTCAAACAGTAGGTACATCAGTGAAAGTTATGTGACAACTTTGCTGTAATCATATGTGACATCGATCATTAAAATATAATCTTTTTTTTTTTTTCGAAAATTTGAAATTCTAGTATTTTTTTAAAGGAACCATGAACGATAGATTCAGTTTTTGACGCTAATTTTTACTTATTTGCTATCAAAACTTATCTACCAAGTTTTACTTGGCTACTTACATAAAACAAGTTAATGCGTGACAACAATCACACCTGATGGTAAGTGGTGATGTAGTCTAAGATGGTGAACGCACTGACTTATAATACGAGTAGCCTATTCACTCCCTTCGTGAAGACTCCCACATTGTAAATAGCTGGGAACACCGGCGCAGGCAAGTTATTCCAGTCCTTTGCAGTAAATTATGAATTATGGCGTTAACCCATTTCATTCTGGGAAGGTAATTGGTTCTTGTGTAGATGATGTAAGTAGAGCATTCTGTGCCAAGTGTTATAGACTCTCAGACAGCCGACCTGAGTGTGTCTTGGACAGTCCAAAGACCTTTATTGACAATACTGTTTCACTTTTATGATTTGTTTATATACTTTACTTGAAATTGAATGTCATTCGGTACACTTTTTTTTCTAATCTGCATTGCTTTGCCTATCTCATGTTACGCCATTACAATTAACGTTATTTAATTCAGTATGCGGTTTGTTCTATAAAACATCTTCTACTGACGTGTAAAACGCGGTAGTATGGTCTGCGAAGTGTGCCTGCGGTAAACTTAATTAAACTTGTTACAATATTTTTAAGGATGGAATTGAAAATTAAATTACTTTGGCGCATGGTTCACATTAGAATACATATTATTATTATTGTAAACTAGCTTATTCATCTCAATTATCCTATGGTAAATTAATTATCCTGAAACATCCTGGTGGATATTCTGTGTAGTTTCATCAGTCTACTAATAGTAGCAATCAACCAAATTCAAATTCAGTTCAAATCAGTGGAAGAAACTAGTGGACGTGTTGTTTTTATATGTATGATTTGTATTGTATAACAGCAAGTAATATCCTTTTCGATTTGTTCCTTGCCCTCTGGATTGGGAGTTATGTAATAATAAAATACACATTTAGGTTTCACACTGATTACGTTAGAAACAGCTTCCTAGGTGCCTCCGATAATAATAGCGGGTTAAGCCCATCAGTTGTCATTTGTCTCATTTAAAATGTCCCTGTCAATACCGCACATCTCTTCCTTTCAATAAAGTAGAAAGTTGGAAAAAAGTGCGTTTAACGGTTCACCTATAAAATTTTGAAAAGTTATATTTATAATTTAAATTTAAATTTTATTATTTTTTTAAATTTTTATATTTTAGATAGAATTATACTTAAATTGTATATGGGAAATATACAAAAACATATGATATTTATAATGAAATAGGAAGCATTATCGTATAAAGTATTTTATTTATTTAGTCTTTATTGCACTTTAAATAAGTACAGGAACAAAAGGCAAACTTACTGCTAGAAGCATGCGCTCCCAGTCAACCTTTGGGTAGTGGGAAAACAATGAAGGCGGTTTAATAAAAACAAATAATAATAACCATAAAACAGCATAAATTAGTGGAACAATGATGATGTAGATTACAAAAAGGTTAGTGCGAAATTACTACAGCTTCTGATAATATTCCAGAACTTCATAAGATACGTATAATGTTGACTGCTAAAATATATGAAAAACGGTAAGATATTAATTAAACCAGTTTAGACAATCTTAGTTCTGTGTCATACAATAATTCTACTGGCTTAGTTTTCGTATTTGAGCAGTTTAGTTGATGACGACAATTATTTTACATACGTTAATTTTACATACGTGATTAATATAAAGATTTATTTTTAATTTTATTGCGTCTCTATGAAGTGATAAATATCGGTTGAATTTCAACCTAAAAATTTGCCTTCAAATATTTATTGTTTAATATCTTACGACAATTACTTACCTGCTGTATTACGGTATATCTCATGCTTTTGTTAAAATTATGCTACATTATTATTTGTTTCAGTAGATATAAACCGTGGGTGACGACATGATTAATGTTTGCGTTACCTCCCACAAGGATTAATGAGGAACCACACCTGCGCTTAAATTAGGATGACTTGTTAGAAATATTCATAGTTTATAAGTAGATAAGCTTCTCTTCGTAGGAAAACCTTTGTGTTCCAATCAAGCAGCGGCTCTGTAAAGGATACTAGTCTCTGTTCGTACGTAATAAAGAAACTTCAGTGTAGTTCATTATCCTGCTCCAGTGTGGACTGCTGGAGAAAGTAGCGGTCATCTTGTTTCGAGAGTGTTTAACCATTTGAAGCTTGAAAACTTTTGTTATGATTCAACAACTTCCGTTATATGACGATAACAAAACTTAAAGCGATGAACAACGTATTGTCAGAAGCACGGGAGCATTCAAACAATTTTGTCGTTAACGGTCTAACTAACGTCCGACTGGGGTTGATATTGTTTAACTCGGCCAACCACTTACGAATAGCCAAGATCATCGGGACATAAGCGCTTCAAATCAATATTAGTAGGGAAATCATGTAGCGAATTTCACATCTACATACATTGATATTTTTTATTTCGATTTTCTATTTGGCGGATAGCATGAAGATACAAACACGAAATTCCGACGAAAAGAATTACAATATTCATCCGAGATTCGAACTGATTTACTTAGATAGACGCCAGGTCGGTATCAAGTGGGCTTTGTAATTCAAATACAAGTACAAACATGCAATTTTCGAATGTGCATCAATGTAACATATCCATGTGTCGTTATCTATACTAATAAATAAAATTGGAGTGTCTGTTTGTAATATTAAAATAGCCGCTTTTTACTACATGCATATGAATGTATGTATATACGGTACATATACCAAAATGAAATTTTTACAATTTTTGTCTGTTTATCTGTTTGTTCCGGCTAATCTCTGAAACGGATGGACAGATTTTGACGGGACTTTCACTGGCAGGTAGCTGATGTAATAAGGTATAACTTAAACTACTTTTATTTCTATTAAATAACTTTTTTGTTAAATTCCTCGCGGACGAAGTCGCGGAAACAGCTAGTTTTAAATATATTTATATATTTTATCTTCATGAGATCCTCAAGTAAATTTCGACCCAGCGTGTAAATATTGCCATGAACAAAGAGGTCAAAACCTGCTCAGTATAAGATAACATTTTTGCTGCGATTACATCACCTTTGTATAGAATATCCAACTTAGTTCAGGCAAGAAAACAACAGGAATCCCTGAAAGAAACCTAAGTATGCGAATACTTCTAAATATAAGAACTGCTGGTTTTAAAGATCCTAATTTAAATACTTTTATTTTTCTACATTTCAAACCGAAGCTAATATAAAAAAACACATTAGCAGGAACTACCTATGCAAAAATATAAACCTGAATAACCACCAGAAAGAATGGCTAAAAACGCAGACCTATGTGTTCATCATATTTTGCTTTCACAAAGATTTCGCCCTTGTATAGTCCATTCCTAAGAGGAAAATCACTGAATCTACTCAACTCCTTCAAAGTTCAAAATTAAGTAACCGACCAGATAAGATGTCACTGTATCATTACCCTACAACAAATGTAAAGGCGGTATATAGATACATCGAATAAAGCTGAATCATAATTTTAATACTTGAAAAAGCAAAGAAATAAATAATCTGAAGTGATATATAGTAACTTAAAATAATTATTGTTTATTATCTTACGACAATTACTTACCTGCTGTATTACGGTATATCTCATGCTTTTGTTAAAATTATTATTATTATATCGATAACTGCCAATCAGGACTGGAAAGAAAGTCGCTCTGCAAAACTACGACACTGTTTGGAGAATCTGAGAACATAATTTACTACGCCCTATGTAAAAATTCGAAAAACATTACGAAGGACTATATTTAGTAGCAATTGGATAAAAGCAAAAAAAAGAACAAAATGACCCACAACCATCAATGTGAATACAAAGAAAATTATAGCGGACAATTCATAAAAGAAACTAACATGATCAGTTTTAATTATGTTTTACTGCAGACATAAATCATTACTTGGGCAGTCTTGCAAATGTATACATATTACTATGTACTCGGTGTATGGTTTGTTTACAAAAATTTTCACTTGAGATATATGTATGTTTTTGTACAAGTAATTATTCTTTAGTCCTAAACGTTTTAATTATATAGTTGTTATATAAACATTGTACATAAAAATCTTAATTTAAGAAATTGAAAAGCTTAGTGTAACATACTAATTTGGCCAAGGTCATGTCTCTTTGTTATTTTTGAGGAACGCACGAAGGTTGAGTATAAGTACACTTTCCAGACGCCATCGAAATTATATTGAAGCGAAATTATATTATAATTATTTACTTTATTTTCTATCTCTAATACTATTAATTAGTATAAAAAGGGATACAATAAATATAATATTAATCCGCCCTAGCTTCATAATTACTGATCGTTCACAAACACTAATCACACTTGATAGAAACGTTCGTCTTCTTCAACAGATATTTTATATTAATTTTTCATTTTTATGTCTTATATTTCAACCTCTCTCATGAATCAAGTAATGTAAGTAGTAACTGATCACGTCTACCATAGAGGTATTCTAAATGTTCCAAGAAAAATATTATATTATGTATATTAGGTATATTATATATTATCCGATTCAGACACTCGATAGAGAAATATTTGTCCTTGGGTCTTAGCTGTGTGTGAGACATCATGAACGTACGCGAACGTACGTACGTATCCGTCGGAACACAAGAATGAGCATAAAAACAAATATATATAGAAATATTCACAAAAATTTCTAAACAAAAATTAGAAGCTCGTTGGAATAAATCCATGTATCAAGGAATAATCCTTGGAGAGTATTAATCACTGCCACTAGATATTTATTGGTATTCCTTAGATATAACCTCATTTAATGTACATTACAGCAGAATACACTTACTGCCGAGACTGAGAATATGATGGAATGGAATGCTATGAGTTAAGGATTAGCAGGCGATTTTGAACTTTATACTCATATTTCATGTTTAAAAATTTACCGTAGGAGTGTTTTCAAACTATTTACTCTCCATTACTCTCCTGTCAAAAAATTGCTATTTGTTATTTTATTAGTTTCACTTCAATCTTTCTATATTTTATCAAACTAAAAATAGTAAACATAATGTTGTCGTGTACAGTATTAAATTGTAGGGTTATTTATAACAACACCCCAAACAAGGAGGCAATACACAGGTAAGTACTGATAGAGCAATACTACTTTCACGATGCTTATTTCCATAAAAGTTGTTCTTAAAATTATATAAATTAAGATTAATAACATGCAATAAATACTCCATTTTATGAATAATAACTTATTATTAATAATTATGTGTAAGGTAAAAAGATATTGTGTACGTGAAAATGATACCGTTTCGTGTAATAGGAATTGCACAAAATCTATCGATAAGTGGATAATTTTTAAATAGGTATAAATAAATATTTTTTGTTTTACCTAGATTTGTTAATATTTTACCTTTTTAGTTTCGGTTACAGCTTGTAAACACATTGGACAGAAAGTACATAGACTGATATTAAGGTGCATCTTTGGCTTTAGAATAGTATTAGCTTCGTAAATGGATAAAATTTGGCGAATTTTATATTTGTTATTATTATGATATGACAATAAACGGCGAATGTGATTTCATATTTACTGACAAAGTTTTCTTCTTCAAGGTTTCCTGTAAATGCAGTTCAAAAAAGAAAAATGGATTCGAATGTTAAACCAGATAGGTAGAGTTCCACACAAAGTTTACAGTAGACATTTTAAGGGCAACTATTTTGTTCTACGAAATCAATGACATGTTAATGAAGAATCTATACCTCCAAAATTGTTATTTGTTGTTGTTGGCTATTTTCTTTCTGAGGGCAATAAGTTATATCGATTTACATCAAAGAATTAATTAAAATCAATAAGCAGTATTATTATTGTTCTCTTTAGTACAGTTTAATCACGTTTTGTCTTATCCTCTCAAATAAGATTAAGCTTAGAAGAAGCGAAGTAAAGAGATGTTACTAGGATTAGCATGGTGTTATTAATTTGACATGTAATAATTAATTAAGAGAACGAATTGAATATAGCAAAGAAACCTGTGATGGAATATTCGACATTCATGTCGATAATACATGGACGTGAATTACATCACTAAAAGTCACGCACATCAGTGTATTTTTCACACACATGCACATTTATGTTTTAGTGACGCGATTTTAAGATGAGTGTTCCTCTATTACGTAACTCTATGGTTTAAACCCAACCTGAATTCTGTTTGAAATTAATAATCCATGAATAATTTTCATTTTAACTTAATATACAGTCTCTCAGAATATAAATTTCTGTTTTAAAATTTATTATTAATTTGTTTTTGCGTAATGTAATGTAGTTTCAAAGAAAATAAACTCAGTGTCAGTCGTTAGTGATCCTGCAATCTTAATGATCTTGTCTTCGAATCGCGGCCTGCACGCCGCGTATACATTTATGTAACAGATAATAGATAGTTAATTCATGTGTATCGTGTATATGAGAATATTCTAACAGAAAAGTGTATGTGACTTTATCTACGAAACCGTTACATTCATAATTAAGAAAATATTGTATCCAAAAATATTATGACATCATTAAATTAATATGTTTTTGTTTACAAAAATTATCACCATAATGCACGTCTCAGGGTTCAGCAAGATTTCTTATTACGTACCTCCAATACCCTGAAAACATGGATTTACTTACAGCCAAGTAAACTTCGGCCTCAGGGAATTAAGAAAAGAGAAATATATTACAATGGGGAAAAATGGAAATTAAAATAGTAATAAGTCGGTAGATGAACGCAGAAATTGTTCCTTGAAAGCTATTTTTGAATCACAAAAATATATAACATTAATAAATTAAATATAAACAGATTACAGAACGGAAATAAATCCCGCTGTTAACTTCACAACTCGCATTGAACAGGAAGTCGACTTAGTTTAAATTGTCTGTCTAATATTACCTTAAGTTAAACAACAATTTCAAGTCGACATGTTATTTTTTAAATAAACTCAATGTAATTATCTTACGAATATAACTAATAATATTACTATAAGTGTGTTTATAAGTTTTTACCTAGGGTTGAAACTGAAACCCGAAATAAGCTTGAAACCCAAATACATTATATTCTGATTATAGTCTCTTGTATACCGCTTTCGAGATAACTCTTCGAAATTGAATCGTGAACAAGATTTAAGAGCTGCTTTTACTTACGAAAAATTAAATACAAAAAGAGAAATCGCAGTCAATAACATAGTAATCCAGTATCTTAACATATCAAAACTATTTCTTCAACTTATGTTTATGTTTCGTTAATAGAATTGGCCATCATTTATTCATTTCACGAGCGACCCCGTAACCCGATTGGTGGTGACTCTGCCTGACAAGTAAGGGATCCAGGATTCAATTTCGGTAAACATTTATGTGCAAGATCAAATGTTTCATCTCCGGTTAGGAGTCTTTGTTATATCACACTTGTGTACGTACATGCCACCTGCAACACAGGGAATCCTAGTGCGGGTATGTGATTGTGAGAATATTCTTGTTTACTTTATTGTTTTAGGTATCATTTAATCTGTCTATTGAATAAGAATATTTCAATCACAAAATCAATATTCTCATAAGTTCCAAAACTTATTTATTTACTATGTGGTAAGGATAAAATATACGTTGAGGTTGAAAGAAGTGACCCTTATATTATGAAGATAGCGGCTATTGACGAAAAATGGGCCTGATTGCATTAGCTTCCAGTCCGGCGGCGGCGGCGCAAATGGGGCTGTTAGGCAATGCCACTTTTGTATAAAAGGGATCGTAATAAAAATAGTTACTTCCACGTCTTGTATTATAACATTTTTAAATTTTTTATACAATTTATTTTTATCATCATGAAAATTACTATATATTACAGCAAAAAAATTGTAGGTGCCATTTTTGTTCTCATTAGTTGGATAAAATCTATTCAAAATAGATCGGGTTCGCTCGGAGGAGATAACGGATTTTGTGAAGACTAAAACCTCCACGGCAGCCATTTGACGTATACGGGGTAGGACCAGTGTATTGTTACAATCCACCGGTAACTCTTCTATGCAACATCTGATGAGCACGTCCTAAGAGGAGTTTACATCTCCTCTACTCTACCTTCCTAAACTCGATAGCTAACAACGTTATGCTACCAAATTCAGATCCGATATCGATCAGGAGCTCCCAACTGTGACCGCACGCGATCTTTGCTGTCGGGATTGATTGGAACCTATGTGTATTTCAACCACATTCCTAGATACCTAATTGTAGATACCTACTTATATTGTTTAGAACGAAGTCGCAGTTACTAAATTTTGTAATAAGTTTTGATACGGTCTTTATTAATTAAAACAATTTATTTCGTGATGAAATACAAAGAAGCACGTCTTCTTTATTTGGCAAAATCACGATGAGCCGATTTTACGCCTACACTAAGATGCAAGATCAAAACGACCTGATGTGTTGATGGCGTTAGAGCCTCTCAGGAGTATTAAATTTGTTTTGTTAATTCAAAATTTTGTCAGATCATGAAGTAAGTTTAAACAAATGGCGGACTAAATGTTTAGTGGCATTGAACCTGCGAAGATGGTGAGCGTTTATGGTACGAGTATATAGTTAATATATATAACCTAATTACAATAATACAGTAGATCTAATTGACATTACTTTCGGTGTCCAAGGATTGTAAGATGTTTAATAAAATATGAACGTATTCCTGTACGTTACTACCATATCGTAAGATGAGCATGACTACTAATATATCTAAGAAATGTTTTCTTTTATCAAAAAGTCAGTTAAGAATTTACGATAAGTTTTTCCTATAGGACTCTCTAGTTTCAAATATAAGGAAGCGGGGAAAGTTAAATTTTTATAAATTTTGAAAAATAGATTTGTAGCCCTTTCATTTAATATACTATATGTATATACTTGAACTTTTATTTTATTGGCTAACATGACATATGTACCGACTTTAACTGGATTGCAATCAAAATCCTTATTGTATTATTCTCCTGTCTAATAGCAAACGAGCTAACATAAAGCAACTGACATAACTTTTGTTATGAAATGATCCATAAATATAAATTACTTTGGCGACAATGATAGCAGTTATGATTCAGCAGAAAACCTTTTAGTCGCCAATTTGTAACTTTACGGAGAGTAGACGAGACTCTATAAAAATGATAATTAAATTAGAGTGCCTGGTATCGTTTTGACTGTGTCTTAATTATGCTTAGTTATTTGGGAATATAGAAGTGCATAATCCTACGATTATCAGAAGCGGTATAAATTTTCTACTAGAATGTCGTCGTATAACAATATTTCTATAAATAATCCAGTAACCTGGTAGGTACAGTAGAGGATTTTGCAATATATTTTAATATGAACTATTTTGGTTTGCTAATTACTTGATTTAAGCGTAATATACCGGATCCTACGAATATTCATCTTATGACCCATCGTCTTGACAATACAAAAAAATTGTTTGATAATTAACTCAAAAATTATACGACCTTAAAATGGAGCACCAATTCTTGGTAAGACAATAAAATTATTATAAATAATATTTTTAATAAATAGTAACACCTACATACATCCCGCGTATAAAGGATGGATGGATGATAAAATGGACATACATTCAAGTCACTCTGCGACCGTAGAAATGAGAATACCATGATACTTTTATAAACGAAAACAAAATTACCAATGTAGTTTTTGCCTTATTTATAAGTTCAGGTTTACCTTATTTATAATGAATGAATTTAAATGAATGTTTGTCTGTATGTCCTTTATAGAATCGTAAACTATGCATTTGATCATGTGATGATCTTTAGCAAAGTGGTTGTACATGTGCCCAAGAAGGTTTCTGAGTTGGTACGACCAATTTTCTACAGAGGGCGCGTCTGTCATTCCAATGAATTTCATATATTGCCGTGGCAGTTCATGCTGATTTGAATTGAAACGAAAACAGCGAACGAATGTCACAATTTTTTCGAAATAAACAAAATCAATAAAATGCCTCAAAATGAATTGAATAGTTGTGTAATGTTTTAGCAACGCACGCAGGGTACAGCTAGTTTATAAAATATGTATAATGCGGACATAAAACGTTGACTTCATGTTACTGAATGTGATTGCTTCTTTTATACAATAAAATAATATAAAAACAAAATTTCCTCTTAGAATTCGGGAAATTTGTGTTGAAAGCAGATTTAATAATGAATAGTACTTATAAGATCGATAAAATGAGAGCGTCGGATGTACTTACTTACAGGTAGACTTTACATTTTAAAATGTATTGTATAAGTACACCATCCGACGCTGAAATGGTATGTTACTTAAGACTTACAGTTTTCTTACGAATAAAACTTCAGTCTTTATTAAAAATCCATAACCAATTAACACCTGAAAATAAACATTTTTTATACATAGAATCACATGCCCTCGTCGAAATTTGAACTTATTCCTCGTTTGGAAGCCAGGCATTTTAATAACAAAACTACTGAGATATTATATGGAACATAGGTACATGGTTATAATATCATCCATAACGATAGATGAATAACAAAAAAGTTAATATTTCCTGTTTATTTTTTTTTTACAATTTATTGACCTCTTCCCGAATTGTTACGAAACTGATAGGAAGGAATGAAATTATAACTTCCAATTTCTTTGTTTAATTTTTTTACGCCTCCTTAAATAATGCGTTTTAATTTTAGCATTTCAATATATTTTCCGGTTTTCTGCTTAATTATTAACAAATGAACATCCAACTAGTTATTAAATCTATCACAGTATTGATCCAAAAACTTTACCTGGTGAGAACCTGACACCTGTGATAGGTTTCAAGAGAACCTAAGTTACTGGTCACCAACGCCCTAGCAGGTACAAGTCGAGACACACTTTCATAGTAGTAAATAGTAAGCTTGGTCTTTTGGAATAAATTAAAGCTATTTTCACCTATATCAAAAATATTATAATCATTTATATAATACCGACATCAAAAAGGAAAAAATTCTACCCGTTTATTCGTGTATATGTATTTTTTATGTACGTACAGACATAAATTCGATGTTAATGAACAGATTTTAATGTTTATTTTTTTAGTGTGTAGAGTATAGCTCGTAGTTGGTCCCCCTATAAATATATAAGGATCTGATGATGATTTGTCCTAAAGATGAAAAGTGGAACCTCTTAATACATAACATTGTTTGACAAAATGAAAATAGGCCTATAGTTGTTCACACAATTTCGTCCCAGCCTTTGAATACATAAATACGTTTAATGAGAACGGGTTTAAAAACCATTTGTGACATTGCCAAGTTGCAAATATCTGTGATAGGTGTATATATATATATATATATATATATATATATGTGTGTATATATATATATATATATATATATATATATATATATATATATATATATATATATATATATATATATATATATATATCATATATAGGTATAAAATGGACTTACCCATTTTCAAAATAAACGGTCCATACATAGGACTCTCTTTTAAAAATTGTATAACGCTTAGTAATTTTGATTCATACACGGAAGTCAGTGAAGAATGTACATATGTAGAAAAATGTATAATATATAATTTGTTCCATTACCTATACTGAAATTTAGGTGTCAGTGATGTTTTGTGACACTAACAATGATGGCAAATAAGTTCGTTTATCAGGTGATGACATAAAAAACAAGTCTTACCTATTTCATACTGAAGAACCAAAAATGTTACTAGACTCTTATTTATTCTCTCAGAATGGAAAACAAACATGTGAAAGCCAGGAGGGATCAAACTAAAGTTCAAAGTTTGTTCTCTAGAGGTTCACCTCAAACAAGTGCCTTAAACTACCATCTCTACGAGGTTACTTTCATGCATAAAATATACCTCTTAGCTACAGAGGCGATAACAACGAAATTTTAATATGCCTTAGCAACTAAATACAATGTTATTAAATTATTATTATTTTACTTTGCAACAATCCGTAAACACAATGTATGATGGTATATACTTCTATACATGCATAGATCCTCCCTCCCTCCCACAAAGGAAAACATGCATTTATGATAAATAAAAGTATATACCAACATACATACCGTCACCAACACGTGTTTCGCTCCGAAACAGAGGATCCTCACCCTGAGGTTCCTTTTTTAGATTGAACATACCAAACCATAAAAATGTTCGCAGAACAGAAAGGAATCGTTAAACAACCGCTCAAACTATTCTCCGTCTCAGCTCTACGAAAATTTTAAACGCCACGCTTACGACATAACGGAATACTATAATTTTATCGTTACCTTCACTTCTGCAGTTGTTGAACGCAAGTTGGAACGGCACTGCTTGTACGTTTAATCGAAAATTTTTGCAAGACAAACATTTTGGATTGTATCTTCTTACGTAAATATTTCAAAGCGCTGTAGATGTCGGGTTTGCAAGTGCCAATTTTACGTACTTCTAGAGCTCTTTTTAAAAATACCAATTACTATGCAGAATAATTCAAAAATTATAACAGCCATTTATAGCATTGTAAGAGAAGCTGACATGACTATGATTTTATTAGGAACAAAAGTCACAATTTATTTTTGAAAGTATTTGGATTTACATCTTAATTGTTAACAAAGAGAAGTACGATCTAGATCTGCAAAGCCTATAAATGACCTCTAGTGGACCACTAAAATGATAATAAAACTTTGTTTTGTAATCATTATTTATTGTATGTCAATAACGACCTCAGCAGTTAATGTAAAATAAAAATAAACAGATAAATGCCATTCCTAAACATTAGTGACGGTACTGTTAATAATAGAAACTGTGGGTGTTATTAATCTAATGACGTACATATAAAGCTGTAAACTGTCACATTTCAATGAAAACATTTCTCAAGTACACAAATGAAAAAATACAACGCATTTCTGTTGAAAATTGATGAAAACTGATGTTCAAAATGGAAAGGCATATTCGACGTAGGTCACCTTTGCCATTTGGTAAAGGTCATCTTTGATATATGGATTATTGGGCTCATAATATTATGCTACTATTTGCCCTTTTAACTTGTACATATACTTCCATGTAATTACTTAATTATTGTTAACGCTAAAAACAAATTACTTGCCAACACAGACATAAAATTTAGATTTATATGTATATTGTTTTTTTTTTTAAAGTGTGTAACTGTATAAATTATGGATAATAATAAACAGTTGCTGAATACTTAATTTTAAATAAGTACTGTAACGTCATCTTTGATGCAACCATTGAATTACTATTGTTGTAAATGCTATAGGCAAAAATATAAATTGTAAAATAAAACCAACCAACAAACCATTGTTTAAGTTAATTCATTTACCCGAGAAAGATAGAAGATAATCAATGTTCGAATAATCAAACGCTTATCATTATGGAAAAAGTACATTATGCAGTGCAAATAATCGTTGCCGTTTACGCTACAGTAAACAGTTAAAATGAACTGTGCAATGAGGTACGTTATCAGGAAATAACTCGAAGTAACTGTTCCAATCTCCTCTCAGAATGAGGAGGTTAAAGTTGAGATGGGTGGAAGTCTTAATGTACTACGCTGGAAAATCTTTGTGACGTCTGGTTTAATGTCTCTGCTAGAAGACAATATATAGGAAATATACATAAAACTTTATATATAACAATATATATAAAGTTTTAAGGGTAAATACTAAAATATCCATAGAGTCCGAAAACAAGTATGTAAATAAATAAAATAATAAAAGGGCTTATACATTAATGAGACTGTAGCGAAACTGAATCTCGATCTTTACATAGATAACATTGTTTTCAATTTTTCTCGTATCTATCTACTACAGTGTAATGCGGGAATCACTAATCAAATATTTTGCAAAATATAATCTATGTTGACGGATGACATACAGGGTTTTTATCATATGATATATTTTGGTATAAGAGATAAGTTTTAGTAAGGAAGTACTTTTAAGGGATTTGTTATTAAAGGGTTTCGTTATATGTTTAAAATAAATACAATTTTGAAAAGAAGTATTGCAATAAATAAATATTAATCACTTTAAATCTAAGAAAACCGATCAAAAAGAGATGAAATATGATGCACATGAAATTTATTAAACGCCTGATAAAATGCATAATATGACTTGGCTACTAGGTTTATTAGTGCAATATAAAAATACATACTTAATTAGTTCATAACCTTAAATTTAGAGAAGTTAGGCGACGCGACGTGTAAGTAATTTATTTAATGGTAGAGTTTCCCTCGAGTGGGATTGATTAAGACGAAGCTTAGGGAATAATGATCTAAAAGGACGAATGAGATAGTCCGGCTATCATCATTTGTCAATGCTGTATACCACTTATACGTGATCAAGGAAAATTGAAACCTTTTGACCTGAACTGAAATATTGCTTCAAAGGAAACGAATTTATTTCCAGATTTTTCCTCAGTTACATTCGGAAAATATTTCCGAGCCGCTTGTGAAGTTCAGACGGTGAGAAATATTAAATTTAGCTCGGTAATCGTGACGAGCTAAATTTTTTTGATTGGATTTTAGTAAACTTCTGTTATTTTAGTTGTTTCTTAGTGATCGACTTATCCATTTATGTACACTTGGGTCGTACAAGGTCGAAATTCCAGCACTTGTTTGTAAAAAACGAAAGATCACTTTTTTGACAATTATTTTAGGACAATTCTTAATAATTGGATGTTAAACAAAAATCAAAATTTATGTGCCCGTACGGGCTTCACGAGTTCTAACGCTTTAGGGTTATAGAATCATCGTTCCAGCCTTCGCTCCAGTACCACCTAACTATCACTCATCACCACTTCTACACCAATCCCTCACCATCGAAACTGTACACTAATGGTTTGCTCACATGTACCCATTGCGGGCGCGTATTTAAAACACGGGTAGGGTCTATAAGAGAAAGCACACCGGAGAGCTGACCATCCAAGCTGATAAAGATAGGATGAGTCCTAAAGCGTCGCCTTAGCGGAAACCGGTTTTAAAGCATAAATCACATCCCCGTCACAATAATACTCTCGCTACAATCGGTACAAATTTTAAAATCTTCTAAAATCCTTATTTCACGTGTACGGAACTATGGAGGTCCATTCAAAACAATTTAAAGATTCAACTCCATTACATAATTCAAGCTATCCTCAAACTTGACATTGATCCCTACACAGAAAAGTAGCCCAAATTACATTTACAAGATTTAAACCGGAGTACTCCGGTTATTCTTTTATTCAGAGGGAAATAGATATAAATTTACAAACGAGACAAGTTAAACAAAAGCTTTTATGAAGGGAATTCACGAACTGTCTCAGTAACGGCGTATTATTTCATTATGCTTGTGATCGAAGTGGAACTTCCTTCAGCAGGAAGTTATAAATCACCGAGGCATGCAGCGGAACTAGAACCGTGACTGAATAAACAAACGCAGACTCGTCACTTCTTCACATTGGGCGTCTGTTACTGACTGATTGGTTATACAACTTCATCATATTTTTACGATACGAGGGTTATGTCCCTTGATCTTTACAACCCATCTTAATGGATTGTTCTGCAATGATCGCGGCGACAGATAATAAAACATGTGTAACTCATTTTACAAATTTCTTATTTATTATCTTATGAGTTCGTAAATTTTTCCGGGCGCAAAATTTTTGTCTGTACTAATAATAAAGAATAAAGAAAGAATGAGAATTTTGTGAGCCTGCGGAATCTATTAAAAAAATATATTTTACCAATATACATCATGTTTACAAATTATACCAAATATTTATACAAATAAGCTTGAGTCATGATAATATCATTAACTTTGCTTTATACTGTTTCAAGATTTCTATGAATTATACCTACTTAATATCTACTAAGATAAATAATAATTCAATAAGTCTGGGCAGGCCAATAGTTTCATATAAAGAGATGGAGCCTTGTTTATATTTTTAATAAATATACAAACAAATGAAAAAATTGGCGCACAAAGAGAGTTCTTAGTAGGTATATTTTTTTATAATTAAGAGGATTTGGAATAATTCTAACCTAGGCCTAACATATAAAAGCAGTATTATAATTTTTAAACTATAATTAAACTGTTATTTGCTAACGTACATATTGTATCAAAAACCCCCAATTGTAGCAAAAATTCAACTAAGGATGCATTACTCCACGTAAACCCTATTTGTGATTACAATTTTCCAGACACTGATGAATTCCCGCTCATGGAATATGCAAATATATTCTTTTCAAAATGTTGACACTCTCTAAGGAGGATTTATTCGAAGTTTAATCCTGAGAGGCGAAGAATGAATGAGGACACTTTTTGCTCAGAAATTAAGTAACAGACAAAGACTTTGAGTTAAGAATTTTAATCAAATTAATTTGGCCATTAGTTACTTATGTCTGAAGCTTTGCCATATGAGCCACATTGTTCATGGATTTTCTGGATTCTTTTTCAGAAATAATTATCGTTTATTAAGGATTTTCCTCCGATGCTAAAAATAATTCCTATTCAAACATGTTCCCGCTTAAGAAGAAGAATCAAAGAACTCGCTTTTGAAATAGATATTCAGGTTAGGCAAATCAAAAAGTAGTAGTTGCCAGAGATTACAGTTAAATTTGAATATTCTACGACCTGTCACTTCATAATTACCCGCTCTGCGTAATAATAGTCCAGGGTTCTGTTTACTGATGAAACGGACGTCTGTGTGACACAAAACCTCGCCCTCGGGTCTTGATTGCTATGACGTCTTCTTTGTATATTTCCACGGCCGCAAGCAACACATGAAATCTTAATGCGGGGGTGTCAGTATGGAAGCTTTAATTTCAGAGTTCACGGTGGAATGTTCTTATTATTTTAATAACATTATTGTATTTCTTTCTATATTCATATAAGAACGCACCTATTATGTTATACTTTTAATATTGTGGTTCAATTATTATAACCCTAATTCGGATATACTGCTTACTAGTTGTTGTTGTATTATTTTAATTAAGTTTTATTGGCATACTTAAACGATAATTCTACCTTAATTTTTCTGGTTTAGAAAATATCAACTGATTCTTGATTTACCATAATATTATGTCGATTATGCCGTTATCATTAAGACCCAAATGTTGTTGTAGGCAATTGCGGCGAAGCTCTTATGCTAATGACCATTTTACAGGCAAAGGGTATATTATCAATAACTGGTTTCTGCACACTATTAACTTGCTGAAAGTGTATTTTATAACACGTTTCTCCTAATTTTCTTGCAATACATATATGAAACACTGGTAGCCTAAGGTCCGAGTTAGAATTCTGCATGCATTACTTTTTTTTTTTAATTAGATACGTATTACAAATTAATTATCACTCTCTTTAGTCAACGAAATATGTATGTATGAAATTTCTCCATTCTGTTCTCAAAGAAATTAGTACCTACATAATAAAGTCTATTGGAATTTGGCTTGATTTTTTATATATGATCTTAGGAGTTTAACACGTCTCTTTGTGTGAAATGACCCATGGCCAACACTGGGATTGGGTTAAAACGATGAATTACCCATGTAATAATCGCCGTACCTATCCTCAGCTAATTTAGTTATGTTACGACTTTTGCATTTCCATTTCAATAGTCATTTAGTTTGTTAATATTTAAAATAATTTAGAACAGTACATACCTAATTATATTATTACAGAGAAATATTTTGTGTTAGGGTATTGTGTGTTCGAGGTCTCCAGAATCTATATTGAGTGTAATGTTATATTAAAGATAAATTAATCCATAAGCTATCGTAAATCAGAAACAAATCAAATGGATTGTTAGTTATAATTATAATAAATTTATAATGCGCGTTTGTAGTTATATCGTTCAAACATGCCATTAAAATGCCTAATACTATATCGTCCGTGCAGTCGTAACAGAAAACTTTCCTTCAAATCTTTTACCAGTTGCCAAGAAAACTGTACATATTCTAACTTGTAGTGCTTTAAACAATCTAGCGAAATAGCCAATGTCATTCAAGTCCGAGGAAGTCCGAATTTCTTTGTAAATTTTCAACACAAATTTTTGACCACATTTTTACGCCAACA
The DNA here is from genome assembly GCA_003671415.1 of Megathymus violae. Lineage (NCBI taxonomy): Eukaryota > Metazoa > Arthropoda > Insecta > Lepidoptera > Hesperiidae > Megathymus > Megathymus violae. The sequence continues at coordinate 1,161,617 of PDGT01000023.1, read as the reverse complement.
AGTTTCGAGCATTTCGAATAAAAATCTATGAAGGTTTGTAACTAAAAACTTGTTCTTAGAAATACAAGCGTGATGAGCATTCCATAACATATAAGAATTTACCATTGGAATGCTAAGTTTTTTTATAGTAATCGTATAGTGAAATTATAATCTACGAATAAACATTGTGGTGCAATTGAAATAAAAAGAAAGTACTAATAACCGGCCCTTGCTTCGTTTCAGAATACCATACCATGTATTTAGAAACGCAAAAAATATCAGATATTTAATGAGTTTCATATTAGCTTCTTTATTGTTTTAGGGAACGATGTTAATAGTTCTGATATCGTTTATTTCCTATTTCACGATTACAAATATACTGCACTGAATTAAAAGTATTCCTCCTACTTAGACAATTATATATTAATAGGTAAAGTGAAACCTTTGTACCCTTTTTTCCTGTTTCTCAACAAATTTTCATATTTTTTTAATTTCGTAGCTATTATCGAGCAACAAATTTTTTTAAAGACGAATGTTATTTAATCATGATTGTCGAATTTCGACCACTTCAACAACCAGTAGTAAATAATATACGTACATATGATATTTTGTCATACCAAGTTACAAGTTATAAGCAGCTGGATTAAGCAAAAAGAATGTGGCGACTATACAGTCAATCCGGTAGCTGAGTCAGTAGGAACCCTGCTTGCTGAGCAAAGGATCTAGGTTCATATTCCGGCTTTGCCTCAGTGTCTCAGATCTTAAGTTTATGTTTGATCTACTTGGATAAACTGGCATATATTTAATAGTTTAGAAATAGTATATTTGGTTACCAAGCCGGCATTTTTTTTCTCGAGGGGGAAGTATATGTATATATTTAATATTATTGAGTAAACTCTGCAACATTGCTATTTAATTCTATGAGAGAGAGTAGCATTTATTTCGGTAATCGCTAGTGACAACTTGACAACTTTGAGTGACGTGCTAAAGGTTTATATAAATCATGTCATGTAGACGGCTGTTTACATATGAAGTGTTTTAAAAAAGAGACGATTAACTACGAGTCTCTATTACCTGTCCTTTATTTTGCCGTTTTGAATATGTTATTCACAATCTACATAGATCTAAACGTATTACAAAATTCTAACAGATCGCTTTCCGCACTTTAATGATATATGAGAAAACTGCTTTTATTTACGCAAAATATTAACGCAATAAAACCCAAAACAATAGAAGTTACAATTTATATTTGTCTGTTTGTCTGTGCGTTTGTTCGCGCTAATCTCAGAAACGGCTTATCCGATTTCATTATGGTTTTCGCAAATGTATTATCGTCGTAGTATAGCGTCACTTAATATTTAAAGGTAATTTCATTAATCCGTTCATAAATAAAAAAGTAACAAATTAATACATGTATTTATTTCTAATTATCAGAACGAGAAAAACCCAGTCCTAAAATAATGCAGGTGTTTTTTCTAAGCCTAAGGTAGTTTTTCTGAAGCGAACCGAAGGCATTTGCTAGTATTTAATATAGCAATACTATTTTTTATCTAAATAGCCGATTAACGAGCCACCTGATGGGAAATGGTCACCGTCGCCCATGAACATTAGTAACACTTAAGGTATTACTGATGCGTTATCATAATTGTAATAAATGAATAGGAAATAAGATCGGTTATTATGATAAATATATAAAACTATATTAATTAATATTATTTCTCACGCGTTAAAAAATATGCGAATGAAACTTCTTATTTGTATATTATCCATGTTAGCCGCAGTACAGAGAATAGTAGAGCGGGGATGTAAGCTGGTGACTGTTTGTTCGTTTTTCTTTTATGTATTGTAGAGCACTTATGCGTTCAGAGTAAGTAATGCGATTACACGTTCACAAAGTACCGACTGCTTAGTTCAATTGTCCATACATAAGCGGCTTACGATTTTAATGCGAGTTCGTTGTAACCTATTTACACAGAGGTTATTAATTAAACCCTTTATAACTTTTTTCCAGCATTATATTTTATGACAAATATTGCATTAATTTATTGTTAAAATTATGCTGCTTAGATACGCAGTTCTTATGTTTGTCAAGAACTGAAGGAAAATGTTTTCTATTATGTTTTAATAATGTACAATATTCAAGGCTTCTCTATACCGTTCGGCAGTCCAAACACGAATGCCCTGCGGAGCGTACATCGGGCGGCTGTATAGGGAACCTTGTTAGCTTTTAAACTCATAAAAATATTTACAACCCCCAAAATTTCAGTTCCGAATTCATGAACGAATTTAGAAAAAATATTCAAATTCTTTTAGGCTATTCTTAAAAATTAAATCGTGAAATATAGTCAAATGAACAAATGTTTTGTTGTTTAAAATTACTCGTAAATGTATAGATGGCTTTATAACATCTGTACGCTGATAATATAATTATAATGCCTTCAGATAAAAACTCTAAATAATGGTGCAAACCGCATGAAATTCTTTTACGAAGTACAAGCATAAACATATAACGTTTCCTACAACCTATCTATTAATAAGCCGAGTAGTCTATTAATAAGCCTACTAATTTGTAAACTGGTCTCCTGGAAGGTACTTGTGTTCGAGTCCTGCATATAGCTTAATTTTCTAGCTATATAAGTAATAAAATTCAATTATCATATCGGTTAAGGAAATTACACATAGCTAACATATCCCTTATATCTTTAGTATCATATTTGAAGTCTGACCTTAAATTTAAATTTTTAGTAGAGAGTTGAGCCCAGCAGTTTGTCAGCTGATAGCTTGGTATCAGGTTGTAACAATGAAACAATATTATAAATGTTGATATCAAAATTATATTCATACATATAATAAAATTCTAACAAATCGCTTGACATGAACGATATATAAGAAAAAACATTATTAAGGGTCTTTATTAACGCAATAGAACACAAAACAGTTCTTAGAATTTTTATCTGTTTATATGTTTGCCTGTGCGTTTGTTCGCGCTAGTCCAAACGGCTTAACAGATTTTGTTCTGGTTTTCACTATGTATTGCAGTAAGCTTCACTTAATATAAAGTTGGTTTCATTTCAATCCATCCATAAAGCAAATGTGAATTCAATTCGCATTTTAACGACCATTTCACTGTAACAGAAAATACAGACAAACGTCACAGTTGTAAGATGAAATAATGTTAAAGATTTATATCTTTCGAATATTTCAAATTCGCTAAATCTGTGTTTTAGATTAGTCGTATATTTTTATGTGATGTTGAATTTTAATATATAAAAATTTAGACGATAAGAAGAAATACTGCAGTTTATTTTCAACGCTAATTTCACATTTTGAGAAAATACCATTCTTTAAATATTAGTATCATATATTAATACCAGTGACCGGCACTCATTATGCTTCATAAAACCTACGAATTACGTTTAAAAATAGCACCCGCATTGTTTTAGGAATGGGGTTTTTTAGTTCTGTAAATTAGAAACATGTAAATTCATTATAATATCTGCAGCCAGGTAACCAATTTTATTAAATGCTCTCTTAAAAAAATATATCTCAATGGAAAATTACATTGTGCTTCCTTAACGAAACGTCCATAATAACTTTTATTTCCTATCCTGTAGGAATAGATCCATTTCCCGGAAAAAATATCCTATGCAACTATATAAACTACCTAATAATATAAACTATCAAAATGACATATCATCCAAAAATTCTAAACAAAAAAAATTTTGATCATTCCAAAAAATATGTTTCAGTCTACTTAGGTATACTAACACTTTCAAAATATATTCTATGTAGAAATCGCCCCCGTTACAATTTTATTCTTAGCTATTTCGTCACTCGTTATAATTTTGGCCATCCTCATTCTGCAAATTACTCCAACTGTCCAACCTGTACCAATTATTATGTTATATGAGTGCAAAACATTACAAGCAGTTTGGTATCTAAGATAACTTGTAAGATATTTTTCATCGTAATGAAATCCGATATTTACGTATGTAAAAAACCGGCTCGCAGACCACCGGTTTTGAGGTACTGCAACCAAATATCATCGGTTACTAACCTTAATTAAAACTACAGTCCTTTCAGCCAGGAAAGGTTAAGGTTGATAATAACATACAATTGTTACTAACCAATGTATAGATGAATTTAGGAAATTAATTTATTTGTATTATTATAAACTCACCTGGCCTAGTTTAAATTACACGTTTTAAGACCAATTCTGTGTTACTTTCTTATATACATTACTCGCATATTAAATTCGATGTGATGAAGCAGGTGATGTTTGTATTGGCCTCGCCCGCCGAGTAACTCTTTGTCTGAGTGATACCTACATGTTTGTACTAGAGCCTTTGTTGATTCTGATATCTACGAGTATGTCATCCGTAACACATCTTAATGCGGAGGTATGAGTGTATGAACGTTCATATTTTATTAAATATAAAACACATACTCACTTTGATCGCACTATCTTATGTTTAGTTATAGATTTGACAAGTGAAATACGAATAAATTGAAATGTTTTATTGTCTTCTAATATTGTTGTAGATATGGATATTTTCCTTTCATCGTGACCAATAAATAGGTCATCAACTCTATATTTCTCAATGTCAAAGTCGCAAAGATCTCCGAAATATAGAGGTTATTTATAGGGCATTAGTAGCTTTTAGTCTAAAGGAGGGCAAATCAGCAATTTGCTATAGGTAAAACTGCACAAAGGGTCTAGAGATGACAATCCAGATCCAGGGCAGGGGGTGGCTGTCTTCTCCTGCCCCCACCTCCAGTACACCCATGTCACGATCCACTACGCTGACCAAATAATGAATGATAAGTAAATTTCAGATCACGTAAGAATATTATTGCAGGTTTACTTACAAAAATGTACATAATTTCAAAGCAAGTAATAATCTTGTTAATTGTTGAGCAATTATTTGTTGAGAAACCTGCAACACATTTATCACGTCTAACGTAAAAATACAAACTTTTAGTTTTCTAACTATTGATTCGATTTTGTAGTTGGTACACCACTCAGATATACAAACACAATGGGTTCGGTTATTTGAAGGGCTCGCGTGACGGTCGAGTGAGCTACCTTTACGCCACTGTGTGCAACAATGAATAAAACACGGTTGAAGCCGCTTAATCTCCGTGATCACTCTTCAATCCCCTCCGGTCACAATGGACAAATATCTGTGAAGGGTTTTTAATCTTCTTGTAATAACGTCAGATCATATACGTGGGAAAATATACTTTTAATTTTTTTATTTTTTTTATATATTCTTGTTACATTACTGAATCTAATGCAAAATAAAAGACATTGTGACTGATAATTGACCAGTAGCGTTGCTTATTACCTTAGTCTGATCAGTTTGAAATATGGTGTTCGATGACATCACGATTTTGATGTGGTAATCCCTGGTTAATCGTAATATGCAGATAGATAGATGGTAGGTGATCAGCGCCAGCCATTCAAGTTCGTTTAACTAGTATAGACGCATTAACATCCAATAAAAGAGTGTACAACCCAGTCGGTAACTGACTCTCTAACAGTGCAACCGAAATGAGTTACATACGATCCACCACCAGACTTACCAATGTGTAATAAGAGTCAGTCGATTTTATTAATTACTGTCGGCCACCTTCCATATCGATAACTAGTAAAACATGACCAAAAAAAGATTGGCGATAGCCATTAAGAATTTTTAATAGTAATAATACATTAAGACAAATTTTTGTTTGTTACAGGACAGAGGATGGAAAATGAGAAAAGTGTGCAATGACATCATGTCCCCGCCGCGAGCGATGAGCAAAGAGCGCGGCGCGGGTGTGGAGCGGTCGCCGGCCGCGGCGGGGTCCGCCCGGCTTTCTCCTTCCATAACACATTTTATAAAAAATCTCACGCTTATTAGGCTATGTCTACAATATCTACGAGTGATAACAAATTTCTATCATAGCGCCACCATGCCGCTAGTACGCGTGAACCCTTATTTTTCAAAGCGTCCCTTAGTCAAATTAAAACGCGTTTGTAACGTGTTTAGATTACGAACTAGTACAATATATTGCCATGTTAAGTCGTTGTTAATAAAAGCTGTAGTGCAATTATTCATTGTTGCCAAGTGTATTGTGTGCGTGACGCGTGTGAAATTGAATTGCAACAAACGGGGTAGGCGAGGACGACAAGTACAAGCTCTCTTCTTGCTCTGGCTGAGCGGGCTAAGGAGCTACAGTGAAGGGAGACGAGATAACGATCTCCACATAGGTGGAATATTTCCAATGGAAGGCGAAGGCGGTTGGCAAGGTGGTCAAGCTTGCATGCCTGCTGCCGAACTAGCTCTTGAAGACGTGAATGCAAGATCTGATCTTCTATCTGGATTCAAACTGCTGCTCCACAGTAATGACAGCAAGGTATTTATGATTCTACTTTGATGATAATATTTTCAGATATACCATTCTAACTGAGCCTAAATTCACAGAGCCTAATTCACTAAGCCTAATCCAATGACTCAAATTATTCCGTCGCTTGCTCCGGCCTACTGTTTTGATATGGAAATTGTTTCCACTCATATCACGCTAGCTTTTGTACGAGAAACTTGATGTAATTCAATAACAGTCTAGCAATGTTTGGAATGTATTAACATAACATACATTGCGTTTTTTTCGAACCATCTTAACTCCTTTAAAGTAAGAAGATCCTTTGCTGATCCGCTCTTTGTAAAATATTTCTTAGCTTTGCAATATGATATTAATAAAAAAGGTAAGATTAACGTACAGCCAAATCAGCAAAAAATCTACTGGTAGGTGCCATAGCGCGTCGCTTCGTAAATCTCAATTACGATTTCAATCAAGGTAATACTTAGCGTCTCCGGTTCCTCGGCGTAATCCTAATTCATTCAGTTAGTCCGGCCCATTAACAGTATACTTGAATAATTACTAAAGAGACCGTGATAAAAATTTATAAGACATTTTTAAAAATTATATCATTTTATTTTGAATTTGCGATTTGTTTTAACTTTAATTTTCTTTAGAAGGGAATTTTTTTTCTGATTTAAATGATTATCGAAGCATACGTTACAATAATTTGATTTGAAAAAAGAAAAACAATTTTAAATATGGTTCAAGCTGGCTTTATAAGTTCATAAGAACCTAAATCATAGATTAATTTTATCAAAATCAAAAAAGTAAGGTTGACGTTGGATTCGATTATTAAAATTTATGAATGGCTCAAAAGGAAGTAACTTTATTGAATAAAATTTCCGAATCGTTCAGAAGTGATTTAAATTTGATACGAGATGATTTTGGATCTGATTAATTCTATTAGTTCTAGATTTTCTTACTAAAATCTTGATTTGTTGATGCAAAAGGGGAATACGAAGAAAGGACAATAGCTGTTTTATGTAAAAGACAGACGTCATATGTTTTTATGACAGATATAGAGTATTTTTTTATAAACGAACAAACTGACCACAGCCGTTCAAAGAGGTTCGCATTATCAAAGGAGCGTGGCCGGCCAAAAGCAAGCGAGGTTTTGTGAACGGTTAAAAAAAATTTATTTCCATATGTGCACTATGTCGTCGCCTTTAATTGTCGTGGCCCTTCGACAAAAAACGGATTATATATGTTGTAATCTAAAATAGTTGTGTACAGTATGATGGTGACTCAATAAATAATTAAAATAACAAAGGGCTCTATCAGCCGAGAATGTTGGCTTGTTAGAACATTTATTGAGACCGTTACACCTCGGGATGTTATCGCTCGTTCATCAGATAATATAAAAACATCGATAACGGAGTAGAATTGAGTTGTATTTACCGGAACAGATGCGTGACTCAGAGATATTAGACGGTGTTTTATCATGTTTATCCACTAAGTCCTCCCAGTTTTAGATTTTTATGTATTCGGTATTAAGTCAGGACGAAATTAACTACAAACAAATGATTACAGTACAGTACTAATTAGTTCGAGTATCTTCGTATGACATGCGATTTACTTTCCGTCTGGCTCATTCATTACACTACAAACAAAGGAACATAGTACACGTGTGATGTGACTAAGACGGTGAAAGCTGCCTGATTTTTCATCGATCAAATTCTGTAGTAAAAGTATTTCCATGTTAGTAAGTTTGTTTAATTAACGAATAAAAGTTTTGGAAACATATTTGTGTAATAAAACCTGATAATAATATAATCAAAGAAAATATGCTTTAATAACGCTTTGGTATTTAATATGAATAAAAACAACATATTTTCTGTATTCTATTTGTCAAAAAGGGGTTCAAATAGTATTTAGATATATATTTTCACAACATTTTTCTACTAAACATAAATAAATTTAGAAAATGAAGAAATAGTCGTTAAATCAACATTTTCGGTTTATGATATTTATCTTTCTCCAATCAAAAAGACTAAATTTTTTAATCAAAAATTTTAAAAATATAATTTACGTTTATATCATTCATATTCTCTATAAACATTATGATCAGTTACAATAGTCACACTTTAAAAAACTGGCGTATTTAATTATAATTTAGCAAAGGTACTTGCAAATTTTATCTATTATTTATATTCGCTTTATTTGCATTATTAAGTACTGTTAACTTATGACGATTTTCCACATTGAAAACTGAAAATCAAATTTATTAATTTTCCATTTTCCTGTCCCGCTATAGTGCATTATAAACATGGCAACACTAACGGTAAATGCGCGACCAATCACGTTTGAGATCAATGATTTCATACATTTTTAATATTAGGTAACTTAAGGCATACGCATGCCTCTTACTACATACTTACTTAAGGACTAATTAAGACTAAATGTATTAGATATTTAAACCGAATACTTTTGCGGACTAAGACAAGATGTACTTATTTTCAACTTTACCTAAAATATAATTAATGATCCACTGGAATAAACTGACAGATGTGCCACTCTGTTGTATAATGTCGTGGCACTTATTATTACAGTGATGTGCAGTAAACATTTAGTTAACTTGCACAAAGTTAATGTGAGCATACTCAATAAGGAGAATAATTCTAAATACAAGTTACATTTAAGTGTTAATAGGTAATACATTTTTGAGACTCAGAGAAATATAGATTTATTTAAGTAATAATTTATCAAGCAGCTATTAAAGCTGATAAAAAATAAGGTTGGCAACATACGTAATAGAAGCCATAATAGCTAAAAGCGATAAATATAGCATATGTGTTTTGAATCACATCGTAATGAATGAATCATTGAATTCCCAACATTGAATTGTATACCCAACACTATTTAAATTTTATCACAAAGTGGTAACACTACCAACGTCGGTTTCCTCCAATGGATTCGACTATAGTACAACTCATCTGTAAAACTAAGCGTTCATTTCTTTCCTGCCTACGATGTCACGTAAGCCATTAATTTATCGGTATCAACATTTGTCATGCTAGGACAGACGGCTTACGGTATCTCTTCTACTCCATATGTTTACTATATAAAATGTCCAAATCACAATATTTATAGTTTACGAAAGTAAAATTACGCCATTGTTTAACAAGTATCATGAGTAGCTTCGGTAGAAGAAGCGGAAAGAAACTTTCAGGAAAATATATTTTCTCCTTAATAATTGGATTTGGGACATTTCGGTCTGACATTTCGTTGTTGCAAGTTTAAAACAATTAATTTTTTCATGCTTTACAAAATCTTGTTAGATGCAAGCATACCAATGCAATACTTTACTATCAATACGTCTTTATAAGTTAAAGAGTCGTATACAGTATATTCTTTGTACTTTTAACTTTATACTATTATTGCTGAATAACAACGACAACAGATCTCTTTTCTTTAAATACCATGTTCATTAACCTCTATCTAAATATTGCTTAACTTAGTGAAACTACACTGCGGATTAATTAGAGATGCTTGTCAGGATTTGGGGCAAATCTCGGCTGGTAGCTATTGAATAATAAGGCAAATTTCGTTTGAATCAGTGGTGTTTTCTATAGATAAGAGGAATCTATATATATATCTTTATTTTATACAAAATACATAGCATAGCATTAAAAAAAACTTTTTTTTGTTGTTTCACAAAAAAACGATTAAATTAATATTTTATGTTACATTGACTTTTTTGATCAGAACCACTAACAAACGCTCTGTTTTTTAGACAAGTTACTAATTACCCCTGTCTAAAGATATTTGATTTTCCTTAAAACTTTTAATTTAATATAATCTTATAAAAATTATATACATTTTTGTTATATTTATAAAGCCTTGAGTTGTTGATATTTCGATTTACGTGGGTCATGAAACACATTCGTGTTAAAACGAGTCTTTAATCGTATTATCCTATTGGTTGTGATTTTCCATCTCGTTGGCGCTGTGAGCCCGGTTTGGGCGCCAGTGTCATGAACAATTTGCTCAGTAGCTCACCTATAAGTTTGATTACTTTTACTTTTACTTTTTAATTTTAATTAATTAACGTTATCAAAACTAACGAGTTTAAATGTACTAAAAAAATTAAAAAAAATCCTAAAAAATAACATTTAATACATCTTTTACTTTTTATGTTTACTTGTTACAAAAATATAATCCTTGTTATATTCTTGTGATTCACAGTGCGAGCCAGGCTTAGGCGCCAGTGTGATGTACAACTTGTTATACAACCCGCCACAGAAGTTGTTACTACTGGCCGGATGCTCAACTGTATGCACAACAGTCGCGGAAGCCGCGAAGATGTGGAATTTGATGGTTGTAAGTATTATTTTAAAGTAATGATATTGACATAAATTTAAATGAACGCTCTCAATCTCCATGGAATATTTCAGAGCTAAATTACGATATGTAGATGGCTAGATATTTATCTGACGATTTTTTTTTTTAATAGTCGACAAATGAGCAGACGAGCTTACCGGTGTTTCTATGTGTTTTAAGAACCTCTAAGAAGGTCCATTATTGATACAAGCACTGTATTCTTCCTGTGTCACTAAGTTGATATTCAATGGTATTTCATAGACAAAAGTTTACTATTTTTAGTTACTCCAATAAATAATGGTAACTTGAAATTATTATTCGAGGAGCGTATTTACAACATAATAAAAAAGTCAAAATAAACCAACGCTTGAACAAATCTCCACTATGAGCAATCTTGGAAGAATAAACGGCAACAAACTCTTAAGAAAAATATTTTCTTTCTTCATATTACATTGTGGAAATTGCTAAAATACACTAAACAAAATAAGAATTAAAGAATATAAAGTGAAAAAAATATGTATTTCTGTATAACGCTAGCAATATTAATGTTCTGCAAAAGAACAAAGATATTTCGTACCTCAATCTATGTATAGTTCGTTATTTGGAATAACTCCCGTTTAATATTTCTTCTTTTCTCCAGAATCTCATAAAAAAACGATATTTCGTGGGCGTTAATTTTGATTTAAATGTTACCCATGATTGTCGTCATAAGATAATTAAGCTTCATTCCAAGTTTGAAAGAAATTTAATACGTCATATTTAGTTACATGTTGTGTCATACATAAAAAATGGTACAACGGTAAATACAATTGATAATGAATTTAAAATGATTAGTCCTTATATAAATGAATTGTAATAATTTTACATTTCAGTCAATGAAATATAAATTTTATCTAGTTTGACTGCACACAATCAGTATGTTACAACATGCACTTCATTTTGTTATTAGTAAAATATTTGTTCTCGATTTCATTAAATAATGTTTTTTTTTTGTACAGGTATATTAGTATAACATTTTGAATTATTTTATTTTATTTAAAAAAATACAATTATTAGAAAAATGTAAACAGCTTTTTTAACCATACTGCGTTGCAATAAAAAGTACAATACAAACATTCAATTCATATTTTACATAAATTACGACAATAGCTGCACGTAAACCGAATAACTGCAGTTATTTTGGCATAACGAGTTTTACGTCGCATTAAAAAAAAGAAGGAAAAACGCGGGAAATACGAATTCCATTTTTTTGCCTAGTTGTTTGGCGGTATTTTAGTTTTAATTGCATCATTTGAATTACTTTATTTCCATCCCGCTACGTGTCTCTGGTGGTGCACCGAATTGACACTAATACGAGTATAAATCCTCAAAAACGTATTACGTATTACATATAGAACTCTCACTTCAGGGATAAGACAACCTAATCCCAGTCAAACGTAGTTAAAAATTAACATTATGGTGTTCAATACTGGATTTTTTTTTATTGATGCGTATATTATAACTATTTACTATACATAAATATATTCTTGTTGACCTATTCTGTAAAAAAATGAAATAACTAATAATATTTTATATGTACAAATACAAGTTTTATATATAAAAAACAAAGTACAATATACAAACGTATAGGTAACTGAATAATATTTGCAGTTATTTGGTTTTAAATATTTTAAATTTCACGTCTCCGTGACGGCGATAGCGGTAAGGAAATTGAATGTTATCCTGTCGTCCTCTCATTGGGACTCGGGCTACGGAGGCAAAACATTTACAGGATCTCCACGCATCGTTATTATCCCTTTTAAACTAGTATTTTTTTTAATATGGGTTTATCGTTTTATCTTTGTTCTAGGAATGTAATATGTATACACATTAAGTTTTATTAGCCCTAAGGCAAAAAGTACTGCACACACATGGATATGTTGTTCGGTAGCTTTGACGAGTTTTTGTATTATAAATAAGTTTATAAATTTTGAAAATACAACCTTGTTTGATGATTATAGTAAAATTTTAACCACTCCAAAAACACTAATATTAATTTTTAACAACAACCTATACTTATAAAGAGAAAGTGCGAATTTTATGAGTTTGTGTATATTTATGTGGAAAATAATCTCCTGAACCACGTTACCTATTACAAAAATTCTTTTACTATTTGAATGGTACAATTTTCCAGGAGGTCATAGCTTAATAATATAATACAAATTCACCGTCTCTAACTGAATGCGACTATTTCAAAAACTAAGGTACAGGTTTTCACGCGGTTTTTGCATTGAGCAGTTAAACACATTTTTAAAATCCTAATGGAAGTGTTGACTGAACAATATAACTGCGACTTTGTTTCCATCTTGTCAGCTATCATAGTATTCACACTCAGTTCAAGCGATCCATTTCCCTATAGAAGACGTGCTTTAGGCTGAATGTAAGTAAAACCATTGTTCTTTCCAAGGTTAGACTTTCGCGGTACGATACTGCAGTTACAAAATACAGAATTTAATGCAATGAGTTCAATGGTTTAAAAATCGTTCGCTCGCTCCGGAGACCTGGATAATAATCCTTTATGCTCTAAGATGTTATGGCCGTATTTTAAACTGGTGATCCGTTGATTTAGTAATGCAAAACTCTTATCTAATAGTTTTTCATGATAGTTGATAAATTTGGGACTTCTTCAATCTACGCTCGGCCAGCGTGGTGAATTATGGTCTGATTTAAAAGACTCATGCATGCGTTTCACAGCAATGTTACAGTTGCAGATAGCTTTAGTAACGGTAGATATAAATGAGACAAATTTCATCAAAGGTATTCCACAGTAGCACTCCTTCTTGTCTTCCTTATTTGTATTTCTTTTGTTATATATGAGAAGGAGGCAGCTTTGAACAGGGGCACCTTTCAATACATGTTTGTGAAGCTATATGAAAAGAAGAAAGTTGTTTTTTGGGTAGAGGCTGCACTACCCCGCACTATTGTCAATTGTCATTGCAGACGTCTTGTCAGACGTCAGTAATGACGGGCTGTCGCCCGCGACTGTGTTACGAAGTGTTTTATTTTCAAGTATTCATTCCAAAAAAATTCAAATTAGCGCCTAAAGATCTCAGGGATCTATTTCAAGGTATGTAGAGTGGTTTTTTAGGTAATTAGTCGGTATGTTTCAAAAATTACGCTATAAATTATAGATTGATACCATTTGTTAGCATTTCATTGGAAAGAAAAAGGCTTTTTTTTTCAAATGCCATTAGGCCACCTTTGAACGAATTCAAAGGGGGCAGTTTTGAAGAAAATGAAGGGAGTACTTTTAAACATCGTTTTTTTTTTGTAGAATATAAGTTGGTATCCTATGATTGATCTCATAACGGTAATTAATAACATAAGTCAATTTATTAATGTTATTTAAACTAATTTTATTTTACTAGTGATGCAAACGTCATTCGTTAAACTATTTTAAATTTAAGTTCAAACTTGGCACTCATATTTGATTTCAATCGTTTGTAACATTAGGTCTATTGATAAAATATATAAAAGTATGATAAGACATTTAATTTCATTTAGTTAATGATAGCTGAACACGCGTGTTTAAGCTGTTTCAGGGACGGTGCAGATTTAAACATATACCTAGTGTTTCTAAAATTGATATTACGGCTATAACTTTAATATTATCTTTCACGTGATGGTTTTATAACATAATAAAGCATTGTGGAACTATAAAACGGTTAAGAACTAAAGTAATTTGAGGTATAACAAAGTTCAAAAAATGTTCAAATCTTTCCCCTTCTCCCCCTACCTTAAATGCATTTTCGTAATGTCATAAAATATTACAGAATATTGTGTTCTTGCGATAGCTAGCCAAGCTGGTTTGGCATCCAGCCATCACGTTATACCTTGGTTAAGTCCTGTTGACTAACAATATTCTATTGAAGTCATTTAACTTAATCATTTTTCACTCAGCTCAATTTATCTCTCGCATAATATATCGAATAATACCACCTTAATTTTATTTAACTAATTTCAGCTTTCAGAATACTGTTGTCTTGTTCTGTAGCGCTTAGCGTTTGGCCCATTAGACTAAGGTTATTGAATGAAAATAGATTAAAAAGAGTATCTTTTCAAAGCGTAGCTATACTCTTATGGGTTATCTCTTTGAACTGGTCTAGAATCTATACCCTTTTTCGCCTTAAAAATCCACATTTCTTTTAACTTATGATCGATGACTGTGTCTGGTTTCTTATCGAGGACCGGTAAATAGGTGGTATATTTCTGATCACTATGTAATATGTGGATTTTCTAATAATGTTAACAAATTATATTCCTTCTAAGACGTTGAAAACATCATCATAAATAAAACATCGTGTTGTATAATATAGTGCACTTAACCCTGAATAAGCCGGTTGCGCAAAGCCTGTCCGAATTTATGAGTGTGATTCGCCATGCTGCATTAAGAATTTATGCATTCTAAAATTCTATTGTCTCTCTGTGTGAGTTTTAATGATTTGAACTGAAAGTGATCACCACCGCCCTTTGTCTGACTCGCATATTATTACCAGGAGCATCGCCCATACAATGAAAGCCGAGATGGAAATGGGTTACGCACTTATTACTGGATCTCCGACTTTGACTCTGACATTATTCAGTACTGGTGGACAAATTCATGGACATATGAGAGCATTGCGCTTAAGGAGCCCTCGATACATGGATACCTATCCCATAGCTGAAGTCAAGCAGCAGTTATACTAGATACTAGTATACAACTTGTAAGATTACTTCATATTGTATTACATTGTTCGGGTATCATATTGTTCGGATTGAAGAATTAATTACATATACATCATCCCGGAATAATGCACCTTTCCAATGGTAAAAGAATTTTTCAAGTAGGTAGGTGCCGCCGTTCCCGTGATTACTCTCCACATACAGACACTAAAAAAAATCACATTGTCTTAAGAATAAAAGCACACATTAATGTATTCATATTTGAAATATATACCTTTTATACCGTGAATTAAGTATTCACAGTAC
Source organism: Megathymus violae (assembly GCA_003671415.1). Lineage (NCBI taxonomy): Eukaryota > Metazoa > Arthropoda > Insecta > Lepidoptera > Hesperiidae > Megathymus > Megathymus violae. The sequence continues at coordinate 1,145,906 of PDGT01000023.1, read as the reverse complement.
CACTTGGTTTACAAATTTTAAAATTTTTATTTACTTTCTTTGACGAGTGATTAAGTGTGCAATATATAGCAGGAACGCTACTCAGATTCAACCAGTTTTACATTTATGTGTTACGCCATTTTTACAATAGGACGACAATAATAATAATAATAAGAACCTCGAAAAAAATAATTTTCTAGTATGGTCACCTCCATTGTATATTAGTTTTTACTGTTTGTTTAGATATCTGAATTATTAACAAATATTCTCTGACAACTTTTATGTGACTGCCAACCGTTGTTTAAAATATACAACATTCCAAACAGACCCAGACAGACGAATAAACACTTGAAACGCACAGATAATTAACAATAAATTTGCTATTCTAAAGATTGTGATGATTGGCGGTGGCCACCCAAATTGAAAACGGACCTTGAGCCTCAATCTCGAATCAGCCACCCCAGGTTCCTTTGTTCTCTGTACCCTTCGACTACAATAAAATATTAACAATACTTCCCTAATGATGGTTAATAAATATAACTATTATATTTGTACTTTTATTTACGAAGAAATTTATAGTTTTTTTTTTAATTCAAAATTCAAAAGCATTTAGTCATTTACGTATTCTGTAAATACACTTATGCACGTAATTTTTTGCTTCGAAAAGGTGCTTCAATATTGACAGTAACAAGTGATGCTATTCATTAATTTTCTTTTTATTGATTACATGAACTTTGAATTTAATGCAGAATAACGATGATAAAATTTTGGTAAGTCAAATGTTCAACAGAAGACTTGAAAATCCCCTAAGCCACAAAGTGAGACAATGTTAGACATGTAACGCACATTCATTTCGGTAGAAGACGTTCTTTGAATTAGAATGAAAGTTTAGTATATTACGACATACTTGGTCAAAAGTTCGAGTTGGCTTTTGCGTTAAATGTGTGTAGTTTAATATCGCGTTAGGTATTCCGTTAAAATGAATGGGGCTTTACAAAAAAAATTAGATGAAGAAAAATTGCATGAAGTTGATCAAATGCTACCTATAATAGCTTCAATTCAAGTGTTAGTAAGCTAATTTACACGCGACAATGTTAATCACATTGTCGAAGAAACACACCTAGTATTGCTGGTCGGAGGTTAACCAATAATCTCCACAAAAATAAAATATCGCAGTGAATATTTAATCCCGGCAAAAGAAGACGACTAATTATGATCTGTTTATCCTCAAATTAACTACCTACGGTATATATTTGCATGCCGTACTCGATTTTTTTTAATCAAAGATCAGGGCCTAATCTTACGTTGCTTGTATTATAATAAGAGCTTCAATAAAGATCTTCAATATGCCATATATACGTCATGAAAAGATATAGGTATTCCATTCAGCACTGTAACAATAACAACTATAAACACAAATGATTGCTTACGTATGTAGAAAAGACACAACGAACAAACACACACAACGAAGTTAGATTTGAGCTTATTCTTTAATAGATAACAATAACAATGAATACATTTTCAAAACTTAGCTTGTGCAGAATGAATTAAAACAGAGTGATTTATAGCTTTTGGAGTTTCGGTTCACATGTTACGTAAAAAATGGAGGACAGGTTTAATAAAAAATCTGTCAGTCAATAATTGGTAGGTAGAGTAAATAATTTCAGGCATATTTATTAGAATATCATAAAAACGTCGACTATATCTATATCTGTTAAATGCTTAAGGAAGTCTGTTGTAATGTCCTATATTTGTCTTAGGATATATCGATATTTCTATCATCATTTCGGAACAATTACTGTCGCGGACGGCGTCTCTCTCTAACAAAATCTTAAACACATTTTAATGAGCTAACTCGTTACGCTAATATAGCGGTTAGTTTATACAGTATTTTTATAACACATTTTCTTATAATAAAATATATTTCAGCTGTGCTACGGAGCATCATCGCCGGCGCTTTCGGATCGAGCAAGATTTCCGACTCTATTTCGAACTCACCCATCAGCAACTGTTCACAATCCAACAAGAATCAAGCTAATGCAGAAGTTTGGATGGTCTCGGATAGCCATTTTACAGCAAGCCGAGGAAGTATTTATATCAGTAAGTAAACTACCTAATAGGTCTTAAATACTAGCTGACAGAAAACGTGACGTGAGAAGCTATAAATCTTTCAGCTTAATCTCGCCACCACCATTCTTCAACTGTGTATGTACTATCATAAAATTTGATGTAATTGCGTAGCTTTGATAAAAATAATCATGAATATTAATTGAAAAAGAAATTTTATATTATGTCGCCATTGATTGTCTTGCTCCTGTAAAAGCAATGTCTCAGACGGAGTGTTCCCGTGCAAATAAAACGTTCTCATTTTACAGCTTTCATTCTATTATTCTTTTCCAAAGAAATTTGGTTTCCTTAAAAGCAGTTCAACTTGATATGGAATTAAATTACCCCCGTCTAGTTGATATACATACATTCAACTATAACTATATTTCCAGTGGGTCATTCAATGGGTTTATTATAAATGACTGTTATCGCCGAATGATATCGGTGAGTGATCATTTGGTCGTATACAACGTAGGTCGCTCCCCTGGCGTGTCTGAAAACGTTCAATACTTGTTCGTATCCATATCGAGTGGGGTTTGACACGCTAAACGCTTCGACGACCGATTGACAAACAATCATTATGATTGGCCCCCGACTCAGTGATATCCATTCTGTAGTATCAATGTTCGAAACATAGCAAATAGCTATTTTTACTCGAACGCGAGATCGTGTTCGGAGCTCGTAAATTACCAATACCGATATCTAGCCTTCGCGTAGTCGAGCCGTACGATTTATATAGAACCCTATTTCTATTCCATGCAAATTCGAATCGAACGAAATATACATCACATATTTATTGGCTATCTTTTCCAAATGCAAATGGAATCCAATTTGATAATTAAGTCAAAATAAAAAATACTTATTAGATATAAATGTATAATTAATTATATGATATAAATAAAAAAGTACTTTAGAGTGTATCAAATCATTGTACATAAAATAATAAAAAGAACTACAGTAGAATAATGTCAAAGTACGGTTGACGAATTTTATATTTTGAAAATAAATAATTTTTATTGTTATGTATACATAGTAAACAAGCATTTTGTAACTAAAAACATAAAATAAATTTAACTATTGAAACGTGCCAGTCTGTATCACATCGATTAGGTTCATACAAATCTTACACTATCCGATAACTATAATCTTATTTGTCGCGTATTTTCAAACTGTAGAAGGAACTCCATTCTGAATTTTCGGATTCCACAATATTCACGAAACTTTATATCATGGGGATGTAAAAAGATTTATTTAGTGTTGCCCATAACCTTAGGCGAAATGACCATGTCAATATTTTAACGCACTATAGAGAGATGTACGTCTGATCGATTTGAAAATGCATCCGATTTCATTCTTCATTGTATGTAATAAAGTATGTATATTTATTTTTATCGCACCAATCATTAGTTCTTTTAGGATGTCAAGTATCATAGTAGTTTTCTTAATATACGCTCTCGATTTAAAGACGCATTAGCTTGCTGGTCACCTACGATCCCTCCACTGCCATTCGTTGTAACATAGACTATAAAGAGAAAATAATCGCTCCCAAGGGCCAAGCTTTCTACACTTACTGTATATTTTCCTCTATTACGTACTAAGACCATAATTCGACTTTAACTTAGTGATCAATTGGATTAAGGTTATCTAGCTGACAAAATACAAAAACGTATACTATTACGCTTGTAGAATATCCAATCAAAATTTTAACTCCGATGTCCGATTTTCAAAGCTATTGCTTAAATTACTATAATTTCGTGATTTTTATTTAATTTATTTTTACAATAAATAACTGATAGGTAAGTAACATAATTATAGATAGATAATATTATTATTAATTCTCACCTTATGGTTGTCTGGAAAGAATCGCTTTTTAAAGGTAAGACCGCCTATTTCATAATATGTCTATCAAACTGTTCTTTTGTCTCGTCATTATTATTATAATTAATAAATATGGTCAATTTGTAATCGATACCTCTCGATAATCTTTTTATATATTGTATATTATTAGAATAAATAAAATTGATTATGAGGGATGAGGATAAGTGTAGTACACTTGCTCGCAATGAATTTCGGTCACGCTTTCAGCTAGCTTCAGTGTAATTAGAGCAGATTCGATGTTTCTGCATAAGTGGGTTTCAACAGTTCTTGCCATCCTATTCTGTTACAACGATGCTATTGCCCGATAGTGTTTAGTGTGGTTTAAACTTTAGTTTTTTATAAATCCGGGAACATTTAAAATAAAAATATTTCTATTCACACTTTTACTAATTCGTTTGAATATCTGGTCGAATGGAATTTTGTATTTGACTTTAAACAGATTTTGCGATGAACTGGAGGCTCTAATGAATCAAGGCCTTTCAAGCAGAGTGTTTATTTATGAGCCAACGACAATCCGCAATTAACATAAAATAGATAAATAACAAAATCGTCTACTGGAAAAAATACTTTTTTTACAACCAATAAAAAACACAAATGAAAAAAGTATTAAAATAAAATAAAATTACAATTACTGTAAGATTACAAAAGTTGCTAAATGGTATGATATCCAAGTTATCATGGCTTTGTACTGGTATATGTCATTACGGTTAAATAAATTATGAAGTTTATTGCAGATGACAGTGTTAGAGATGGAGTAGGTATACTACTTAATTCGTTTTTTTTATTATTACAAAAAAATATGATAGATGTAATTATACACAATGGTAGTCGTTTTTATCCGATCTTTTGGGCGTAAATTGTAACTCAGACATAAAAATTGGAAAAAAACATGTTGAATCAATTACATAAACAGCATTAAATTCAATGTTATTTCTGATAATAAATACAAAAGCATTTAACCCAAAAAAAAAAACACTTAAATAGATGACAGACGATCATGAGGCCCAGTTGATCGTTTTTCGTCTATTGTCGTAAAAAAATCTCAAAAAATAGTGCATGAAAATTCTTTAATGCGGTTATACAGACGATACAGTAATTCATAAACAAGATAAATATTCGGTGTATTATGAAAAATAATACAAAATATCGTTTCGCGTGCTGTCATTTTTTTTTAAACAAAAGAACAAATATTTTCATATTTCTCAAGTTTTGTAATAAATTATAGCTAAATTGGTTGAGGCGCGGGAGTAGTGGCTTGTCCAAAGTCATTTGTTACATTTGTCTCTTATACTAACTACGCAAAAATATTATGTAAACTTAAATGACTGCTTGTAATAAGAACTAAAAATATTGCATAATTAGCGATAATGTTGACAAGGTCACACAAATTTCCTTTCGTTTGTTATAAATGAAGATCTAAATTAGATAACATAAGGATTTTAAGCTTTTGTAAATACTTATTTTTCAAGCCACTTAACTAAACTTGTTCCATCGAAAAAGCTGCCTTGGTAGCTAATGTAATAAAAACTACTTCAGTTATTATTTTTAAATAGTTTGTAAAACAAGATTTTATTACAATTGAGACGTAATAATGTCATTTATTACGAAATAGATAACCGGTAATCAGATTCATATAGATCTTTTTCAAGGTCTAATTACCGTTAATATTCTCACACACTTTTACCCACAAAGTACATATATCTACGGTTGCCGAGATCAGAAAGGCTGACTGACATTGCAACTCTTGCTACCACGAGACCACCAAGGAAATATATAGCTGTACTCAGATCTAAGGGGTCCAGTTTGGGAGTTATTAGTGCAGGAGGGTAATTGAATGTAACCTAATATACCTGGAATACACATAATTAAAACACAAACAACCAAGACCCGGTTACATACTCGTACATGTAGATGTCACAAAAATTTCAGATCAAACTTGATTGTGAACGAAAATTATTACTCGCCAAAAAAGGTTATATTTGCATATCATGCGTGAATATCTCTTAGCAATCTTCGTGTTGTGATTATTGTGTGAAGAAATAATTAAGAGTGAAAATAAAGAGCATTCCCAATTATGTGTGTAGTATTAGTCAATGGCATAATAAAAAATAAACACGGATCATGTCTAGGGACATTATTAAACAGAGAATTCTTCAACTATTATTATTTTTCCACAGACTGTAGAAGATTTAGAAGCGCACTGCAAGAAATCTGGCATCGAGATCGTGACTCGACAGTCGTTTCTATCCGACCCAGCAGACGCAGTACGGAACCTTCGACGTCAAGACGCGCGCGTCATCGTAGGACTCTTCTATGTAGTGGCAGCGAGACGTGTCCTCTGCGAAGTGTACAAACACAAGCTGTATGGGAAATCGTACGTTTGGTTCTTTATTGGTAAGTGATATTTTTGTAAAAATAATAATTTGCTCCAAAATATTTTAAACTAAGGCAATGATTTAGCTCGGAGCTAATCTACCTACTACCTTTGCTGTCGTGACATCTTGTTAAACATCCCAGTGATTCTTTTTGAAGAATATGAACGGTTCTAATAATTCAATTCTTCGAAATTTCATGTGACACACATTAAAAACTTTTTGCGTCAAGAGTAGAGAAAAGTGGCAACCACTCTAGAAGGAGGATACTAGTAGCTAGACAGGCCAGTAAATAACATTGCTACCACAGATGAGTACCGTAGGTTTAAAATTTAAACTGAGTGTTAGGAGGCTTTGTCCGTTGTTAAGCCGGAACAGCCAGATGAACTTCGAACTGGGGAAATAACGTAGAATAACTTTTTGAAATTTGAGAGTTTAAGGTTGTTATAGACAGTAGACATGTAGATTAACACATTGTTTCGAATATTATAGTGAACTTTTTGGTATCTCTCACTACATCTTTAATATAATATATCTATATACTAATAATAAAATTGTAACTGATCGGTTTCTGTACATGAACGATATATGAGAAAAAGACATTATTACGGGCCTTTATTAACGCAATAGAACCCATAACAATAGTTGTTAGAATTGTTGTCTGTTTGTTTGTCTGTGCATTTGTTCCCGCTAATCTCAGAAACGACAGTAAGCGTCACTTAATACTTAAAGTTTGTTTCATTGCAATCCCTACATAAATAAAAAAGGTATATATATATATATATATATATATATATATATATATATATATATATATATACATATATGATGATATATATATATAGATGGTCATTAGTATAGATGTGAAACGAAACTCAGCACGATATCCGAGTGATAGCAGCACCCCCGCGATGACGTCGATACTCTACTAACATCGTGCTACAACAGAGCCTAGCTAGTGGAGTGACGGCGGATGGAGCCACAGTTTACATTCTGCGGTCGAAGTGATCGGTTCCTCCGCACTGGGAACTGTTACTGGTTTCGTTTGCCTGGTGTGAAGTGTTTGCTAACAATTAATTAACAGTGTTAAACGATTATACGCCCACGCTATGTTCGACAATGCTGCTGAAACTACAGGCATCGCCGAGATATATATATATGTGTGTGTGTGTGTATGTATATATGCATTACAATGCATATTTATACATTTAATATTAGGTATTTGACAATATGACATCTGTAAGACACAATCGATGTGGTAGATTTACATAAATATTTATTTTCCTTTTCAAACCACGTGAACAAAGCTGGTATATATGTATGTCGTTATACGTCGAGCATAGTAACGATGCTATATTCACACGATCAGCATGAATTCCCATTTCAAAATTAACTTTCATTCCAGTATTCATAAAACTTGATTGAGAACGCAATTGGATGTTATTTTTTTAATGCACAGATATTAATTTTCTACCAATACTAAAAGTCTAAATATTTGAAGGATGGATACTAAGTCTACTGAATGGATTTGATGAAATATTACAATGTTTTATCTTGTATACCAAAATAAAACAATTTTTTTAAACGAATTGAGAACGTCTTCATACTTATTTAATAATAAAAATAATAATAATGCCGCTTCAATATTTATATGAATTATGTATTTTTATTATAAAGTAGCAAACTAACAACCAACCTGTTATCCAGTTATTAATTAATTTAATTACTATCAATGAGTCTCGATATCAAATTCCAAATAAAACCAATGAGTCTTTGCGATCACTCACGAATACATTGTTAGTCCTGAGAAATAACTACCACATTTGCAAACTTGCTGGCCCCCAACACACTTTTTCACTGAAACCCGAGACTATTTCAGGCTTCTAGACCGCACGATCATTATACATAGTAAAGATTTTACAAAACACGACTCACTTATGTAATCATAACATTATCCAAGTTACGACCATATCATTGCATATTACCACTAATAGAGTAATTGACCACGAATTAATTACTACCTAAGATAAGGTGAACACTAATTTATCTATTATAATCCTTATCCATAACCCCACAATAGATTAATTATTACATAATTGACGTTGGAATTCCTTAATACAATATGAATGATATTACTACGTTGAAGTAATTTAACAGATTAGCGGTGAACTGCACACTGGTCTTCCTCATAACAAAAGAGGGTTAGGGTCACGGTGCTACAATGTGAGCTGGTCCTTGTATTTAGAATAAATCCTCCTAAGGTAAGGCTTCTTACATGTCAGTAGGACAATTTTTTGTTTGAAGTTCTTATCCTGGCCAAAGTCCGTCGAAATGGTATAAAGACCGCTGTCTAACAATGATAACGAGAAATGCTCGAGATATTTTCGCCTGCAGTTGATTCACGATCTACACAAAACGCCGGGTTTTAAACGCTTCAATAATATGAATGAATGCGATACAGAAATATTGCCCCAACGTAGTGTTAACTCTGCTATAAAATAACATAATATAATACTATATACATATATAAGGAAGCGCTGCCGTCAGGCTCAGTGATCATATCTGTGGAGCGACAATGCTCCGATCTTTCAAATTCGAAACTTGTAGATATAGTATGTGCAAGCTTGTAGAAAAAATCGATAGCGTAATTTAGGATTCTTGACACTCACTATGACGTATAGCCATATGTTGGTACGAATAATTTGTCTGTTCTTGATGTGTTTATCTACTAATTACCTAATACTTAAAACTTGAAGTGAGTGGTTTTTTCCATCACTGTCATAATATTAACCTTTTACTTTTACTTTGAATGGTAAAAAATAATAATAGAACGAATGACTGACAGCACTGTAAACGACTCGCTTAGTGACGCGGGGAAGTGCCAGTCGTGACCTATTTACTAAACAAAGTTTTAAATTCGCGACACTAGCATAAACCTAGAATAAAATGGCACAGTCATATAAGCGGTGTAAAACTGAAATGATATTCAGACTATTGTTCATAAATTCTCGCTTGTAGAGTATTTAATGCTGTTATGTTTTTAGAATAAATTATATTATATTTTATTATTATTATATATTATATATTACAATTCCACAGAGTTTTGGTCCGTGCCTTTTTTAAGGTTTTCTTTAATTTTTTTTGTTTATTTATGCTCCGACGCGAACCCTCGTTGACGCCACGCCACTTGTGCGCAGGTTTCACCGTTTGGCTTTACCTGCGAGCGAGTGGTTGCCTCAGCGAGGGTGCCCAATATCTTTGGATTGTAAGGGACTCTTTCCAAGCGAGACCACCGTAACTTTTCCTGCTTATCTACTGACCCTTCCCTTACTAACGAAAGGATGATATAAAAGTGCTCGGTTCCCTCTTTTAGAGGTCGCTGGATTCTGGAACAGATTTAGTTTGTTTACTCTATTCTGTCGTAATAAACTCACTTAACTGTGAACATGTCACAAATACAACTATTTTTATCTGTTAAGTTAGTAATAAACTTAATTAACAATGGAATTTTGTAAAATAACGCCAGATTACTATATTGATATTAATAGATTGGTGACTATATAATCTGTGAAGTCGGAGAAAATAAAGTGTGACAAACGGAGAAAAACACGAAGACTAAACACCCCGTAAGTGACAATATGAGGCTTTTTTTTGTTTTCTTTTAATATTCCTACGTTACCGCATAAATTCCTTGTCAAATCGGACTCATCTACATGGTTCAAAGAGAATCACTCGTAACGATACTCTAATGCGTGGGGTTGATACCCTTTCCTGGATCGACCTGATATTTAATCTTTATCTTTCCAATCGTTCCACTGGAAGCAGTTGCCATAAAATCCGGTATGTATATTCATGAATTGGAATTGGGAGGAAACATTTGCGGGGTCGTTAGGTATGGTGATTGTCTTTCAGATCAATTTAATTTAAGCTTGCAAATTGTAATTGTATTTCGTGGAGACTTACTACGTTATTTTAGTGTCTTTAAAATTTCGGTTCTGTTGCTTTTCGTATCAAAATTAGTTAGGAATTACGTGACTGGTAGTGGCAAAATATCATGATATATTTTATAAATCCGCTGGTTTAACGGATGATGGAGCCCGCTGGCTCCATCATATGTTGATCTCGATTATTACACAACATCGTAGAGGTACAACATATAAAACATGCAGGTAAACTTCTTTCTTAGTCCGTGAGACATGCTGAATGGAGTCCTGGGTGGCAATGACCTAGTGACATACCATCAGGGAACCCGTCTGCTTGTTTGTCGGCTACTGATATTATGAAAGTGTAACAAACAATCTCTTGGTCTTTTACAGATGATATCAATAGTTCTAATATTTGAAATGCTTCACCAATCCGTTATATATGTTATTATTACTTTGGTTATTTTCAAAATTCGTCTTTTATAAAGAGACACACAAATTACGCAGAAACCCATATCCTGCATTAGACCGCTAACTAGATGAATGGAGTCAATTTTAAAATTTATTCGAATACTTTTTTCAAACACATTCAGTCTTAAAGTTGATTTGATAAACGAAGTCCATAAAACGCCTGCAAAGTAACTACATGAAAAGTTCTACAAAGAAATATGAAACTCGTCGGAGAACGCATGTTTATTCGGCAAACATACTTCAGTACAGATGGATGATAAAATAGGTCTAAACGATGTCTATTCAAGCCGACTCGACACGATGCCTGAATCTAGGCTAGTGCAAGACTGTTTGAACTGATTTTTATGCAAGCAATGTAGAAGATTTATGCCTATTTGAGATATTTATAATAGTATAACAACACATTTTATATACTGTTTTAAAAAATAACTTTATTCGAAATATACACAAAAACAAGAAATATAGCCGTTCAGCGTTAGTGAGCGAAAGATGCGATCGTATGCGCTCCTTATACGTGACTCTTTTTGTTTTTTCATTTCGCCCGTTAACGGGGATCGACCGACCAGCAAAATCCAGCAAGGCGCATGCGCGATATGTCCGGCGAGTCCTTCAAGCTCACGATTGGCTGGGCGTCGGCGAAGACATCGCGTGATTTTAGGGTCCCCGCGGTCTAATTAAACCAAAAAATTAAAACCGCGAAAGAAATCCCGCCTTACAATAGTTCATTATACTATTGCACTGAAGAAGATGTAACTTGTATTGTTAAATAAAAGTGAACTGTTTTGTGCTTAAGTTTTATTAGATAATGTCATTAATCTGCAACTAAAACCTAGCAATACCATCAATCATCGAAGTAGTGATATTTACACAAAGCATTACTTTAGTTTCATTAGTACGTAACCTAAATTAACTTTTATTTTCCTCTGGAAACTATTCTTATAGTTTTATATTTCCTTATACGCACTACAAAGGACGAAGAAGAATGTGTGTTTTCAAGAGGAGAGTGGATAGTCTTTTATAAGTTAGTGTGTTAAATATATTAGACTTCATCACCACTTACCATGAAGTGGAATTGCTGTCAAGCATAAACTTATTTTATCTAAAGAAAAGCTAGGTATAGGTAGGCTCGGTACCAATTTTCACAATTCTACATAATGCATGAAATGCCACATGAGTGAGTTTATGAAATGAGTTGGAAAATGGGTTCATGTCAATATAAAAACTGGTATACTCGCTGTACTATGACCCAGCGCACATCCATGCGCTCAAATTTACTTGGAATATTACATTACAAAAATAAACATTTGAGTTTTTAAAATGTATTCAAAATATATTATGATTTTTATTTTCAGTTATCTGAGAAGCCGTAACAGTTATACCATGGCAATTTTACTGCCATATCTACGTTACAATTCACTTGAAGTCTTACGTGGGTTAATAATAGAAATTTCTTAATTAGTACCAATTAATATTTTTATTTTATTGGCCTAGAAGTTTGTTTGACAAAGCATAGAATTAATTATATTTTAATTGCTCAAAATTACAACTTTTGTATGTAAACAACTAAGGAACTAGTAGATTTGCCAGCTGACGGTAGGTGACCACAGTCGCTGATGGACGACTGCAGCACTAAACATCATTGACACCTTAAATCCAAGAAGGAAGCTGTTATCCCGGTTTTATACCCGTCTCTCCGACACTGCAAGCATACCATGTTAAAACATTTCAAATTTTTTTTGTAACTAGTCGACAAACGAGCCGACAAGTCATCGGATGGTAAATGGTCACCGTCGCCCATAGAATTCAGTAAAGGCATCACCGAAGTAGAAGACCGAAAAGGAAGCGAGGCACCTGCATTATTACAGGCTTTTCAACACGGCTACCGAAACACGTATGAAATATTTCACAGTCGCTTTTAGAATGTAGTCGATTTCAGTGATTCTCGAAGAAAAATATAACTAGGTTCGAAAGAAAGTTACCACCGTGTTTAGCATCTTCAAGATTAAGCTAAGTGGTCAAGAATGCAGCGACATCTACTAGGGATTTGGCGCAATGGCCTCGTAACGTCTAGCAGGGTGCCTCGATAACCACGTACACTCCAAAATTTAAAGCGTAAGGCAATTAATTTATTCCAACTAATCTAATTATTTTCAAAATTTCTTTTTAATTATATCACTCTGAGACTTAGGCTGATAAATTAAAATAATTTGATTTAATAGTTAAATCTTTCCGAATTTGTATTTATTTTCTTAGGTTGTTTAATGGACTAACAATATACACTGAAATCTTTTATATAACGAAATAGATAAATTTTGGGTTATTGAGTTATTTAGTTAGAGTCGACGTTTGCGAGCTGATTCTATGTTATATTTATTCCAAGTGCAAATAGTTAAATTATATCTCTAGAAAACGAAGTATACTAGTAATAGAGCCATCACGGTACTGGATCTGTACTTTAAATATATTTTTAATTTGACTGTAGATAGGCTTTGTTATTGATATAGAGTCCACAACATATTCTTTTGGAAGTTAGTTTTGATTGCCTGGTTGTCGATCTGGAAAAACAATCTCTCAAACTATGCTGGTGCTATTTGTAGACGCCTGGCGTAGGTTTTTTGAAGCTAGACGAGAGCAGTTTACTGATGTTAGAAAAAACTAAAAACTGTAAATATATATAGCTACTCCCACCTACTACTTAACAGCTACAATTTTAACAAATGTCAAATGAATAGCGGTAATTCGTTATCAGGTATTTTAAACACGCGGTTAGGTACCCCTTTACTTCAGTCAAATATAGTGCATAATTCTGCACTATATATTAATCCATTTAATCTTTTTAATCCATAAAACCAGACACCCAGACGGAAAATAGCGTTCTGCTTCTTAACAAAAGCCAGTTTTAGACTCCATATTTTTACCAAAGATGTTTTTTTTTACATTTCACTTACCGCACCGCGATTAATCAAATGATTAATATTCTGCACACAAAGACCGTGACGTTTCGTCTTTGATGTAGTCCTACAGTTTTCGAGGTTATAAAGGAAATCTTTTATTCTGTCAAAAACGTCTATTGTTGCATGTTTTTTGTTAATCAAATTGTTTTCAAGGTTAATTAGTTTGACTGTGATACTACATCCTAATACTTAAAGTAAGCAATTGTATGAATTTTATTAATAGTAATGGTTTTAATGTATATAACCAGCTCTTAGTAAATTGTTCCGTATTGTGAGTGCGAGATTATACATATAATGCAACATTCAAGATTTTTTTGTAACATAAAAACTGTTTCTTTTTAATACAAAAATAAATGTACTAATCTACGCAATACATTTTATTGCGCGTTTCAGCATTATCAGATATTTTTTAAGAAGTCGCAAACGTTCGTTATTTTACAAATCAATGTTTTATATATTAAGTATATTAAAATGTAGTACAGAATATTTTATTTTATGTCCTGAAATATACACAGCAACATCTACTTAGGACTGATATTAGTGATAACTCGACACACTCACCTGTGCACGTGTATGTATTATGACACAAGGCGGAGTGGAGTGTGTGTGTGTATATGTGTGACATATACATATCTATAACGCAAATGTCTCCGGTTAGGCTTCAAACCCGAGATTGGATAGTCTTTATAATAATAAAAAGTTTTTTATCCTTAAATTATGTAGTTTTATTGTTTAAATTATGGTTAGTATGGTTGTCATAAAACTGCAAAGAAATAACTGACTATAGGAAAAGTTGATTTTCGTAATTGGTACAGAGAATCATTGGATATCATAATTCAGGACACGGTTCATCCGCACTTCTTTAACGATAATTAAATATTATGATCCTCTAGTTAGCGACCCCTTTAAAACTGCTGTAATTAAGTCTTAATCCATAGATCATATTGGTATACAGTGAATAAGCTATTGTTAAAATGTATTAAATATATTAGGTTTCGGATTCAGCTAAATTGTAATTTAAATCCTCTCTTCACAAAATTAAGTTAGCAGTCTACTTCAAATTACGGGGCTCTTCACGTAGTATAGAAATCTGAATACATATCTTTTCTTGGTTCTGGTAACTCTTTTAAAAATATCCAACATCACTCTGTTTCATTTAGAAGAGTCAGACGTGCTTATTACAAAGAAACAAATACGGGGATGCGAAACGCACTGAAATTTGGCTCATTATGTCAAATAAATGTGTTTCTCCAATATCTGAGCGCGTATTTTTCTAACTCAACCTGCCTACTCATAAATCACAGTAATTCAGAAACATCAAATTTTATCTGTTGTTCTGAGTGAATTTATATATATCACAATTATACGTAATTGTTAACTGCGTTATAGAACGCCTTAATATTTTTCTAAGATAGTAAAAATATTTTCTTCTTATCAAAGAATAATGATTAGATAGAATCTCCGAATCACAAAAGCGGTAATCGCTTCAAATCCCGATCGTGTCCAACTTACGAAAATTACTATGTGTAAAGATATATATATATATATATATATATATATATATATATATATATATTACGCGTTACCTTTCTATTTCTAAACATTTCTTTGGTTTATCGTCACGTCTACAAAAAAGCTTCGATTTAGCTCCTATAAATTAATGAAGGTTTACATAAAATGTTTTATTCGTTTAGACATAATTATGGTTGTCGTTTTAAGTAATAACTATTATTTCTTTTTTATTAAAACAGAACCGTTTTCTTTTCAGATATAAAGTTTTTTTTTAATGTAGAACGATACGACCCAAAAAGGAGAAGATTCTCATATCGTTTGTATTTTTTTTTGTTACCTCAGATCTCCTTCATTTATTAGTCGATCTAGAAAATTCCTTTTTAGTTAGAGAGGGTATACTTCTCATTTGGTCCAACAAAGAAAAAATACCACCACTAAGGGTGAAAAATAGAATATGAAACCAATTCACCTTCTTCAAATTGAATTCAATTTTTTTTGTTACTATATTTATTATTCTTTGTCTTCTTAATAAATAAATATCGTCATCAGTAACCGATGACGCAATAGCTTCAAGTATTTCCACGTATCATGCAAATTGGATTGTTTAACCCGATCATATGCAGTGTACGAGTATAATGGATGAAGTGTAAATTGGATCATGTCTGAAGTTTCATGCAAATTGGACGACAAACTTGATAGTGCATGGTAGCCGTTACGCTAGACACGATCCATAGCCTATGAACACTTCAAACCTTCCTTAGTGCCTAAGATGTAGTTCGAAAGACTTATTCATAAACGTTATTTATGTATGAAAAAAGTTTTCTTCATAACATACTAAAGACTGACACACTCCCAGCAAAGCCATTTAAAATCCCTATATGTCCATAAATAATATCCATATAATAATCCAATATAATCCAAATATAATATAATATCGAATAAAATCCAAATAATGTCCATAAATATATCATGTTATCATACAAATAATGTATATATAATTGCTGTCATTGCATTCATTCTGTTACTTTGTTTTTACTTTTGCCAGTTAAATTCTAAACAACATCATTTTATCTCATAATTTACAAAACGAATATTATAATCACTAAAATCGAGTGAAGGATATAATATTAAAGAGATATACACAAGGAGTTCAAGTCTTCTGTTGGCAGTAAACAAGCTAACAAACTTTCTTAACGTTGAATAGTTTAAAACTGCGGGTGAGAAATACTACCAATATTGTAGGTATAAATACATCTTGAATGATAGTTGCGCCATATTTGACAAGAAATTACGCTTTATATAAGCGCTTAATAATTTAATAATAAAAGGTATGTCATTAAAAACAATTTCTATTTTTGTTATTTTATGAATTTGTACATTAAATATACAATTAAAGAATATTTAAATTATAAGTAAAATATTATTATATTGTTAATTTAAAAATCAAAAATAAACAATGAATGTGAAATATTTAATGGACTTAACGTCCTAGCTATGAATCCTTTTTGTATTAGTTTATTTTTTTGTTCTTTTGTAGACGGTTTATTTTAAAAATGTTTTTTTTTATGATTAGCTTAAAATATGGGTATTAATTTGTTTGCATAAAGTTAGTGGCCAAAAATTTTCAACTTATTACACAAAAATATTGTGCAGTGTTGGTAATGTTTTGAAATTAAAAGTTATGTGACATATGGGAATGATGTTTTTTTATTATGTCTTTGAATCCCTGAGTGTACTCAGGATTGTAACTTACAATCAATCTGGAAGCTCGGGATTCAAGCTCACACAAGCTTACAACAAAACTGAACTTTAATCTCATGAAGCACAAATATCTTACTTATTTATGTATTATTAAATAAATAACAGATTAAAATCAGGCCTATATTGCTAAATTATTCAGATTTATTGTTTTCCAATTTATTTGTAAGCGATAATCATAGGTAAAAAAGGATAACAGATCATTTATACTTTATGAAAATAAATTTGTTGTCACAATTTGGGTGGGAAGCGCCTCCATATATCTTTGAGTGCAAATGGTGGTCACAACCGCGTCTTTTTTGTTGGAGTTCACTGAACTCTATACCATCCAGTTAGTCCCGACGGCAATCGTACATAAAACGGGTTTTTGTCTTCCTAGTGGCTCTAGCGTTCACCCTTCTTCAATTAACGAAAACATTTTAAAGGGTTTCGATTGCAGTATCCGACGGCCACTCTCCAGTGTAATGGCTCGCCTAGGTGCTATTGATAAAAAACTATTGTTATTCTTCTATTTCACCTTCAAAATATAAAAAAAAACAGAAATAGAACCAATACCCACGTGCCAACCGTCAGCATTGGAGAAAAATTTTGTGTAATGTCAACATAATTTACAAAATTTTCGGCGCCACGAGCCTTATACATATTCAGTGATGTGGTTAACGTCTCTTCGTGACATGTACAAATTGATAATTTGAGTAAACGCCTTCATAACAGTTTATACTCTACAACATAAAGTCGAAAATATTTGTACCAGAATTTCTGGACAAGAAGAGGGAAAGTATTTTTTCAAGTAGTGGCCGTAATGGGCAACGTTATAAAAGTTTGCCAGTAAACTTAATTAATATCAGAACTATGATAAATACTGGTTTTGCCTTTGGTATTTTATTGCCGATATCGTTTACGATATCTTAGATTAACTATGTACCTATTCATAGATATGTAAGTATTGTCTGACATGAAACCTGTAACTTGCGTTAATGTTCAAGGGGTAAGGGTTCATAAAACTTAATACTTCTGCTCACATTTATTCTTGATACGGTGATTTGGCGCCCTGCCATGATTCGGTATGTCAACTCAAGTTTGGCAGGTTAAAGACGCCCGGTTGACCTTAATATAGGCTCCGAGCATCTTTTCTCTTCCGCCATAAAACTTTATTACAGCGTTTAAAATATCTCATACGGGATATCACCTGCGTCCATAAATAGCAATGTACGTTTTCGAATGATAATTTATTGTTTTTTTTTGGTAATTAATATTTTCTTATTACCTTAAATGCCATAGTTAACTGTATTATAACATTAAACATTATATAAAAATTTGTATAATAAATTATTATACTATATTTATAGATTATATAATAATTTATATATATTTGCTTATTACACTTCGGACGTACTGAAAATTAAAATACATTTAATAATTTTTAATTGTTTTATGAAGTAGTTAGTTTAATTGAACATGAATTTGTTATGTATTTGTTTATTATACGAGTACATATTAGGCATATAATAATATCTGTAATTGATAATATACTTATAGGTAGTTGGTGGAAAATTGACAAAAGCATATTATTGGACGCACAATATCATGCAGTACGAACTAAGCTAAATTCAGCGAAACCTAACCTGTTAAATGAAGTCTTAAAGGTGGTCTCTATGCGCGAATTGCAGTAATGAAACCAATCACGTTAATGTCTGTCGGGTTTGTGTATAAAATTTCTACCATCTTATTTACATTGAGCATCTACTTGAGCATATACTTGAGCATCTACGTCTTCAATAAATTTTCTTACGTACATATCATATAATATTAATTTTTACATATATTATACAGTTGATTTAAATAAGGTTATAGGCTAGGAACAAAAATAGGAATATTTGCTTATTAAACAATTTAATATATTTCCAAGGTAAAACGCGCATGCTTTTCTTTCTTACTTTCCATTGCTTTAATCACCAACAACGTTACTTATTTTCCTTTTTAAAGTGAAATACGGGATGCCCGATGAATAAACATGAAGCCAGCTTTTAAAAATCTTTTGTATGGAAATGGATGTATTTACATGGTTGGATGCGAATATTAAATATGAGAATAAAATAAAATTATGGGTCGATTTTATTGTTCCTTTAATACTGATTTAAATCTTTTACATCAAATTTTCTAAGAATATGCTGGACAGTTAATAGTGAAATTCGGTACACATATAAAACTAGATAACTCGATGGAGTATATCGTCTATATACATATGAATAGATTATGAAAAAAATAACGGACTACCTGTCCGTAAGTACTCATCGTCGCCTATGGACTTCGAGAGAGAGATTGTACACTATCCTCACTAATAGTAAGTAACGTGAATCATTATTTCAATTTTTTCCTTGAACAGTTTCTTTTATCACGAATAACATAAGGAAATCAATGTATATAGTTAAATAAATATTAACATTATAATTAAATACAAGCAATACCATCGAAACATTATTGTAACAAGATTCAAATACTCCGTTATTGAATTCCAAATAACGGCATATCAATATAAGGTTAATTAATACGACGTATTGTTCAGCTCTTAAGTCTTAGTCATCAAATTTGGAGTATAATAACGAATGGATCGCATCGTAGGTCGCTCACAATAATTTATCCTTTAATGTTACGGGTATTTGTACTCTTTGTCAACTATTATTACCGGTGATCACGTGCAACGTGCCAAATCGTAATCGCTATTGTGGTATTATGTTTTATGTATAAATTAAAGAAACAAAATGTGTGAAACATAGTATCATATTCATTTTAAGATGATTCTGTAGGCCAGTTGCTCTGTCCCTATTATATTAGTGTTAACTCGTCTACAGTGAGCAGACGAGCCTCCTAATGGTAAGTGGTCACCGTCCCACATAGGTATCAGTAAAACAAAACGTAACACCCCGCATTATAACTGACTCCCCGACACTGCAACCGAAACACGTATGAAACATTTCACAGTCGATTTTAGAAGAAGAGTGGTAGGTGGACAAAATACCCTTCCAGCATGCAAGTATTATCTGGATTAAATTAGGTGAAACGAAGCCCAGCAGCTGCCAACGAAAACGACCATTTGCCATAGCCACGAGCAGAGGAGATTGGCTTGGACTCAAGGTGTATGGAGCCCCTTACACCCTAAACTACCTCTATCGGCCGAACTTAAAGCAGGAATACGATGAACGGCAATGGCAAAAAATTTACGTAATACATTAATATCCTCAAGTTCTAGTGGCTTTTCTTTTCTGCAATAGCAAATCTTAGTGTGCACCTGAGTAGATAAGACCGTTATTTTATCTTTGCAAGTCCAAGACAATCGTTCACACATAAATCTATAATATAGGATTAATAAGAGACTCCTTTTAGGTTAGCAGTGTTCCACTCAATGATTTCTGGTACCGAAACTAATCATTTTTTAATACATATGTAATATCAAAAAACTCCTTAAATATCTAGCGTTACTTTTCTTTTGTACATGCATCACTCCACAGGTTTATCTTTAATAAATCGTAAAGTACACTTTTCCAAAAAATACAGGATATAAATGAAATAATGAAATTTCGGTATCTCTAAAAAACAGGATGCTTAAATCCCTGGAAAATACTTGGATGGGACGTAACGCATGGGTTTGTTCGCCTGAGGCTCATTAATAAGAAACAGAATATCTTAAAGGGAACATTTAGAAAGATTGAAGTTGACAAATAACAGCATATCCACCTACACGTAAAATATTAGCAAAGGATATTAGATATTTTCAAAAATAGAAATTCTATTTGGGAGTTTAAGAAACTTCACCATCCTCGGGACCAAGCCTGCCTTTACATTAGGCAGTATCAGCATTTCAGTCATTATCAGCTCATAATAATAGGTCTTTACCTATGAAATTGCCGTTTTTCATGAAATAAATGAAGCGTATTTTTTTTCTATATTTTTTATTTCTATTAAGCAAAGTAATCACCCATGCAATCAATGCATCTTTGCCAACGCATTGGTAGCTTATTTATGCCCTTTTTGAAAAAATCAGCTGGACGAGAGGCAACAAATTCTTCAAAAGGCATTTTGTACTGCCTTTCGGGTATTGAATTTTTTTCCCGCCAAGAAGTTATCCAAATTCTGGAAAAAGTAGAAGTCTGTAGGCGCAAGGTCTGGTGAGTACGGCGGATGACGGAGAACTTCCAACCCCAGCTCTTGTAGCTTAGAGACCGTCTGCTGTGCAGTATGAGGTCGCGCGTTGTCGTGCAGGAGCAGTGGAGCCGAACGATTGACCAAAGCTGGTTGGAAACGAGCGAGCTTCGCCATCATTGTGTTCAATTCTTCACAATATATATTTGCAGTAATGCTCGTCCCATTTGGTAAGAAGCTGTGATGAATTACACCCGCGTTAGACCACCAAACAGTGACCATCACTTTTCTAGGGGTAAGTTTTCATTTAGGGCATTTTTTGGGTGCTGAACCAGGGTCCAACCAACTTGCTGAGCGCTTACGATTGTCGAACAGGATCCATTTCTCGTCACAAGTAACAATGCGGTTCAGAATTCCTTCATTTGTATGCCTGTTGAGCAGTGCAAGGCACGTCTCGACGCGTACTTCGCGCTGGCGATCATTAAGTTCGTGGGGTACCCATTTGTCAAGCTTTTTTACCTTGCCAATTTGACGCAAATGGACCAATATTGTTTTGATAATAATGTCGAAAGCTGCTGCTAATTCAGCCGTAGATTGAGTTTCATCAGCTTCCACAATCGCCTTTAATTCGTCATTGTCGATCAAAGTTTTCGGACGACCACGGGGTTCATTTTCCAGGTCAAAATTTCCAGAACGCAAGCGGGCAAACCAATAACGGGTGGTGCGTTCGTTTGTAGTGTTCGCTCCGAAAACGTCGTTGATGTTGCGTGCCGCTTATGCCGCTTTGCTGCCACGACGGTACTCATACTCCATAATTACTCGAATTTTTAACGTAACCATGATGACGAAAAATATTCGAATGTGTTGAAAACAAAACACTAACTATTAAACAAATGACGATTTTAGAAAAAAGAATTCCATGTTTTAAAAATAAAATTAATTTGAAATTAGAATTATCAGCTAAAAAAAAATATTTTGATTTGAAATGACCAGTACAGCAGAACGGCAATTTCAAAGGTAAAGACCTATTATATTGTTAGTGAGTTAATCCTGATAATATACGTTCATGGCAGTAGAGTTCTTGACCTGCTAATACCACAACTTTCCTTCTAAAATAGAGTGTGATATTTTTAATGTAGATACTTCGTCTGTTATTATCGGAGAGTGGGTTTGTTCTTGTGGCAACGCGAAGGTTTGTTGGGTATTGATATATGATATTATTACAGAGGGACATTGAGAATGTTAGTGATTAGAGTAGGAGATTTAAGCTTATGTTTAATGAGGCAAAGTGCTCTGTGATACGTGATCGCACAATCCACTCGAATATGACTATCGCTTGAACGAGGTCGTTGGGGATAGAAAATCTAAAGTCATGGACTTGGGAGTCATGATGAATAGTAACCTAACGTTCTATGATCACATTTTAGCGATAATATCAGAAGCTTACAAATCGTTGGGTTTTGTAATGAGACAAACAAGAATTCTTGAACACTTTCAAGAAACTGCCGCAATTAAAATTTTCTACAATTGCTATGTAAGAAACATATCGGAAAGTAATTGAGTTGTCTGGAATCCCCATGAAGTAAAGTATAAACTTATGTTGGAGAAAGTTCAAAGAAATTTTTTAAGGTACAGGTATTTTTTTTTTTAATATTACAATTAGTATGTCTACTTCGTAGGGTGTCCTTATGTATTTCCGAGTTAGTTTGTGCTTGGAATGAATAGATATGATTCCCTTGAAGTAAGACGTGCAATATCTTTGTTAAAATATTTTTTTTAATTAATTAGAGGCTATATCTTTGACCCTTCAGTGTTGTAACTAATACCATTGTATGTTCCGGATAATTACATTTCCCGCAGACGCAAATTGTTCTTTGTACCAAACTGTCGTTTGGTATCGCTGAGTGAGTCACCTTTGATTCGCGCCTTGACCTTACTTAATGGGTTACAGGTTTACAGTCCTAATTTGGACTTATTTTTTCCGAACTTGCTCAGAACTGCCAGCGAATACATTCAATCCGTAATATGTAAGTAAACGCATTGGGTCACTCCTATCATGTTTGTAAAACATACATATGTAAAATTTTAATATGTAAAATATATAAATAAATTGTGAACAATAAAAACAGATTTTGTGTGCTATTAAATTCGTTCAAATAATCAGATACAACTTCGGAATTACGTATATGAAACTATTGGTAACCAATTATAAACAGCCCGCACAACTGAACCATCCTTTTTTATATAATTTTACTATGCAGCGGCCATGTTTCTTAGTCACGTAAATTATATATAATAAGAGGCTTAATGAGTTTTAAAACAATTATTTTTCATTGTCAGGTTGGTACGAAGACAATTGGTTCGAGACGAATCTAGATCGTGAAGGTGTCGATTGCACGGCGGAGCAAATGCGCGAAGCAGCAGAGGGTCACCTCACCACAGAAGCGCTTATGTGGAACCAAAACTCTAACCAAACCACCATCTCTGGAATGACTTCGGAAGACTTTAGGTAATCATATTTAAAAGTAGTCATGAGAAATGTTATGTAGTCTATAGTGATATCGGAACAGGATTTTTACGCCTTTTAAGGATTCGCCAGTCGTACGAATAGATATTGCACCGTTGGATCAATTCAATTTCAATTTTATAACTTAATCATTCTTACATCAGGTGCGTTACGCTCGAGGTTAAACCATATCGTATTTTTAATATCTCCGATTTTGATTTTTTTATAAGTACTTGTGCCGCAGATATTGCTTTCATTAAAAGAAAATATCCCGCGAACTTTTTTTTACGCCAGACCCCTGTGTTTTCACATATATTAACATATTTTACATATATATTAGTAATTTCAACTCAATTAATGACAATCATTTTTCATTCCAACTATTATATCACAATAAACTCAATTTTTGATGCAAAATACGTCAACAGTACCGATTCGTATTTCATTGTGCTATATTCGAAATTAAAATTACTTTAAACGTGTTTAATTACTTGGTTCCGGCGGTAATGTAATTAATCAATTATAATTACTTATTTTTGGGTGCCGAATCCATTACAGAAGTTTGTGATAAACTTATCGTTTTATTCATGAAATGTTTTACCGTTTCAATTTTTTAATAACGAATTTTAAGAAAATAAAACGATTTCCGTTAGGTGTTTTTATTAGAGATGCTAGTGAATAACAAAGTTGGATAGCTCCTACTTATTACATTCGTATGCATATCAATTTCACAACCTTTTGTATTTTTAAAACAATCAATTTACTACATTGAACTTGTGTTCTATTGTAATACTATTACTCATTTCTATTCATATCATCAATTATTACTTGATATAATATAAATTATTTATTTAGTTTTAATTTTTAATATTATGTGTTTGAAAGTACATAGCGGTAGAAAACATTTCTCACAGAAATTTTAGCTTTCTTTTACAATTATATATTCATCTGTTATATTATTAGTTACCTTATCGAATACTTTTGTAACATTCTAGGAGAATAATGAAGTAGCTTATCTGATTAGAATACGTATAAAATAGGTATGCAGCATATGTTTTTAAAATTATGTATACTTAAAAATTTTATTATTAAGGCACGCAATAAGTTTTCCTCACTGTATCACTGCCACTTTTTTGGCCTATTGGAAGAAATTTCTGATTTGGAAGAAATAGTGCACTTTTTCAAACTTTTTTTAAATATATCGTTTCCTCTCATTTTATTGTATGTACAAAATATATATGTTTGTTAAAATTACAAAATACAACAAATTATCAAAATTATTAATTAATTTAGCTTACATTTGTCAAAGACACTGAAATGTTAATAAATAATGTCTTATATAAATTACTCTTCAGAATTCAAAAACATCAAAATATAATCAACAAGCCTCGTTCAGAGTATAATCCACTTGACATAAACTATAAGTTATGGCTATGAAATCGACTATGAATGAATTGATAGCCTGAAATTCAGATCTTTGATTAGTATTGGTTCTGAATCGAATCAAAGATTATATTCGAATTCGTCGAACATCAATCAATACATCAATCTTCTAATATGTGCTATTCATTAATAGATTATAGTGTAAGAGGCTGTGCAGATCCTTGAGTCCAAGGCAAATGCGCGTGACATCTGCTCATAACACAGTCCGACAACATATGAATCAATAGCATCAGATCCCTTTCATTGAAATGATCTTAGTTTTACATTACATTGGATCCCTCCTTTGATTGATGATAAGTTTTTTAAACTGCTTGATTTGCTAATATCCTACAACTGAAATCAATTGTGACAATAGTTTTACTTATTTTTGCTACCTACGAAGGTTAATGTTTATGATATTTTTTTTTTGTAATTTTTCGCTTATTATTTTTTGTTATTGGAATATCTATTCCGGATCATAGAACATTATTTAAGGATTATCACAAACTTTCACAGTTCTCTTTTATAATAAAATGTAATTCATCATCAAGACTACTCCGGATAAACTACTTTTAATGTTCTTCACGTTGAAGTTTTTAACTGTCTTTCTGATTGAGTAATCAAACTATTAATTAATTCATAATTATTCTCTTTTATTGTACCAGGTCTCGGCTAAACGACGCGCTAAGAGAAGCGGGTTACGATATCGAACGAGAACGTTATCCTGAGGGATACCAGGAGGCTCCGCTTGCCTATGACGCTGTTTGGGCAGTCGCCTTGGGTAAATATGCAGATTCACCATATATTCAACTACCATAGATAATAAGATATCTACCATATATTCAAATTTAAATACAAATAAATTAATAAAATATCTATAATACTAATGATTGCTGTAGTATAAGACTCAAAAAATGGATATTAAAGATTCCATCCATCCTTGAAATAAATCAACCTCTCCTGCTATTAGCTTGTCGGCGATAGCCTTGATGATGTTGTATGTGAATAAATGGCGGTGACCTTTTACTGTCAGGTGGTTCATCTGTTCGTTTGACGACTATAACCATTCCATTTTTTCGTCTAATGTATGAAATCATAAATATATGAGAACCGGTTTTATTTTTCGTAAAAGAATGAGTTGTGGAATCAGATTTAATTAAAAAACAATCTGACTTCGTATTTTAAACCTACAGTTTTCAAT
This sequence comes from Megathymus violae, assembly GCA_003671415.1. Classification (NCBI taxonomy): domain Eukaryota; kingdom Metazoa; phylum Arthropoda; class Insecta; order Lepidoptera; family Hesperiidae; genus Megathymus; species Megathymus violae. The sequence continues at coordinate 1,119,684 of PDGT01000023.1, read as the reverse complement.
CAAATTATAATTTGTGGACATTCTCCGAACCTAAAAATAATACATTTTGTAAAATATACATTTACTGATTATAAAAAACTTTATTATCTTCATATAAGAAAACATTGAATAATGCGAGAGGTTTAAAAAGTCATAATTGCTGTTGATGGAGTGATATTTAGTAGTTTAAAGTAAAATACAAGTAACTACGAAGAGGGATTAAATAAAGATATGCACTTTTACTTTTAAGACAGAGTAAAGAAGAGGCAGCAATTTTTTTTTGTATAAAGGATATTATACAGAAAACCAATATTAGCACTGAGTAACAATCTTTATGAAGTGTACAGATTAAATTAAATTGAATTATTCCAACAGTTGCTCATATTTAGCTATCTAAAACTGCATGAAGCCTTCTCTCCTCCTTTGGAATCCCCTAAACATATTATCCATGCTCTGGTCATCCATCACATGAGACGGATTAAAGCCATAGTTCTCCACGCTGGCCAAGCACGAATTGGCAGGTTTGAGATCATTGTTAAACTAACGATATTTTCTTAGTATAAGCAAGTGATAATTAATTTGTAATAAGCACATAATTATGGTTAATTAGAGGTACATGCAGGATTCTAATTCGAATCGAGATCGACATTCAAACCCCTAAGCTATAACTGCTTATAACATTTAACATAAAGTATAACAACATAAAATCATTAGATATAATTCAATTTACCAAATTTCAATGTTTATGAAACTTTTGGTTGGTTAATTTCGTGCCATAATATGAATAATATAAGGTTGCCTAGACAACTTACATATGAATCGTTCAATTTCAACGTAATTGAACCCTGAGAATACATAGTAGGTATCCTGCGAGTCTGTGTCTTAGGCGCAGTGAGGCGACTGTTTCAATTTTTTTATTGCGATTTGTAGATTGTATATTTGAATATTCAATAGTAACACAGTGACCTTTGACGGTTTGGGTGAAGGTACATACATATGTAGTTGCTGCGAAAAAGTATGTCTCGGTACGAATGGTGTCAAGACCAGCTACAGTGCAGGTCAGATATTCCATCTCATTTACATTAAATGGTACCAAATGACTTTGACCAATTTCAAGTAAGATCGAGTATTGGAAAGGCTGTAGGATACTAGACACATAACGCAAGGTGGACAGCATTTCCATTTGCCAATGTCATATTAAAAAATATATTGCATTTATATGGTCAATAAATGTTTTTTATAGAAGCATAAAATATGAATTCTTAGTAATGTTCCGCGCCTAATAAACCTAAAAAAATAACATGTGTAGTTTACTTAATTTAATAGCAATGGATTTTGTAATTAAAATGTTAACTATCTAAAGAAAAATTCAAATATTTAACTAAATTCTTCAAGTGAGAACAAACAAGTGACTATTATTACGAAAGGAAATTGATAAAACATGCAACTCATTTTAGTCTTCATTCCAAAAGAACACGCCAGAACAGTTGTTTTAAAGATTTTATTACCGCGTCACGCAAAACAATTCTATGAATAGGTACTTCTTTGTCGGCAAAGGTAGCGATTTGTTGCTTTTCAAATTGTTTCTTTTGTAGCTATCCGACTAAGTTTGACTTGTAATATTTTTCGACGCCCCACAATCATTTTTCTTTGTAATGTCAGAGTTTTGTAATTTAACTGCAAAATGAATCGGGTAAATCAACTGCCGAAAAACGAATAGACTGGATTGTGAGTGCTCACAGCGGCAAATGACGCCAAAACATCTTAGACAATATCAACGCAGATTGCACTAAGAAGGAAGCAGAACTCGACCTATCTACAGATAAGTAAAAGGACCATTCTCTAAAAACTACCCTGTGATACTGCAACTGTGCTACTTTAAAAATATTCTACAGGTGAAGAATCCTAAAGCTTACACGAATGCTGTGAAGATTAAACTAATTTTATTAAGTTATTATTTAATAAACGCTACTCTGTGAATTACTCATAACCTAGATTTGAGAAAATATGATTCCCCTATTCAATAATCACTACTTCGCTTAACGTCCGGTTTTTTGCTCCGGACAACATGATATTTTTCTTTCTTATGTTTGCATTCAATCATAACCAACTGAAAATATTGTGGATGTCTTGTTAATTTTCATTATCTCGTGTTTACAATACAATATTGTTAATTAAAAGTACAATTATCTCACAAATTATTCTTTCCAACATGTTGTTAATTAATGCAGTATATTATTAACGAGTAATTATAAAGATAACAAGGTAACAAATTAATCGCCATGGCACTCGTAAATTTTTGCAATAAATATTTTCATTTTATGACAATATTAATTAATTTGGATGCGTGATTTCATGTTTAATGCTATCCATATGTGATAATTGCAGATAATATGGTGATACAATTATTAATACAATTACAAATATTAATTTATCCATGTAGTTGCACAATGCTAGATGAATTATTGGTTTACGTTAACGACTCTTCAAGTTTAATCTGAATTTTTCCTTAAACTTATTATTTCTCCTGCTGTAGATAATTTATAAAAATAGGCGTAAAAGATATTTGTAAAATTATTATAAGCTGAAGTGACACGACCTTCTTATATTTATATAATTTGCTGACAGAATGGCTTCTGATTTTAAGTAGTCCATACTGTCAATGACTCTTTGTAAAACCGCTTCACCGACGAATTGCCGGCAAGACGAGAACTGGTACGCGTTAATTACTTTATCTCCAAAACTCTTACCAAAACCATAAAAAATATTTCATGATTAACTGTAGGCGAGTGGTAACTAACTAGAATGGTAAAAAAGAAGAATTATAAGAAAAAAAGCTAAGCGACCTCCAATAGTTCACATTCGCCATAAACTTGTAGTTATTCAGCAGGGGAAGCTGGGAAGGTTGGTTGGGTTTCAATGATAGATAAAGTTCCTTACACGATACATCAAGATATTTAAATGTGTAAATACAAATATTAACAGTCACTTAATTTATACGAGATCGTCGATTGTATCGAGTATACCGCTATCGGTTAGTCGTTTCATAAATCCGGAAATGACAATAGAAACCAGATGTCCGATATCTTTCACACTAACAACGATCATGACTTGTTGAAGGACAAATACGTTCTAAGGGTTTATATGATGACGTTGTACATTTAAGCGCTGTTCTAGCACGGTCCAATTACCGGTGGTTATTTTATGTGAAGGTGCTTTGTTATTGTTTGAAATTTTCTCTGTAATGAAACAGCGAAATACCAATTTTCTAAAGCTTATAGGTGATACGAACAATGATCGTATTTTAACAATTCATTTATGTTGCAGCTTTTAATAAGACAATGGAGAAGTTGGAAAAAAGCGGATTAAGCCTGAAAAACTTCACTTACACCAACAAGAAGATCGCTGATGACATATACGAAGCGATCAACTCTACGTCATTTTTAGGAGTATCTGTGAGTATAAGTGATAAGTGATTTCATAATTTTCAGTATAATACGGGTACTAACGATAAGTGTATGGAGCGACAGTGTTTCATATTTGGAAGTATAATGGTAGTTACGGCCATACAGCTGTTTTAAAAAAAGGATTAGTTTTGAAAACCACATTAAGTCTACACTAATATAATCTTGCCATACATACACTTTTAAACTTCATGCAGATGGGTCGCAATATCTGTCTGTTTATATAACGTTTAATTTAACGACCCCATAACGCAGGAGAGACCCTACCTGCTGAACGATGGGTCCAGGCAATAATATGATAGGTAAATGTTTTTACGGGTCATTGGTGTTTTTGATATTATATTTGTGTACGTCCATGCCATCCGCAACATTAATGCATTAGTGCGAGTGAGTGTGAGTGTGTGAACGTGTTTTTTTTTTCAATTACAAACAAAGGCAGATATAATTCGTACATTCCGATGACATAAGTTTAAAATCATAAATTATAGTAATTAGCTTATTACTTCAATGGTATTTTTAAAATACATGTTTCAACTGAGATTAATGGAATTTTGGTCTTTACTCGTTAGCGTAATGACTTCGCAGATTGAATTTCGAGACAAAATGTAATTAAGACCCTTATCCCTTCTATACATATTATCATTACGTTCCATAGCTTCATTTTGAATAGCAAAAATTTACAGCAGGTTATTATTCCTTGCTGAAATGAAAGGATTTTGGCTTCACCGTTGGAATTTATGATGAAATTCGCAATTATATTTTACAAACTTGAGTAATGAGAGAGGTATGTACCTATATAAAAACTGTTGGTATTTTCTCGCTAAGTAAACGACAATTTTTTTGTATTTGGCGTCCTTTACATTTTAGTGTGAAAAAGATATAATTTTCAGACTATCCAAATAATTTCCGAATGATATTTAGTAACACCGTGTAAACTATGGACAGTAGTGTCATCAAACTTATCCACTTATACACTCTTATAGAGTACTCGTATGTATAACTTTTGTGTTTTATTGGTACATTTATATATATGGTGTTGAAGATATGCAGGAGCGATGGTTACTACTTACTTTTATGTGTATGTTTAACTAGGTCCCTGGATGGGTGAATGCTTTAGACTTACGACGTTCAGGCAAAACAGTCTACAGGGTCCGTTAGTATCAATATAAAAATTAAAAAAAAAAACCTACTTAGATACATCTTCGTACATACATAGCGTATACTTGCATATTGGTTCTCGGCAATATTAAGTTTTGATAACAGTAGCGTGGGTTACTGAAAGCGAGTAGTGTACTCGAGGTATCAATAAACTGTATAAATATCAATAAATGCACCTTGTTAATTTTGCTATAACTGTTGTCTAAATAAAAAACCCCGCTTATAATTTTATATTTTTCTATAGGGCTTGGTAGCATTTTCCTCGCAGGGTGACCGAATAGCGCTGACTCAGATCGAACAACTGACAGACAACCATTACGTGAAGCTCGGCTACTACGACACCCAAGCAGATAACCTGACGTGGCTGGATAGAGAACGGTGGGTTGGTGAGTAAATGAACATTTTTATCGTGCGTTATTTTTCAATGTTATTCATTTAATAAGTTCAACGCAGAATACACTGGCACAATTTGGAAGTATACGTTTAATAAAAAGGTCGTATACACACAGTTACAGGTGTATGCGATATTAACGTCCTGAGAATTAAAAGAGTTAAAATAATGTAATTCAGATTTAATATTAAGTTCATTGGAACGTTTACTGAATACTTAATTATGTACTATTTTTTTTACATTACATTTTATTATATTATATAATTTAAATAGACCCACAATATAAATTATATATGAATTTGTATATAACAGTGTCGAAACCAGTTTCGCGCAGGTTAATACTAATTTTGTAAGTGCCCTGTGTTGTTTTCTGTGTTAAATCTTTTCCTGTGTTAAAGCATCTTTTTGAAACTGTAATAGAAGCAAGAAAATGTCGTGCATAAGTGTGTCCAAAACCTATGATGTAGTTGAACTGTCATATGAAGAATATTACAAGGAAAACCTATTTATTAATGTGCTCACTGAAACACACAAACGCTCAGAAATTATCACATTCTCTAATAGTTCGCGGTATCTAAATCTTAGCATTACGTGTAAATCACTGTTTATTTTTAATCAGTGAATAAAATTATTAATATTCACTCAGTTTCAAATTTACACAAGGTTTAAGCTGGAAACTCCTAAGTCTTAAATATTGAAAAAAATAACTGAAACTCTGATTCTGAAAAGGTCCCTTTGTTTCAATTTTCTGAGAAAATGGATTACAGCGTCCTGCTAACATCACCGCCGAGTGATCTCTAGATATTATATTGACATAGGTATAGATAGAGTTACGGCAGACGTAACTATGTAGGTAGACGTGAGTGGTACTAGCTATAGGGCTAAACAGAGTTCCGTAAGATACTCTCACAGGAAGCACTAAAGTTATATCCGCCTGTTTACTTTAGAACCTCAAAATTCTCTCACAATATGCTTGCTCTCACATAATCCAGTTATTCATTCAAATAGCCCCAATCTTTTGAATATTGAATAACTTAAATTTATAAGAATCGACCCAAAAATATGACTATGTTAGTCCAACATATGTACTGCGTAGGTACTCAACATGTGTTTTACGTTTCTTGTAAAAATGCAAAGATAAGTTATTATTATAGGTTATTAACGAACTTCTCGTATAAACTATTGGAAAAAGCTTACATTTCGTATCGTATGGGTTTTACAAAATTGAAGTTCAGTACTTTCGGATAATCTTTTTTCAATCTTCGTTAATTTTCTTTAACATTTTTTAAACTATATAATTTAATATAATAAAATAATACACGACAGAATTGATCTTTTACGAGATTTCTTTCAAAATAAATAATCTTGATAAACTTGAATTTGGGCGTTTCATTGTGGGCGTTGAAAGTACCAAGATTGAATGGCAGATTCATAAGCACACACACACTATATTTACTGTAAACTAAGCTACTATAACTTATTACTATTTTTGATAATTTTAACAATTAACTGTTAATTTAGATTTCTAAATATCAAATTTTTCAACTCATACTCCCGCCATCTTGTCACTTCTTTTTTTTAAAAGTCAAATTATATTTTTTTATATTTTAAGTGCGTAGGGACTTGAATATCACGTATGTATATGAATGAAGTCCCATAGATCGAATTAGCTTGCGGTGATAATTATATATTTATTTTTTATTACGTCTAATGAAAAACATTTGACTCCTAATTAGTATTATCTTCTGAATTACTCTTAAAATAAAAAAAAATAAGTTGAAAAAAAGATAAACCGACATATACATTTAATGTTACTGGGCAACCAAGATGTGATGGAAATCCATACCAACCATGAATGTTACTAGAAAATATGATTAATATCAATTCATCACCAATTGTAATGTGGTTACAAAGTTCTGACACTATCCGTACAGTATGTGAGATCACCGGGCCTAGATAATGAACATTTCATGAGCTATGTCGAAATTACGAAAAGTATGGAAATCTGGAACAAGTTTGAGTGTTTGTATAGCAGAGGTCCATTGACTCGTGGTCAATTTACCTTTACTTGAAAATGTTATTCTAAACGAATTTAAGAAAATAAAGCTACAACACCGTTTTTATGTTGAATCCCTCATCCGGCATTTTCATAATTGGAGAGAATTTCTCGTTTCTTGTCGCTTTGTGTCAAATTAGTATTGCCGTTTGAGTCTTCCATTACTTATTAATTCAGTAAAGTAGTAACAAGGAAAAATCTGTATTAACAAGATAATAATAAAGAAAGACAAATTATGTTATAAAAAGCTTTTTAAAGAGCTCAAGTCAAGTAAATCAAAGGTTACTTGACAGCAATAACTCAATAATTATATGATCTGACATTCATTTATACGTAGTCAAGTATTGCATTGCATAAAATATTTAACTTTCAAAAGTGTAATAGAATAACATAGGCAGAATGTCAAAAAACCTTTTTATATTTTCTTTCTCTTCTTCTTATTTTGCCGTAGAAAAAATTAAAGAAATGCACTTTTTTCACGAATACTTATTTTATTGGCCACCTTCATTTAAAAGTTTCAAGCGGTACTATAAAACCAATACAACCTTAAATAAAATAAATGTGAGTTGAAACAACTTGTTCAACTGTAGTGGCACATTAACAACAAATTAAGAAATAATATACGTAGAAGCGTCCTTAATAATGTGGGGATTGGGGTTATATTACTGTTCTTAACTTTGCGTTAACTAAACTGAAACCGTATTAACAAAATTTTAATGCGTGCGCATTGCGGGATGTAGTCATGTCACACTAAGATGGCATATTTTCCATAATTAATGTCCCCTGAACGGAACAATTACCTCGTAATTAAGGAAGTATGGAATGTATTCCATCACACTGCTCAGTATGGAATATTGGGGTCGCAATTAACAAAAGCACTCATGATTTTTTACCACTAGCGCTCACCCATCTAACTTCAGATCGCCTAACACGTTGTGCAACTATGAGCTCTTCAACTCAACTATAGAACTCACTCAGATCACTCGAGAAAACAAACAAGTGCATTTAAATAGTTATGCCATCAATTTAGGGTTATTTGTTCACAGGTGCAGTGTCATCCCTAGGATTCCGTTAGAACATTTCGTATCCTTCTTAGCATGTCAGTTGACGTGTCTGTAAACATAATACTACATTGTACCTATTTATTAGAAACGTACTGCCCTCTCATGTCAAATTTAAGTACAACTTTAACACTGTACTCAATAACTATAATTCTGAACTTCCCGATTTAAAGATTTAAAAAAGGATCCTTGTTATCTACATAAAAAAAGTTTTTAAGTGAAAAAAAAATACCATTGGAATAGGTGAATTTAAAATGCGTTATTCCATATGCCAATATTATATAAAAACAAAGTTTTGGTGTTACTTAATCGCTTATAGAATCGAATAACAATTAAGCTGAAAACATATCACAGACAAAAAACAACTAGAATGTTAAAAATTCGTTAGAGAAAATTGATTCAATTTGCTAAAATAACCGCGCAGGGGTAACATCACTGAACATTGCCAAGAGATAAAAAGATAACTATTTCATAGTTAAAAAAATTTGAAGTTTGTATCTAAATCAAACTTTTAAATTATGGTGTAAAATCAACTTCTTTTCTACACTTAATCCTCTTAAACTACGCAGTAGATTTGACGCTTTTTTCACCATTATTTCAAGATTTCTTTTGAAATATTATACTTATAAGAAAGCGATATAAATATTCTTTACTGTTCCTTTCTTAGTACTAATGAAAGGGCAAAGAAAGCGGCCTTGTCGCTAAACAGCAAACTCTACCAAACAACCTTTGAGTAGAAACTGCAACTAGACCAAAAATTATAGTAATTATATTATTTAAGATAAACATTACAAGATACATATGTATAATTTACTTAAGTGAATTTAAAAATTTGTAACAGATTTTGATTAATTTGATGTTTTCTTTGAACTATACATTTTAGAATATAGTCCCGAAATATCCGTCTTACGTCCATTAAAGATTGCGCGTAATGTCTAACACTATAAGTATACTGGATAAAAACGTTTATACATTTTCAGTTTTACCCGAAATGAACTATTTAAAATCTATGAAATTTTTAATTGTGTCAATAAACGGTCGTAACAATAGTGACTGGAACTCTTCTGGCTCAAAAGTAATTTGCGCGAATCGACTAGAAATTAGCCAAACCGGCTATACAATTTTAATATTCAACTTTTCAATCAAATCACCATTACGAGCTGAAATTATTCTGTTACAGGAAGCCATCGTTGAAAAAAGTTTTATTATTATGATAATAAAGTTCATTCAGTACGATTTAATGGAGACTTAGATGACAGATCACTTATCTGATAATACAGAAGAAAGAAAAAACAATTTTGAGACACAGTAACACAAAAAGTGTATAGATTTCTTAAAAACCCAGTATGGGTAATATAGTGGTATATATATTGTTCATCTAGACCAGTTTAGAGATATACATATACATATAAGATATAGGAATACTATCATAGAAAACTGGTAAATTATTATGAAACGAATCTTCTAATTGTCGTTTTTTGGACAAATGTAATTTGACCATAAAACGGATCAAATCTATTAATATATTTTTGTGATAATCATGCTGATCCCGTGATTCCGTAATATCGGAAAAGAAAAATCCGATCGGCAGAAGTTAATCGTAGTGTATTTTAATAAAACATCTATTCATACAATTGGCAAGTAATCTAGTACAGGGGAAATAAAGAAAGCAAGGAAAATAATGTGGGTAAGGAAAATGTATCATCGTCTGAATTGATTACTATATTCAACATTTCTTGATATTTTTTAATATTTTCAGTTTCATGGTAAATTTTAAAGGCGAAAATTTTATAGCGTGATATCGCAATAAACAATTAGACAAAAAAATATATTTGATGTGCGTATCTATATTTCTAAATAATAAGCAGTGCAGTAACCTATTGGTTTGATTGTCGGTATCAAAGATTCGAGTTCGAATCCTGCGATAATTACATATTGTACATCAGTTGCTTTCGTGAAGGAAAACATTGTGAAGAAACCTCCCTGACTAAGAACCTGAGAGTTCTCGATTATGTTCTCATAGAACTGTGAAATCTACCTATCCGCACTTGACCAGCGTGGCTGACCTTAAGGATCTTATTGAAATTTTTTTTTAATGCATCTTCACGTTACCAATAATAGGTATCTTTCCTGTTGTATAATGAAATGAAATGGAATGGGACGGGACGGGACGGGACGGGACGGGACGGGACGGGACGGAATGGAATGGAATGGAATGGAATGGAATATTTTATTCGAAGTTGGTTTTTACAAACACTTTTCGAAAGTCAAACTACGCCATCGCGTCAAGAAATCCCTACTGTGAGTGGTATCGGAAGAAGAAGTGCCAAGAAACTCCCGAGAAGTTTTTTTCTCCTACTCACAGTTACAGAACGCACTTAAACTGCCTTAATATTAAACTCATGTCCAAGCAGTCTTATCCTGAAAGTAATCATCAAGTTTGTAATAACCTTTCCGCATAAGAACGTCTTTGACCTGAGCTTTAAATTTACAATATGGCATTTCTGTCAATTGTGATGGAATTTTATTATAAATATTTACACATCTACCCATGAAAGAGCCACCAGTTTTGCTTAGTCTGAAATTTGGGACAATCAGTTTAGCCATATTCCTAGTATTAATACTGTGAACATTACTCTTCCTAAGAAAACTATCAGAGTATTTGTAACGTACATAATATATATTGGAAACATTGCTTTAACCCGTCCAAATAATCTGACTACCAAAACAAATTTTTACAGTGAGAACTACGAAACAACGACAAAATTCAAGCTTGAGGTCTATATCATCAGGACGCAGTATTTGTATAAATCGTCCTTTGATGTAATAATTGTATTTGATTTAGTATTTTTTTTGAGTTAATTTATGTACACCAGTATATTTTCGACGAAGCTTTTGGATAAGCGTTAAAATTTGGTATTATATTAATTACTAACTCGTAGTTCTTGTCGTTTGAATGTAAAATTATCTTTTTTCCACATTTTTAATTAGCCTATCTAATATCTGGCGATTAAATAAATCAGAATCAGTATAGTATTCCCTATCCCACGTTAATACATTATTTTGGCTTCAGTCATTAAGAAAAGTAAAGTAGAAATTAGGGAAGGCCTATGTCTAGTAGTGACTATGAAAGGCTGATAGATAGATAGATAATGAAATACGCTTTAATTTATTTAACTTTATAAGTATGAAGCCCATGTCCCAGCTAGTAGAATAGTAAATAACTGTTTTACCATTCTGAGGTTATCTCCCTCAGTTCCGTAATCTACGTCACTAAGAGAAGAATTTTTAGGAACTACAATTCTGATACATAATCTATGAATGTATTTTTAGGTAGCGGTTAGGCAGGTAGTTACCTTAATTCTAAACATAAACTTTGCTCAGTAAAAGATATGTAAAATAAAATCATAAACACTTCAAAAGTATAACAGTATCAAAGGCAACAAAACAGAGAGAATTCCAAAAATGTATTACAGAGAGAAGCCTCCGGCGCCACAGCCGTAGTTGGCAATCCCACGACAAATTAAAATGGTATCGTATATTAGATTAATAAAAGAGTAAAAATTTTGATAAACACATCGAACAAAATTACCATTTTTCTTAGAAGTTTTTTTAACATCTGTATAATAATCTATAGACTATTTAGTAGTATGATAGTAGTAGTATATTATGTGAGTTTGTATATATGCGGAAGGTAATCTCCGGAATTACGGTACCTATTTGAAACATTCTTTCACCATTTGAATGGTACATTATCGAGCCTATGCTCATCGAGCCTATGCTCTATATCATATAATTACACCAACGTAGTATCTAGTAAGATAGATATAATTCCACACTAACGATGTCGGAGCGGACTACTAGTGGCTTTTAATTTTAGAGCGATTCGGGTTTCTTCATGCACATGTTGATCGTGCTATATTCATACGAGTAGAAACGTTAGCGACATTTTAATTTGTATACAATCGGTTTAATTTTACAAAAATTAAGTATTTTTTACTTAATGTTGTGGAATTTCATTGCTATCTCTGCATTTCATAATCAATTCTTCACCATATATATTTACAGAGGATGGTGTATCACACGGACCATTTGTTCTTTCAAACAAAATAAACTACCCAAATCGGTCCACGGATTTCAATGAAATTCAGTCTATAAAACTGAAATATAATTTCCCCCTTTTTAAACCATTAATCGTTATTATTATTCTACAATTTATTGTTGTAATACCACAAAAGTTGACACAGTATAAGAAAAACGAAAATATTTAGTACACAATAAAATAAACAACAACAGACTTGCCTTATCGCCTAGAGACATGTCTTCCAGACAGCTCAAAGGAGCTATTGTATCAAAAAAGGGTTCGTAATATTTTGAATGTAATATAAAGAGAGTACATTTCCAATGATTTTCCCTATACATATATAATATTGATATAAAGCAAACATAACCAAGACGTGTGAGGGAAGAGCGTATACTGGCTTTAATGTAGCTGTTAATCGCGCTACTCTACCAATCATAGTAAAATATGCACGCACACGTACTTACACATGAATGCACGCACGCATTCACACACACGCATGCACGCGCACTCACACACACTGAAAGTTGCAGAATTTAACGTACTCGTATTTCGATGCTTTTGTTAGATATTAAAGTTTGTGTTCCGCATATATTATGTAAGTAGTTTCAACTTCATTACCTTACCTTACCCTTCCCATGTTGATTGTTTTGTAGTAAATAGTAAATTTAGTAATTAATTACTGAGGGAGTTAAGTTGTCTCAATTACAGGTAACTTGTTTAGGTAACTGACGAATTATCACTAGTTGCAATATTTTACTATCATTTTTGTCATGTAAATGTTGTGTATTTTGTACTTAACATTATGAAATAAAGCTCTCGTCAATCGTAAAGTTATATCCATTTTCTACAATGCACCACTTATGGACGTTCTATGAATGATTGATATAATCAGGAAAAGTAGTTTTGAGTAAAAGTTTGCTATGAGGAACTCTACTCTGCAAAAAGGAATTAAACGATATAAAAAAGAATATTGAATATGGTATATTTTCTTTCATTATGTACTCGAATTAATAATCAAATCTCCACTCGTTCTTGGGATTTTTTTTCGTATATTTAATCTAAAATAATGCACTGAGCAATGTCGAATATTTACAATACGTGGTACATGCAACATTAACAAGCATCGTATTGGTATACATCTGACTCAATCGGATTGGATGTAATCCGAAACTACTCTGAAAATAAACTTCCAGCGGCTTTCCATGAATTGACCTATCCCACCGAAATCTCGCTCGTATTTTACTAGGGGAATAAATATTTGTTTTTTTTTAAAACGATTTTGTTACATTAATATACAAAAAATGTGTTTTAATTTTAGCAAATTTTCGCAAAAGGTATTCAGAGCTTTGACAACATTTTTTATGTTAATAACCGACAAACAAACAGACGTGCCCCCTGATGGTAAGTGGTCACCGTCACTCATGAACATCAGCAAGATCAAAGGTATCACTGATGCGTTGTCGATCAGAAAATAACAAGAAGGTAAGAAAGAAAGTACTGGCTCTCAAGTCCCCAGCCAGAACATGAGTTTGGCGGCTGACTCATGCAGGAGGGTGGTATTTAGCCAGGTAGGCTTCACAGAAAGATAATAATATCAGTTATAATACTAATGACTTAATAATGATACTGATAATACAGTCTTTATGCGAAGCCCTAGCTCCAAGCAGGCTGGCTTCTGTCGCATGGGATGGGGGGAGTATTCTAGGCCGCCTCAACACCGCACTTTGTTTTTCTTCATTCAAGCAAGTGATACACACACATAATTGTACCAATTGTATTAGAAGTATGAGTAGATCATTCAGACTCGAGTCTCCCGTTCCAGGGACTACCGAGTTTCGGTGATATCAGTACCAACTAGAATTGAAGGCAGAGTTGACAAATGTTGATAAAGTTACTACCACACACGAATAATATTATCATGAACCTGTAACCCATATAGACTACCACAGATTGTAAGCCTGTCATGGTTGAGAAGGGCTGAAAGGTTTTCTACCACGCTGCTCTAGTGCGTGGTGGTAGAAGAATCAGCCAAACCAAATCTCGGAAATGATTATGCCGATCGAAGGTTAACATATCTGACCGAACTGATTGATGACTTAACATATGCTCTAAAAAGCACACAAATTTAACTTATAATGCTCACCCATCCCACTACCATCGTTGTTGCATAACTCAAGTGATCAGTAACGGTTGACACAAACTAGATATGGAACTTCTCTTCTCCTGGAATACTTAAAACTATTTTTATCTTTAAGAGTACGTTATTTAACAAAGTAAAAAAATTATCGTATTTAATAATTAACATCACTTTCATACTTTAAAAAATAAATAACTGCTATAGTTAAAATCTAGAGCTTTAACTTAAACTCTATTGTACATTGATAATGCCATAAATTTTTTCAGCTAGGCGAAAAGTAGTGAAAAATATGGTTTGGCTCCTACAATTCAATTTATTTTAATTACGTGTGTATTAAAAAATTATTATCACTTCTAAAGAATATATCGTGAAGAGACCTGCATACCTGAGAGTTCACATTTGACCAACGTGGCTGACTTATGACCTTTATTCCTCACATGATGAGAAAAAAACTGAGCCTAGTAGCGGAACACAGTTAAATATAAAACGAGAATCCTAATTTTAAATTCGACAATATAATTGTAAGAGGCATGCACAAGCCATGTCATTTGTGCCAGCATCGAATGATAGGGAATTTGCATTCAGAATCGGTGATACTAATCTATGGCAATCAAATTGCACCTAACAATGATACCGTGCTGTGTTCGCTTTTGAATTTACTACACCTTTGAGTACATTTGTAAGTATGACTGATACCTGACAATTGTATGAAATATTTTTTCATATGCTACAATCATATCCAATAACTATAAAAACAAACCATCAAATTAATTTGCAGGTATTTGCATCAAATAGTAGCATTAAACAATAATGTTTTGTATATATGAGACGATTTAAATGACACCATTATAAAACTAAGTGCTTAATTTTATTTATTGAATAATGTAACTAACCGTTTTCAAGTTCAGTAGCAACATGTCTGTGACATCCCAAAAATAAAAAGGAGTCGGTTATCCCCTACAGTAATGTGCCAGCCCATTAACATTAAAAGAAGAAAATGTTTAATTTAAGCCCTTCTACTTACCTACTATATAACTACGAAACATAGCAAATTTCTGCTATTATAAAACACAATCTTCCCACAGGTGGTAAGGTACCGCCCGATCGCACAGTGGTCGTGAATGAACTTCGCACGGTCTCCTTGCCACTTTTCGCGTGCATGACCGCGTTGTGTATCGCTGGCATCATCGCTGCCATCGGTCTCATCGTCTTCAACATCTTGCATCGCCACAGACGGTAAGAGTCTACATACTATATGTATAACTTTGTGTCTGTGTTCGCTTCATAGCTTATCTGCTTTTCATATAAAAAATAACCTACATTTTAAGTACGATTTTAATTCAACTGAGATATTCAATTACATCAAAATATATAGTTATGTGTGTAAATTAAACTTTGACACTTTTATAATACTACAATACTACTTACCTATTACATTACGTAATTTACAAAGCTCTTGTCTCTATCTAGACCGGTTGAATGATTCTTTAGTCTGTTCTTAACAAAGAAACATCATGCGTTGCAGCTGAAATAAGCCTTCACTCGTCAGTTCTATGCTTCAAAAACTGTTGTGTTTGTGATGTATACTTTCATCGTCATCATCTCATCACATAATTGCTTCACTGCTGGGCTCAGATTTGCTCCGACTTTACACACCTTTGAGAACTTTATGAAGAACTCGAGTGTGTTTGTGTGGTTTCCTCATGATGTTTACCTTCACCGAAGCGAGTAATAATTAATTTGTAACAAGCACAAAATTTGTAAAGTTAGAAGTGCGCGACTGATTCGAATTCGAAACAACTAGGATATGAGAAAAGTATGTCGTCAAAAAGAAACTGCATATCGAATTATATAATTCGATTCGATAGGTGTATACCTATTTTTGTGTAATATCCTTTTTTGCCAATAGTTGCAATTGTATTGCAAATGTTTTGCAAATAAATTAGCAATTGTAATTTTGAAATCTAAAAATTGATAGATTTTTTTTTATACCGAAACCGTAATATACTACTTAATCGATAGCTAGTATTAAAACTGCACTCAATAAAATGCAAAGGGAGCAACCGAACTAAGACAATACCAGTATCGGCTCGAGCTGCAAATGAAAAACCCAGTCCGTTACATCTGTGAAATTATAGCTTCACGGATTATATAACAGAGTGTACTGGATCTATCGGTACGTGAAATCCAAGAATTTTGCTGTTATTGCCGGCGAACATCAGTCGTTAAAGTCCAGAAGTCGCTTGTAAAAGTTACACCCCTTCATAAAATCCCGGTAAATGACGAATCGGGGAAACGTAAATAAAATTCCGTATGATACAAAACAGTTTTTAGGTAGTTTCGTTACATATTCATAATGATCTCTGTTGATTTATTTATTACTTATCTCATTTGAAGTTTTTCCAGCTAGCCACCCAAAATTAGCCCTCAAAATCATCCAATCAATCAATCTATCATCAATCATTTATCTGCCTTATCTATCCGTGATATAGTTTAACTTCTTTACGTATACCAAATTAAAATTTTTCTGTTCAGTAAAATCTAACAAAAAAGGGTGTAAAAGACGTTTACGTAAACAGTCATACACGCCAGTGATTTTTATTTCACTGAACCCTAACAAAAGAAGTTTACGACAGGGTAATCCAGTGGTCGCACCCAGCCTGTAATACAGTAATGCTTTGTGGCTGCTGCGTGTGTTTCTGCGCGGCCGTGGTACTTGGCGTGGACGGGCGATGGGTGGAGCCGCATCACTTCCCCGGGCTCTGCGCTGCGCGGGCCTGGCTCCTTGCTACCGGTTTCTCCATGGCGTATGGCGCTATGTTCACCAAGGTGTGGCGCGTTCACAGACACACGACGAAACCTAAGCCTGAAACTAAGGTAAGTTAAAAAAAATTGTCATAGAAGATGAATATCGACTTGACTTTACCAATACGATTTTTAATGTACATGTTGGGCTTCGTTGCCACAAATTCTAGACAAATTACATAGGTTATGGAATATTTCAGACGCAAATACTAGAATAAATAGTGAAAATAGTCACAGGGATATTTTAAACTATACATTATTCTTGTTCAACACATTCGAATGATATTTCTTTAGTTATTCACACAAACAATATTATCATTACCATGCATGTCCGTTTTCTTTATATTCATGATTCTATACGTGACTTGATGAAGTTGATAAAATACATCAGAAGAAACATCTTTATCAATTTCAACAAAATGAAGTTTCGATTTCTGAATCTCACACGATATGTGGTACCTTATATAAGAAGAATACAAGGTAATGTAATCTAATATCGTCTTTGTTAAAAATCGAAAAAATATCTAGGTCAGGCTTATTGTCACTTGCAAAATTTTCTACATTAGACAACACTTTATATTAAATTACTAAATCAATTTAAATATACGCCGTGTTATTTAACATGAGCATAGTATTACAAAAAATTACTATATCAATAAATACTTACATACGTGAGAGCCATTGCAGATAAATTGTTTCGCAATTTGGCAGATTTGTAAATCTACTTCGTTGTTAAATTAATAATTGAAGATACTTCACTCTAGTAGTATATTAGTAATCTAATTTAATGAAGTAATTATACGTATTACTTATTCACAATGTACATAGCGTAATTATGTACTTAAAAAATTCTCAGTGTTATTAAAATCTATATTAGCCTTGTAAATATGTTTTCATATCAAAGGCACCTATCAGCCAAATAAGTTATTTTCTTCATTAGATAATTTTGCACAATTTCTTAGCTCGAAACGTAAAACGAAAAGTAAACAAGTACTTTATGCCCCACATTTTCCTTTAAAAGTTAACTAGGTTTTACTAACACTAGTAAAAACATATCTTTACAACTCAGGAAATTTTATAACCAACCCGGAATGTTTATATTCCCAGCATACTTTGAATGTGTCTTGGTTGTTTGAATGCACTCTGTTTACTGCGCTCGTTTATCTTGTCTCCAACAGAACCACCTCAGTCGCATTTCCTATTTGAAACGATATTCGGCGTGCATAAATCATGATGCCAATATCCGCACCGCGTAACTCATAAGGTTGCTGTTGTTTAGAAACGTATGAACGGAAAAGTTGCACGAGAAAACGGATAACTAGGTTATAAGTAGTAGCTTCGTTTATAGAGAGAGGGGTTTAAACAACATTAATAGTCAAGTTTTTATTTAACAGCCAATTTATTGGAGTATACATACGACATAAAATTCTGTAAAACTAAGTGTTAATTGGGTGGTAAAACCAGTGTAAATGGAATTTAAGAAAATCTGTGGTCCGTGGAAGATTGTTATTCGTAAAGTTGTGTTCATAAGCATCTTAACAAAACAATGTGAAACATACACAAGTTACAACAGCTCCAGCTGGTAGGTATGGTTCGATTTATGATTTTTTAAATCTAAGATTACAAAATATTGGAATTATAATTAGCTTTATAATAACCGGGACTTTTCAATGATTCACCTGAAAATTTATTTTAATCTATAGTCGTACATTATGAATCTATACTAATAATAATAAAAAATATTAATAATAATATAAGAGAGAGGGTGCGAATTTTGTGAATTTTTACGGAATTTTAACTCCGGAATAGCGGCACCTATTTCAAAAATTATTTTACCAACTGAAAGGTACATTATTCCGGATGGACGTAGCCTACATAAATTAGCTTAAGTGTCAATCCAAACGAAGTTGGGGTGGGCCGCTAGTATACGTAGTAAAATATTGAATTTCTTTTTAAATCTGTTCGTTAAGGTAAAAACTGTAGTTTAAATTGGAAAATCAGTGAAGACTTAATGAACGTCAAGCAAAGCTTCAAAAGTACAAAGTTATTAGCGTCTAATTAAAAAAAAAAACTTTCTATACAGTATTTTAACTCACCTATTTGATATATATAATATTATTGTATTGTTATCCGTTGTTACTTCGTGTGCAAAGATTTAAATTAGTTAATTGACTGGAAGTGAACGAAAATTAAGTTCCAAAATTTTATTGCATACATAATGCTAATACAAAATACTAACGGTAATACAAAATACTTAAAAAGTCTTATCAGGTTCTTGAGAGCATTTTACGACTGTTTGTCTAGAAACGCATGCACGGATGGAAGCTGTACACGATGGTCGGCGGTCTACTTATAATGGACATAGCGTTGCTCACGGCCTGGCAAGTCCGCGACCCGATGCAGCGACGCGTCGAAATCTTCTCTCTCGAAGCACCCAGACACCATGACGACGACGTCCACATTCGACCAGAACTGGAACATTGCGAAAGCGAACACAACACAGTTTGGCTCGGTGAGTAACGTTTTTATGTTGTTAACTCATATCATAGTCGGTGTTCCTAGCTTGTAGAACAACTGTTCAGACAAACGTGCAAACACGCAACCTGGTGGTAAGTGGTGATTATGAACATCATTCCCATCAGAGGAATCACCGGTGCCTTATCGATCGCATATAAAGCGGGGGATCCGCATTATTACTGCTCTCCGACACTGCGAGATAGTATTTATCTGACAGATAAATTTTCTGCTTTGCTCGTGTTGTCGTAATTGTGTCTGTTCTCGTTATACCCACGAGAAATTATATTGCGATGGATGAGTGTAAAAGTGTTTATAATCGTTTATATAAAATATTTTAATATTATAAAGCGATTTAGCGTATTATAATTCTATTGTTTTTTTTAATTATAAGATAATTAAATTGTAGGTTTACTAAATAATATAAAGCGATATTGTAATCGCAGACTCTACTCGCAGTTCTTGCCAAACTTTAAGGTTTAACGTTTTCTGAACTTTACAAAACCGTTACTGTAAGCCATAAAACCATTATAAACTGTGACACACCATACCTCATTTCACAACTTCTCGAGAAATATGCGTAAGTAATTTATTTTTCCGATGAATACAGTTCCTTCTCTATCTCATTTTATTATTGGAACATTATCTTTCTCTTTTCCGTTTCCCATCTCCTTTATGTAGTTAATCTATGATTGCGATCGCAATAAAATGTCAATAAAGAAAGCAAATAGACGAAGCATGAATATCCTACCAATCCCTTTTCAAAGATTAACGTATAAATATTTATGATCAATTTCCGCTGCGCAAATTATATCATGGCACTAAAAACATTCAATCATCTCATGTGAGAATGTAGATGCTAGCAATATTCACATTGAAATTTAACTTCAACGCACACCTACGATGCATTTAAGAAGAAACAAAGTTAAATTGTAGTCCGCCTGAAAATTTATTGACAGCACAAACATACACGCTCTCGTACAGCAATCATGTACAATTAAGTAAAAACATAGGAAAATTTCAAGTTCACGGAGCAAAAATCCATTATGATGACTTTGTGCAAAATATATTTTTTAATATTTAGCGCCCTATTTTGGGTCTCAAAATTATGCATGCTATTGTGTATTATTATTATTATTATTATTATTATTACAACATTATTATTATGACATTAACCTTTATCACTATAAACTGTTAAAAGCAATATTTTTTTACTCAAAGTCAATTGAAAATTATCCAATAGCATATCTTCGTTAAAATTCCAAACGATGTCATACTAATATTTCGAGTCGTAAATAAAACTATATCTAACAAATGAAAGTATCTGTTTTAAGGGTCCACTACCTCTATGTTAAAGTCGTACAATTATGAAGTTCATATGATATATAAAAATAGAATGAAATACCACATTGTTGAATTGTTCATATTTAAATTATATTGGATGTCTGTATACTCTGTTGGAAGGCATATTACATATTTATAAGCAATTTATTATTATCGAGATGACAAAGTACCTACTCTTTATATTATTGTTATCGAATGGCTCTCGGTCATCTTCGTTTTTGGACATTCATCATGTTGGTGTATATGGAAATACGGTTATTGCAGAAAAACAATAATAAATAGGCGAATTGTAAAAAATATTACGGTACATTGGTATATTACCTGTAAGGAGAAGTATAGAAAATATAAAAATAGGCAGTTTCAACATTGAAGATTACTAGATACTAAACGGTGCTTTGAGTAAATCAAATGAAATGAGCCCCGACGATTCTAATGGGTACTAGAAACCATTTCAATCGGGAATATAGAAGCATCGTAAACAATAACAAATAAAGACAAAAAAAACATCTACGTTAGGTATTTATTTAATGGTTCATAAAACCGACCGTAAACACTCAAATGATCACTAAAGAATTTTTCCATGAAAACATTTCATTTGTTGGGATACGTACCAGTAACTATGTATTAGGTATGAAATTGCAAATTGTAAACATAAGCAACTGTGAACTGATATATACGGCTGCTTGTTTAATTTTTTCTTTATATAAATTGTCAAATCGTTATAAATGTAGGTGTTTTTAATCTCAGGAAGGCCACGAAATCATCAAGTAAATATTACATAATATGTTATTAATAAGCTCAATCTATCAATCAATATTCTTAAATCGAATCAATCTTCCCTTTCTTTTCCAATTTCTGTTGTTCTAGTGTTAAGTTTTTAATTATGTCAGTAGCAAGTTTTTAATTATGTCAATAGCCGATAGAGGAGCTAACGGGCCACTAGATGTTAAGTGGTCACTGCTGCCCATATACATCTTTTACCTAAAACATTTCCGACTGGGTGCTCACCTGCTAAGCAGGCATGCCGCTTATTACTAGCTCTCCGATATTAAAACCATAACCCGTTGATTGATTCTAGAAGAAGTGCGATAGCAAGTCTCATAGATAAAAAACACTAATACCATAAATAAGTACCGTAGACACTTAACTAGGTGGTCTGGAACCCTACGATCTCCAACAGAAAAGATCAGGCGCTGTTTTCACGTCTGTTGTTCAGCATATAGTGTACTCTGAATCCCAACTCCTCAGCCTTGTTGATGGAAGACCTTTGTCTGAACCAAGGCGCACAAGGATCTCGTGAAGCTAAATTAGTAAGTATTTTTATGTTAAGTCAACACTATTTAATTTCCTTGTTAATTTTATCTCCTCAGTTCTGATGATACAGAGCTACTTCTCGTAATTTTAAACATTTTCTTTGTCCCGCCAAAGCGATTTCATATCGCTAGTTATAAATAAATGGTGATGCATTCTACATATTATCATATCCTTGTGATGAATAATAGCTGTTCCTTAGGTCGAGCATTTTATTTTCCATGGCATAGACATTTATTTTATAGATACTACCCTATGCCGCAGTAGTGGTATAAAATTTACATTATGATTGAAATCACAGTTTATTACTAGTCCTTTTATTTGGGAAATTGAATTTGAAAAATATGAATGCAGTTTTAACGAATACGCTGCTATCATTATTGTATTTGCCTATTCATACGTACTGCTGTTCGAAATTCACATAAAATATATTTTCAACAGCAAATTGTTTACTTTAATTTTACTGGCTTCATTATAATATCACATTTATTATATTAAAATCAGGTTAATTTACGGCAAGGCACTTATTAATATGAATTTATCCAAGTCTATTAAACTCTTCGTATACGAATTACAGACTTCAGTAATATTCGTATCGATACCATTATCTTAAGAAATACGCCGCAGTATTCATTATATTAATTTCATAAATTATCATTTTGCAAGTTTAACATTCGTTGTTATTGTTAGGCTTAGTTAAAATGGCCTATTTTAAAGGTTATTTCATACGATTTAAAACTTATTTAATTATAAATTTTGTAAATATTATTTCTAACGGGTTTTCACATTTTTCATTTGACCATGATCACGATATCGCGTTATTTTAAATATCTATACATTACAAAAATAAATGATATTGCAATTTACAAGTACCAGTAAAAACCGCCTTAAATGGAATTGCACGCCCTTTAAATTTTTTCTTAACATATTTTTTAAATTATAACTCATACACCTATCCTCCTGTACTATGATTCCCTGATTTACAAATAGCCTGAACAATAAATAAGAGTATATTAAAGCACCAACATAAGAGAACATATTGATATATGTTAGTCCCAGGCAGAATTTAACCTGGGATCCTTCAGCAAAGAGATTTCGAGACGTTAATATTTATTTGTTTATGAAATCAGAGATTCGTTCATGAGTTTTACCCACTAAAAATTAAATTGACGTTTTCCCCAGTCATTACTAAAACAAAATTGTAAATTTATTACTATGAATAAAAACAAGAAAGGAAGTAAAATTACGTTTCTTGCAAATTATATGAACAAATCTTAATTAGCATCATCAAAAAGTTGGGCGGCTAAAATATTTGAGTCTGGAGAAATAAAAATTTACGAAACCATTCTATTATGATTTTAGTTTTTTTTTTAGTCTTTGTCGCTGGTGCCGATGTAATTATAAAAGATGAGACCCCGCATGGGGTAATATAGTCGGTAAATAATGAAAAAAATTTAAAAATTCTCCCGCAATATGCCTTAGCGACTCATTTGCGACGGTAACTTGAGAACGAAATTTAAACTTTGTAAATTTGTTCTAAAGCCCCATTTCATTAACAGTGTTCAAGTCGTTACACTTCTGTTATTGTTTCAACCTGTCTATTTAATGTTTTATGTTAAGAGATAAAAATATCGATCCATATATTGAACGATTATACAACTCTGTATCCCAGTTGGATGTGCAAAGCGGGAGCAGAGCTATTTAGATTCCCGACGGTTAATTGATAAACTGTTTACGGGTCGTGGTTGTTTATGTTTTCTCATTTGTTGTATATCTATGCCACCCACAACATAAGAACTTTAGTGCAGAGGGGTGAGTATGTGGTTGTTTGAGCTTTATTTCACGTTGCGCGGGTATGTCTAGATGGCTGTACTTTCCTTTTGTTGCTCTTTAAGGTCTCGCTCATTAAGGACTTCATTCTTGACCACAAAATTTAACTTCATAAGAAATATTTTGTAGGATCCATCTCAGGGAAAATTAATCAAGTTCAAATACTACATTTGACAAGTGCCAAATAGCCTATTTTACGTGAAAAAACAAAACGTAATTCATTATACGAAATTGCACAATCTAGATTTACCGAAATTCCTCGAGTATAAAACAAATTGATATATTCGAAGGTATGAGAGTTTTTGTACTAGTGATAATTGCTTCACAATGAAAACATTAACATTATCCTACTTTTATGTAACTTGATGAGTTCATTCTTATATCTATATAAATATAAAAATGAATGTTTGTCTATTGGTCCTTTATAGAATCGTAAACTATGCATTTGATCATGTGATGATCTTTCGCAAAAATTTTTGTGCATGAGCCCACGAAGGTTTCTGAGTTGATACGACGAATTTTCGACAGATGGCGCCACTGTCATTCCAATGAATTTCATATATTGCCGTGAACCCAAAATTAATTGAATATTTGTGTAATGTATTTCCTTCAAATTTATTTTAGTTGGTGGCGTAGCAACGCGCGCAGGGTACAACTAGTTTAGCTATATTTGAAGTTTATACCCGTGAATCAGGCCACCTTTTTTTTTTTTTTTTTTTTCGCTGGGAAATGCATTTACGCATCCCGCCGCGAACGGGCGGCGGGTATGTGGGACTCGCCGGCACGCTTACAACGTGCCAGAATACCCACTAAAACCCAGCGGGGCCCTCATCGTCTTGATGGGGCGCCACGGGATCGCTCGCGCATACAACCGTGACGCCCCGACGGTTGGCCCGCCTA
>PDGT01000023.1:1064604-1088039 GCA_003671415.1 Megathymus violae | reverse complement strand
GACGTTTTACACTAGTTTTTGTTATGTTATGTTCAAGGAACGTCTATCTTCCATCATCATCTTGCACCACATTGTATGGCATCGGGCGAGTGAAAAACTCAATTTTTATCTCAAGCTACCTTTCAAAGCACGTTTATGTCAAAACGAGCGCTATTCGATTCTACTTCTGAATTCTAAATTTGAATAGAAATTTAAATCGAAATGTCGAAAACGTCGCGGGTTGTCTCATTACGACTAATTTAAAGGGGCGGAACTCATAAAGTCGTTTCACGTTTTAATTGCGTACAGAATTCACATATTAACGTACTCACTAGCTTAGGATCTGGGAGAGCCGTTTTTAGTAGAAAAATACCTGTGTAATTAGTATTATCGTTGCAATGGGACTCACGCAGTTAGCAAAATGACATTTTATTTTACGTGAAAGTAATGTTACTTTATTTTAACTGTAATTTTATTTAATAAGTATATCGGAGGGCGCCATATAATATATATATATATATATATATATATTTGTCGAAGATGGTCATTAGTATTGACGTGAAACGAAACACAGTGCGATATCCGAGTGATGGCAGCACCGCCGTGATGACGTCGATACTCGGCTAACATCGTGCCACAACAGAGCCTAGCTAGTGGAGTGAGGCCGAATGGAGCCACAGTTTACATTCTGCGGTCGAAGAGATCGGTTCCTCCGCACTGGGAACTGTTACTTGTTTCGTTTGCCCGGTGTGAAGTGTTTGTTAACAATTTATTAAAAGTGTTAAACGATTATACGCCCACGCTATGCTCGATAATGCTGCTGAAACTATTGGCGTTGCCGACATATTATAATTATAGTCACCAGCTTCCTTTTCCTTCGGCAATGCGTCAGTGATGCCTTTGGTATTACTAATTTCCATTATAGAGGTTTGTGTTTCAATGTCGCTATCGGAACATAAGGTTAAAATTTCAGAATACACAGAATTAATGTTACTATTTATTTTAAAAATTAATGCCACTTCATTTTTATCTATTTGCCCTTGTATACATTGATCCTTTATAATATCGGTAGCCTTACTATATCTTAAAAATAAATCGCGAGCTTCATTTAATTTCTGTATTTCGAACATCACCCAATCTACGCTTAGGTCCAATTTTTATAAGGTAGGTTCTTAGATTTTTTAATTCACTAAAAATACTAAGTAAAGTTTCTGCCATAACATTTTGATATTGTAGGAAACATAAAAGCTTAAGCTTATAATAATATACGACATCTATTCGTCACAAATACACGAATCACAAAACACATCACTATTTTGCTGTTCACTTACGCGCAGTTAAGCCGTTCTCCCGCCAGGCCTTGGAGTCTCATCTGCACCACACCTGCTTGTGCACGACGTTCCATCTTCTTATTCATACACCTCACCACGTACCTCGCGGAGACTGCCACGATGACCAAGCCCAATATGACCATCATCCAAAAAAAGTAGACGCTTATATTTCCGACGTGCATCACTATGGTTTCGGTGCGCTGGTCAACTTTGTTGTCATACCCTAATTGCGTGATCACATCTTCATGCTTTACACTTGGGGGTGGGATAGAAGCGGATGAACCCATAGCATTTAATTATAGTCGATTATACGCGCGCGACGAAAATTGACTCCCGATCCGGCGGCTCGACACAAATGGCAAGGGTCGCCATATACTGGATGGTGCTAGGGAGATGAGTGAAACTACCGAAGACTCGTGTAACACTGGTTACAGTTTATTGATGATCACTTTACATATAGTGTAATGAAGCTTATATCTAAATACAACTATAGATACTCAATACACTACAAGAACAATATGCAATAATGTGTTGTTTTCAAAGAATTTAATCATACTTAAAGTTATTGTAAATATGTGACAAAGTCATATTTTATAATTTTGAAATTGGAACAATATATTCTGAAGTAAAAGTACACGTCATAAATATAGGCAACTGCGATAAATGGTTGTGTTTTTGGATTCACTCCGGTCAATATTTTTCTATTTCAATGCAGAGTTCAGGCTGATCCCTGATTGATTGATGATTTTTAAAGTGTGTAATATGTTACTACTAAATAGAACCATCTTACTGCATAGTTAATAAAATAAAATATCTTTTTAACTATCTATTTAATCTACACAAGATTTTACTACTTATTAATTCTATAAAAATTAAACGCCAATAATTATAAGTCAAAAACATATGCATAGAAATTAAAATCATAATGAATCAAAGTTTGTATCACAAATAATCGTAATTTATTATCAACGTCGTTAATTCAAGAATGAACATGAGTTGTCTGTGCGTATTTAAATTTATTTATAAGGTTAGTAATTGAAGTCCTTTGCCGACAAAGTAAAAAAAGTATTTATGGATAGGTATCTAACATGGACTCCTCAAATTAACGAGGTCAGTAGAAAATTGTTTTATACAATGGGGTCTTTCCGTAGACTACGCAAATTTTTACCTGTTGCGACTAAGATTACGCTTTCCTTATCTTTACTTCTTCCAATCCTTGACTATGCCGACGATTGCTACTTAGATCTAACACAGGAGCAACTGAATAAACTTGAACGTCTCCAAAATATCTGTATTCGATTCATATTTGGTATTCGGAAATTTGACCATATTTCTGAATATCGATCTAAGCTCAAATGGCTCCCAATCCGTCTTCGCCGGAATAGTCATATTCTGTCTACTTCATACTGCGTCCTGTTTAATCCAAACACACCGGAATACTTAAAACAACGATTCCAATTCAAATCTATTTCTCATCGCGATCGTTATCTACGCTCTAATAATAATCTTTCTCTCTTAGTCCCATCCAGATCTTCATCTTTCTATGGTCAATCCTTTGCCGCAGTGGCTGTGCGACTTTGGAACTCCTTACCGGTTAAAATCCGACGTGCGCAGACACTAGAATCATTTAAAAAACTATTGTAGGAGTATTATCTCTCCATATGATTACTATTAACTTTCTACTATCTTTTGTTATCTTAATACCACTTTATTCCTTTTTAATTGTTCTTACACCATACAACTTAACTATAACTTATTACGCTATCTGCTGACAAAGTTAACAAATATAACTATATTTCATAATTGTGCACCCCTACCCTGTCTCATTACTCCATCTACTTTATCAGCTCAATAGGTTGTCTGGAAGAGATCGCTAATTAAGCGATAAGACCGCCTGTTGTACCTAAAAATATTGTATCTAAACTTTATATATACTACTTTTGGTGTACAATAAAGAGGATTTTGTTGTTTGTTGTTGCTGAAGTGTAATATTAAATTATACATTAAACAAACAGAGCTTTGCTAGAGTAACCAGTGATTAAGTTGAACTGTCGATTGCGTTAAACATTCAATATGTGATTTTTAAAATCGTGAATAAATTAATCCCAGGTCCAAGCGCGTTGCATGCATCTGTGAATTGGTGTAACTTTTTTGTTTCTATATATCTTATTAATGCTATCAACTTCCTATAAGTAAACCCTATCATTTCGATTGTTACTCCTGTTAGATAACTTCTCATTCTAAAGTTCTCTGGAAGAAATCGCTTTCGCGACAAGAACGCCTTTTATGTGACTTTCTATACAAAATTGTCATTATTATCCTATATAACTATAGTATTATATTGCTGGTGTACCTTAAGATAATTATATATAATTATAGATCTCATTGTATGATTGGAATCAAAAAATATATTTGCAAGAAATTTCATTAAGCTCAATGACACGAATCAATTATCTAAATAAAGATATTTTAACACCTGGAGCTTTTTAAATGATATGTAAACTGCGGCGAAGATCCCGCTGCATACTCTCAGTAAGTCCACTAACATCACATTCAAGACATTCGAGCTAAGTGGAGCGCATCGATCGCTCTTACATTAGAGATCTTAGTTTTTTTTTTACATTATTTCCACTTGACGCTTCAGTCTGTTGGTGCAAAGAAGAGAAAATGTCTCTGTGATGACTAAGACGAAAATATGTGATTTAAAAGAGATAGAAATGTAAAAAATCACAAAAGATCCTTAGGTTAACCATTTCACAGCTTTTTAACCAATTTTGTCACTCATAGTGAAATTACCAAATGTAATTTCCATATTAAAATACATGAAGATTCTGTATTTTAAAATTATACATATTTAGTTATTAGTCTAAATATAAAAATTCGATAAAACATTTGTTTAGTTTCAAATTGAAATTGCTGCTAATATTAAAATATGTTTTAAATTATCTATTCAGCGTTTACCATTAAGCTGACTCATATCATAAGCGTTTCTTTGATACAGCAGTTTCAGTGCGTTTATATTTCATTGCACGCTTTATGAATTTAAAATACTTTATATGGTAACAACCGTCATTTAATGTAAGTGCTATGCAGGTCGCAGAGCTTCGAGATATAAAATACCAGTAATGAGACACTTATATCAGTACGAAGTTATTCGTAACCGTAGGTAGAGTGGGGAAGGATACTCCTTAAATAAACTTAAATACTTATCATGAAATATTTGCCAAGTGAGAAGAACTTCGGAAAAATATAACTCTATAAAACAGCTATGAAGATCAGTAAACTTATAAATAATGAACATAAAGTTGTTTTAATGGAGTATAAAACACGTGTTTGTATTTCATTAAAACAATATTGGACCACAAAACATTTTTAATTACTACTAGTGTTCGCCTTGTGGTGGAAATTCGAACATTATTATTATAATTATGTTAGATTAATGACGATCTGTTTATAATTTGTTTTATTGATACCACTAAAGCTCATAAATAACTACCACATAATAAAGAAAATCGGATGACAAACAGAGGAGAAAAGGGGGTACAAAAGTTTATCTTTACGTATTAAATATATATTAACAATTTTTAATACTTGCAACATAAAGGCGAATATGAAATTACAAGTACCATTCGTTGTTGCATGATGTTTGAACAATTAAACGATATGTCAAACTATAGTTGGGTCTTTCAAAATATTTAATTTCTTGAAATAGAAAAAATATTTTTAATGTTTTTAAAAAGGTTCAAGGTTTTCTTCTGACTGATTATAATTATACAACCCTGTAACAAAGTTGATAGTGACATTGGCCGCCAAACAAGGGGTGTGATGCCGACATAAATGTTTTATTTCGGGTAGAGGATCTTTTAAATGTCTATGTAGGTTCTAATTGCAAAATATTGAATCCTATCATGCGGTTAAGAGTGTATGACATTTTTTACTCAGAGCAGTCATAAAATTTGGCGTGAACTATACACTACTTCAATACATTCTTCATTTATCCAGGTGATAGAAGTTATCAGGCATCCTACGGATCGGGCAGAAAGTGGTCGCGGGTCAGGCTCGGCCTCCGCCCCCGCCGATGAGGAGCGCTACCGTGAGCTCGTCAAGGAAAACGAAGAACTGCAAAAACTTATCGCACAGGTATAGTATTTGATACATTGAAACGGTAATACAAGCGATCAACGATCAGGTAAGCGATCAACCGTAAAGCGACTTCAAACGTGATAACGATAGTTATTGCTAATTACAAACTCGTTAGATGGCAGCTTGGAAGCCATATCAGAATACTTTGGGGTTCATGATAATTTCATAGTCTGAAATTGACTGTGGTCAATTTGGTTGAGTGAAATCATACCCTAACCTACAATGAAACAGCTTGATGGTGAACCCTCTAGTCTGAGATGACCTGATAGAAAGAGAGAGAGAGATGAAGATAACGGTGATGAATGGCGGCATACTTGAGTTCTAGCTAACCTCCCTGCTCGATGTGTCCTGCTGAATATCGCAGAAAACGCCAGAGACAGTTGGACAACGCTGGATTGTGAACCTACCGGTTTTATCTCTATGGTATATCAGT
Organism: Megathymus violae; assembly: GCA_003671415.1. Taxonomy (NCBI): domain Eukaryota; kingdom Metazoa; phylum Arthropoda; class Insecta; order Lepidoptera; family Hesperiidae; genus Megathymus; species Megathymus violae. The sequence continues at coordinate 1,082,153 of PDGT01000023.1, read as the reverse complement.
CAGTTATGTTAATACCGTTCTCTTATTACCTGATTAACCCCACCCTCGTAGAGTTAACCATGTAAAGTTTGTAACGTATTTTTATTGCAGTATTTTAGACTCAGTTACCAAGAGCATTCTCCGCTGCCTTCTCAACTGGTAATGCGTCGATGGTTCCTTTTACATATGGAAGCGACATTACATGACAAAGGAATATTATATTCCACTGGAAATAAACACATCTATTTGCAAAATAATTATCTACTTTTGACTCCATTATGATAAAAATATAAAACAACGTACAAAAATGTTGAATAACGCGGTGTCTCGATTTTTTCCACATCATAAACTCTTCCATTTTACGTTCGTAAAAATGATTTTAAAGGGCTGAAAACCGTAGTCGTTTGTTGAAAATCTGGAGGTATGGTTTTATATACAGCGCAGGTTTTTGATTTCCTACAAACCATCAAACGTTAATTCGAAAGCGTTGCACCGTTCGACAACCCACGCAATCAAGCGGTGTTCTGAATTTACTGTTCCGGATAAAAGAAGTGGTCACAGACACAAAAATGTCACCAGTTCGGCAGTCTGAAATATATCAAAGATGCGCTTAAGTAAGACTCACAAAATATCATATTTTGTGTCATCTTTGTTATGTTTTTGTAATCAGAAGAATTACAGCCATACGAGCTGACGCATGCTGAGATGATTATATGTTTCCTTTATTGAAGTAAGTGACAATTAAGGTGACATAATTAATCTGAAACTGATATAATAAACAAACACATTAAACCTAGGATCAATACAGCCATCTTGCTAAGTTGGCAAAACGAACATTAATTCTTACTAGAAATTATATCACCCAAAACCAATACATACTATATGAAATTTATTACGAATAACGGACATTAACTCATCAACCATGTACTAAGTTATAATAACAAGATTAAACTTGACCAAATCGGCTTGTAATTACCTCATCGTAACAACGCATTTTCACGCAACAATCTCCTTAACGGAGATAATGCGGTGTTCCCCTCGCCTTTACCGCTACTCACATGAGAACAATGCGCCATTACGTAGATACGAGTAACATGCTGGCTCTCTTACATCCTCGCTTTAATCAATAGACGTATTACTATTTATCTGTCTATGTATGTGTGTATGTTTATAATATAAATACCAAGAGGAGGTCAAGTTTTGAGTTGGTAAAGTTGGGCATTTGAAATATTGATTTTTATTATGATTTCTTCTCACCCTTAATTCATTTCCGGAAGTACATTCCTAATGTTCACAAATAATATACGCTCGCGAAACGATTATCAATCATTTTCATAAGGCGTTCCATATTTTTTTCATGTTTTCTCCGTAATATATCGTTTATTTACTGGGTTACAAATTTTACTTACACAACGAGTAAGAACAAAGACACAGAACAACCCATGTAACTTAGACTATTATATTATTTATGATAATAAATATAATACATCAATTTATATAGAATTTCTACATGCAACATTTAAATTAATAATACGGACTTAAAGCTCGTCTTATAAAATGAGATATGTCTGTGGGAACGTTGGTTCTGAAATTGTGGATAGTAAAACCAAATGTTAGTTTATTATTGAGATCAACATAGAACTTTAATTATGACCTGTCGCAAACACCAAACGATGTGAAGTTAATAAGGTTTGTACGATGGAGTTTGATATTAGTTTTCTGTTCGATTGTCCAATCTATACCACATTCCAAATAATGTCGATACACATATACATATTATTTAAATCGTTTATTCGTCATTTCATATTAACTTGAAATGTATATTTAAATATTACTTATTTTTAGGATCTTGCAGACAAACGGCAAAGAAAAAATGTCCGTCTTTTGTCATACCCAACATTCTATCTATTCATAATCATTTCTGTTCATAACAAATTAACAAAGATCGGTGGTATCCGGTGCACATAATTAAAGAAAAATAAATCGATTTACAATGTAATACATCTTACGTACACATTAAATAATAATGTTACAAACAAGAAGCAAATTAATTCAAGGATCACACAATACTAATTTATAATAGGACGACCCAGTAGCCCAGTTGGTATTGCCCTGCCTGTCGAAGGAAGGGTCCCGGGTTCAATTCCTGGCCAGTGCACACAGAACGTTTAACATTGGATGTTTATTATTGTTATGCACAACTTATTGTTATGCACAGTGGTGACCAGATAAAAACACCTCGGCTATTTGAATAACTCAGCGTGCCCATTAATGAGATTTTGCGTCAGTAATTTACTGCACAATTGGTTCTTCTCGGAGACTTTATGGCCTTTTATCAAGGCTGGCTGTTCTCGATCGAAGAGCTTACAATATCTGACGTCGATACTCTCCGACTCGATTACCTAAACAATTTTCATAATCAAGTCGTACAAAAAGGGATTATTGAAGGTTAATATTGACTGCTTGAAACATACCGGTGCCAAACTTTCTGATCAACCAACTTATTATAGAACTGTTTCGTTAGAAAAGAAAAAAAAACCAAAACGGTTAATATTATTTATTTTCAACTTACACTGCTTCCGCTTGTAACACCGGATGGCTTCTTGGCCCCTACAACCAAAGTGTATGCGAACAAATTCGCAACATTATTTCAGCATGATTTAAATTACTAATGTATATCACTTAGGCACCGGCGTATTTTCCGTATTTAAGTTAGGTACAAAAGCGAACTTTAATAACTTCGAATCCCAAACGAGCGAATGCTCCCAAAAGCGGTCAGGTTATCAGATCGACGACAAAAAAGGTATAAAGTTAAAAAGAAGTTTAAATTTAAAGTTTTTTTTTAAGTTTAAGTTTAAGTTTTTTTTCCTGAAGTTTCAGCGCATAATGAAGGCATAAATTTTATGTTTTATTCTCACCTATACATAAATAAAAACAATAAAAATATTCTTATTATTTAATAATTATGCTTAAGTCTTATGTAAATGAAAATATAGTTTTATCTTAATAAAAACTAGAATAACAGATCGATGACACGACATGATGATGACAGTTTGCTATATGACCACCAAGTCTTTGGCGAGAAAAACCAGTATTCGGTAAGCTTCTTCGCTTATATGTTTTTTACACTTAAGCGTCAGGTATATTTTTTCAAAGCAAAGTTACAAATGCATCCATGATGAGCTGCATTCCCGTTTGAATCTACGAAAATAGGGATTAGATATACTAAGGTAAATTCTATACCCCGTAATGGCATATTCACACACACATCGGCAACGCACGCCCATATGACATATTATGTTTGCATTGCAACAACGGTAGGTGCTTTTGTATTAGGTCGCCACCGAGTGCCTAGTCCACATTGATTAATGGAATTATCCATCTCTTGCTTTTGATACGGGTGGCGCCGTGTAGCTGGCTGCCATATTTTAAACAACTGTCAATGTCACGTCCCAATTTTTGACAGGCTGTTAAAAAAAGTTCAATTTGGGAAGAATTGAGGTCATTACAAGTCATAAATTAACATTACTGATCTTGGGACTCACTTTACAATGAGAATGGTTAGAGCCATAATTTGCCACGCTGGCCATTTGGGGATTGGCAGACTTCATACACCCTGTAAAACAATATGGAGAACTCTCTCAGGTATGCACATTTCGTCCCAGTGTTATCCTTTCCCGAAGCAAAATCTAATCTTATAATCTCTCAATTATCTTAGGAACTACGACATCCTTTTAAAAAAATATTAACTTTTAGAAAAAAATTTCCAGACTGACAAGAGACATAATATTATGTGTATGTATAATTTACCTAGTCATGATTCGGCATTTATATCTCAATTTGTGATAATAGATATTTTTTATTTATGTTATTTTATATTATTATGAACAAATCTGGGTTACAAATAAAAAAAATTGAAAAGTCGGGATGAGCCGCTAATAAGACAGATTTTTAGGGATTCTGTTGGATGAAATTGGTTTTGTTTTTAATTTTTGTTTTTATTAATAATAACAAGTGTAAAGTTGTGTTATAATCCACTTGGGAAATTTTAATATATTTCGTTAGGTTAGGCTGAAGTTTTAAATGAAAACGAAAAAAAAGATAATTGTTTTGATCAGTATGTTTAATTTTATGACCGGAAATACAAATTGAAGTACTTTTGACTTTTGACAATTGTACTCACCCCATAAGTTTTTGTAATGTCTCAATTGTGCATGACCATAACATCAGCAACTTAAATCCTGCGGAAGGCTATGGATGTGAAAACGAATACGAATTTTTCAGAGTGGTTATAACTGAAAGCACTTTTTGTTCTACACGAGAACAGAGACATTGTTTACGTACATAGACGATAATTATGCAAACAGGTTATCTGATAAATTGTTATCTACGCCCACGAACCTCCCTAACTTCAGAGGCCGCTGATTGCTAGCCAAGAAAAGGGCAATAAGGAGTATTTTTTAACTGCCTCTCGATCATCTAGAGGGGTGGTAGAGAGCCTAATGACCATCAATAAGAAAGACCGAACGTCATTGTCGTGACCGTTCAGTAGGTCGCACCAAGTACAAGGGATATTGGTTTGGATTCAAACATAGATTTTCCCTTTTACACCCCAATTTATCTACAAGGAATATCAGTATTATAAATGTACATCATGCCACTGGTGTGCGAACAAAAGGAAATACTAAAAACCATTCACTTTAATTAACTGTCCTTTCCACTTGTGTCGTATTATTTTCCAGTTACGTTAAAACGTTTTCTCTCACCACAAATTTATCGCTAAATGAATTATAACGAACAAGAGCTGAAATTCTTCCAGCATTGGATAAGTTAAATTTATTCTTGATTTTAATTTTGTTTTTTGTTACGGTTATATTTTTATGGAAATGGCCCACATAAAAAGAGACAGGCCAAATGATGGTGAGGTCACCACCAGCCAATGGAACACAAAAGACATCACCGATGTGTTGCCTGTCAATATTGAAAGGAAGGACCATTTTATTACTGGCTCTCCGACACTGCAACCAAAACACCTACAAACATTTGATTTTACAAGAACAATAGCAGCTAACGAAGCTGGAAAAACCCACTTATCACCATACACAAATACCTTTGAGATTGAACTGGATGGCATATAACCCAGTGACTTCCAACAAGAAGCACCGTTCACCTTACCCTTGTCCGTTGTTCAGCGCGGTGCTCCAAAACCAGGGGAGGGTGGTTTGGACTTAAGAATGGAAATTAAAGAGTCCCCTACACCGTAAAAACGACCCAATAACAAATAATTTAGGATTAAAATTACAATATACATCGTCAACTAATTGCAGTATAGTTTATAGTTGTAATTTGTATTACATGTAATTTGTAATGTGTAATTTGTAATACAGTATAGTTGTAATTTGGAGATGTTGAGATTTTTTAAATAAATGATTTTGGAAGAAATATTTAACAACATTTTTATAAAATAATTTTTATTTTTATCTTCAAATAATTAAGATCTACTGGGTTTCAAAAATTTATTCAGTATGCGTACTTAAAATAAATTAACAATAGCGAGATTGTAACCTGGTTACTCATCGATAAATCGTGTTGGAAAGTGGTCAGTTTTATATATAATTTTGTACTATGACATATATACATATGACATATTTTTACTATGAAATATAACTATTAAATTGAATATGTTAAGGTTAATGAGGTGATTAGTGTTTATCCTGTTAAATCTCTTTCTCTCTTTCTTATTCAGACACTAACAACGACAATAATACTGCTCTGTTTTGCAATTAGAAATGTAGCAAAATACCTAAAATTTTGGCTTCTAGCGCGGTATAAAGTTACGTTGGTTAGCTTCTAGAGGTTGAATAATTAAATGAAATAATTAATTTAATAAGCTCTTTTGTGCATATTTGTACCTCGCGATTATCTCAATTTTCCTTAATTTTCTTCTCCGTATGGTTACCAAAGTTGTCATCATATAGGCGTAGAGATAAATACTGAATATTACCATGAGACATTAATTAAAATAGGCATTTTTATATTACGGTCATCATATAATTTTAAATTTTTTTTTGTGCATTAATACGTTTAAACTATTAGTTTTAGAACTTCAAAGATACTGTAATCATGTTTGAATATAGTTATCTATTTGTTTTCCAAACAACTTAATATGACATCAAAAATGTAATATAAGTGACACGAAACAGCGACAAAAGGTTCTAAAGTGTACCAAATTACATAAATATACTAATAATAATAATGTATAATTAATAGACTATAGATACAATATAGGATGCTAATGAAGATTCCTATTCACAGAAGGAGGAACGGATACGAGTGCTGAAACAGAAGCTGGCGGAGCGAGAGGCGGCAGCGGCGGACGGTGTGACGCAAGGTACAGGCACCGTGCTCGCGGACTTAGCCACTGCCACCTCCGACTACGGCACATCCACTAACTACACGCGTTCGTCCCGCGCTTCTGTATCTGATCTTGATTTCTCTGAAAGTTATTTATAAGTCCCCATCTGTATTAAAGATATCCCTCTATAACGACTATATTGATAAGTTGTGGATTGATATGGACACTTCCTATGTCTACGTTCTATAGTCTATTTGTTATGTGGCAACAACTCTTTTTAATTCACGTAAGTTACTAATTTCTCCCTCAATTAGAGCACCTCCCTTAGCAATATAAACCTGTTTTCTTGTATTGTCTTTTATATTTTTCTTATGATGTTTTAAATTTTTTCCTCGTACAATGTGGCCGTAATCTTCTACAAAATTTACACTTTTTCTTGCTCAGAATATTCCGAGACAGACTGTCTTTCCATGCCGTCTTTATAACCTTAACGTCTGATATTTACATCATACACATAACAAATATTTTTCTTAGACTTAAAATCTAGTAACAAAAATCTAGCCAAAACAAAATCACTAATATTATATTTCGATTTTCCCCATCGTCGACCATTTTAAATCTCTGGGTTTGTTCTTTTCTTAAAACATTTTCACGCTCAACGATTAATCTTAAATATTTATATGAATGCCGTATTAACTGTTCTCGTATTTATGTTTTATTATGTCGTACCTAAACCATTCTATCTATAATCATCTAAGTACAAGCATAGAGCAGAATCCTGTTATCCGAAGAAATCAATATTTTGTCATACAAGAAAAATCTGATCATATTTTGATCATTTATGTCTTAAAGGTTTTTAAAAATAAACTTGAGTTGATTACATAATCCGTATAAACTTAACAGCGAATCTATATACCAATTTATTTTGTATAAACTTTCAATTAATACCGTGAATTTCCAATACGCAATAACATCAAAAACGACTACTTACTTTATTGGGAAAAAAAGCAATTTTCACGAAACATTCCAAGTTTCTTTTCTTTTGTTTGCGTCTCAAAAAGTATGCCGTAACCTACTTAGCCATGCTAACGGGTTAATATTGTTCATAAATCAACAAAGTTTGTCTTACTTGCCAGTTGAGCCATGAGTATCGATGACCTAATTGTACGTACGGAATAGAAATCGGCATATTACTTCTCAGTAACATAATTGGATTCTATTTCAATAACTTTAATTCTGTTGGTTCTGTATAAAAATGTTTGTTGTCGATGATATCTTACTTGGATATTAGATCCAAAATATTACTTAACGAGCTGATGATTCAAAATTTTAAGCGATTATACCAGCATCTTTGAACAAGTATAGAATACAATAATAAAACAAGTATAGAATATTTACGACATATGATATGGATTTATTTTTAAAATGTACAATACCAAATAACTACGAAAAAAATTCCAATGTCCATAACGAAAAGTGTAGTAGCGCGCTTCATTCACCCCGTTACAATAACACACCTCCATTATGGGCTGTTTGTACTTAACTGAAAATTTAAGCCTGAAAATTTAACCCTGTCATTGGTCTAAAAATAGACTAATTTAATGTATATTTTATATAATAATACTGAGTTAAAATAAATTTTACCACAAAAAACCGAAACAATTATTATTATTATTATTAACACACGTATTTTATTGTTCCAGTAAAATTAACAATTGTAAAAATAATTAATTTTGGTTTCTTATAAAATATATAGTGGTTAAAAAATAAACGTATACTTAACATTATTACTTCGTCAAAAATGCGATAATGACCAATTTAATGATTAAATCCAAATTGCTTTTACAATGAACAAAATATTTTGATGATTGGACGGATGTAAAGAACATTAACTTATATTTGCATTTTATACAGTAACTAGAACATAAAGTAACATAAGTGGATATCAGACATTGAATCATTAATTTATTAAGTAAATCCAGTTTATCCCAATTATTATCATAAATCTATGTATGAATGAGTTCATACTCATTCTCTACATCGAAATTCATTCCGTTATTCTTGCGAACTCTTCGTGCACTTGCGAGTATATATGTAAGTATGGGTACGTTATGTATAGTTACTGTCGATTAAATCTAGAACGGAAGTTGTTTAAGATGAATGTAAAACGTGGGTGCGAGCTCCAAGTGTTCAATATTGTCGTAATAGAGCTAAAGTATCTTTCTTACATTTCTTTTATCGCATTTGGTCCTTATGTGAATTGTAATATTTATTATTACATCGGGTTTTATTATGATATAATTGCGAATGTCATTATTTACTTCTTAGTAATCAATAAAGAGTTGTCAAACTCTTTATTTGCTCAGAATTTCTTAAACTTAAATTTTAAAATCCATAATATGAACTATTTATATTACATTGATTAGAAGAATGTTTGAAAAAACTTACTTTTAATAAAAAAACAATTTCAATTGCAAAGAGTAAAAGGTTGTTACAGTTATAAATTTAACTTACCGTAAAAGATTTAAAACAAACTTCACGAAGTTCTTTAACAGCAGTAAGAATATAATCTGCAAGATGAAGATTGAACCGTTTATAGGATCAATCCATTCTCAAGATAAAAATCCATTTCGTACTTTTGTTGAACACGGGTCCTGACAAGGGATTGTATTAGTTGAAAGTTTTTGATGTAAGAGCCCGAAGGTAAATGCGAATTCAAACAGTTTTCTATGAGTGATAAAGGAACGAGTTATTTTTTGCAGTATTTCATCAGTGAATTTAATTTCAACAGATAAATCGATTATTACAGAAGTTAAATCACACTTAATAATAAGTAATAATTTACTGACAAATGGATTTTCTGTGTTCAGAATTGCAAGCTGGTGTTCGAATCACAAATTTAATAATAGTAATGTCGAATGACTGAGCTTGCTTTGATATTAAAATTGAGTTTCTTGTTCGGGTGATCTATGCCCAAATAATAATTTCACCTTACAAACTTTGTAATGTCTACTCGTGTAAGGAATTAATTATCACTTGTTCCATCATCAGAAAACATGAATATGATACCGATGACGATGATGATCTTTATAATTCTGCCTAATTTTCTCAAAGCATTTCCAATTCGTTCTCATCTAGTGTAATATTTTATTCTAAGTAACCCAACCCTATGATAATAATGAATTAAGACAAAATTCTGAATAAGTAAAATATTGTGCGTGTGTTATTTCCATAAAGGCATTTGGCATATTGGCATTTTTTTCATAAACCTCAAAACGTTGACAAATAATAGTAATTACTTGACATTTTAGTTGCAAATGTTTATTGTGGTTTAAACTAATACGGGTCTCATTCATCTCTCCGACCGCACATATCTCGACCCATAAATTGAACCGCCAATCGCTGCATTTACATCACACGCTAATGAAGATTGGATATTCGTTTAGAGGCCCTACATATAAATTAGGTTTATGTGAAGGTAATGACAATTAAGAGCGCCTAATAGCGCCAGGTATGCAGCAGAACGTTTATCGCATATCACTAATGGAACTTCAATAGAATAGAACTTCAACGAACACGAGAGACTTTTTAAAATATAAAAATAAAATTATATAAAGATAACATATTAAAAAATAACATTGACGGATAAAAATATGACAACGATCGTGATACAGTATAAAAAGATGATAATGATAAAACTGAAAATTTGTACTACATTTTTCTATAGCGCAGAAAATTAAATTTTATATTTCAAGATTGACATTAACGTTGTTCGGTTCGTTCGTTTGCCTCTATTCAATTCATCTGCATTTTATAAAATATTTCTGGTAATTGCTACTACATTTAACTCGTCACGAACGTTTTTGCTGTTCTCTCTACTGGAACTGATAAAGTGGTAATCGAAAATGTGTCACGTGCAATTTAACTTTTCATCGCCGTTGCACCGCGGCTCCATTAAACTCGTTTCGTTAACAACTGTCAGTCACTGTGCGATGTTTATTTAATATGGACGTTTTATTTAGCCCAAGTTAATTAGCATATGAGTTTGAAGTTCTGTTTATATTCTCTTCTTCTATTGTTATATTGTGGACCGTCAATTGTTATGGAACATCAATAGAGAATGAATTGGAACTATTAAAAGATGCTAGTTTCTTGACGATATTATTTATAATAAATAATTAAGGACGTTGTAATGTTACGTTGTGGTAGGGAATAAAATTTTATTGTAGATTAACTTGTTAAATACCATTTTTACTGTACATAATTAATGTTATTGCACTCTTAATGACATAAAATTTGATTCTTATCTGAAATTTAAGGTCGATTAATGTTTTAGATTTTAGAAAATTTTGTGTAAATGTTGTGAATCGCCATTGTTAATTCCTTTCGTCATTCATATTCAAAATATATTGTCAACCTTCAATTATTTGAAAATTTTGAGCTTCATATTAATAAAGCCTTTTATGAAGCAATAATTTATTATACTTAGGCAGCTGTAACTTGTCACATTATTTGTTGGTGTTGTTTAAATAATATTACCTAGTGACTAGTTTCACAAAAAAATATAATTATACACTTTGGTGTGGGGCGGATATTGGCAAAAAATATATCAAAACAAATTAATAATTTAGTAGTTTGTTTATATTATTAAATATAATAAAATGTTTTTTTATGGTTTCAGTAATGGTTGAGTGATGATCGAACTTTGTTTTTAAATTCACCACTTTAGGCATATTTCATACTCCAAACTTTAAGACTTCAACTGCGCTAACATGGGATAAGCCTGATAGTGGGACAATATGAGTTGTAATGATATTGCGTAGGCCTGGGTCGTGATCAACGTATTGCCGGCCAAAAAAAAGCGACTAGCCTTCCTCCTATTGACTCTTCACCTTTGGAACTAGCACGTAAAAATATTTTACGAATAACTTTAGTTCGAAGGTGATAATTAGCTGGTCGCTATTTGTTTGCCAAGTAGAGTGCTCATATCCAATAAAGATCTTTATTAGGATAAAGTTGTACTTCTTTACAATATACAGAAAAAAATAATGTTGGTGTGATAAAAATCATTATAACACCCAAAAAAGTATAATATCTGATGCGTGTCGTACAAATATTTTTGTTTCCTTTACTTACATAAGTATATATTTTAAATTCGATGTTCGAAGTAGGTACACTGTAGCATTGTTATTATCGTATCACGTTCGCACGTGTCCCCAGCGTGTTGTGGTAGCTTTATGCATGTGAATACGAGTTGTTATTCCGTTCACAAAAAAACGACATAACTGACTCCACCTTTGTCTGTTGAATTATCCTATCATTAGCATACAATAGCGTTAATTACTAAATTTATTAAATATGTAAACATTTCCGTGGTTGCTCATATGTACATGCCACATCATGCCATCAGCGACATCAAGAAAACGAGCGATGATTCAATAGTGTTGCTGCAGCTGTAACTACGTTGCGGTGTAGTGTAGTGTAACCTTGACGTTGTTTATGTCGTGGCTACGGCGTGGTCCGTGTGAAGGACAAAATATTCTGAATAAAATTATAGCGAGTCCACCCGGATCGTGTGACTGTGCTGTGGCTGTGGTATATTTGAATGAGCTGTTAACATTATATCTCAATAACCGCCCCGCGCCACATCGCGCCGTTCTGCGCCTTTATCTGTTGTCTTAATTCTACCTCACGCAGATTGTATGTTTGCACGTATTGTATTGTCGTATTGTCTAACGAGTTCTATTGTATTGTATATACATTTTAAACCTTAATCCCACTAGACTGACTTAGAGGTACTGTTAGCAATACGATCTACTAAAACTAAATGTCTCTATTCGATTGTAAAGCTATTATTATCGTTCGATAGCTACACTTTATATTCTTCTAAGTTCGTCCGTTTGACGATTTTCTATCTGTCGTACGAATTAAGTGACGCTACAACGATTGATCTCTGTGCTTTTTAAATATAACTAAATTAATTGTTAACATTTGTAATATTCTAATTCAACACGTTTGTATTTCATTGGCACCAGTTACAAAGTAGTTAGATCTAGATTAACGGTTGCCAGACTATGTCGTTTGTTTATTATTAACTAGTTCTTGATATACATTTTTCACGTATTAATTTTATGTCTATTAATTATTAAAATATTTACGTAATGTATTTTTGTTGTAGTGTTCGTAATTCATGCAGTCAAATCTCGTTAAATTGCCGCATGTGAAATTATTATATTAAAACATTGAACCAACATCAAAGTTAGTTACATCATTAAATGCGATTATTTAAGTGAAAATTGGTTTGTAAGTACAATCTAAATAGGAAGAGAAAAAGATCATTGAATTTGATGTACCTGTGATTCAGTGTAACTGACGCTGGCCCGTTACGTAAGTACTAGTGAAAAATGTTCCACCCTGTAGTTATTCGTTTTTTGTGTTGTGTCCGACTGCATGCTCCCCATGATGCACCATCCACTGTGTCGCAACACATCCTGATCCTTGTGAATAATTTTCTGTAAATAATTTCCATTCGGCACGTGTGGCAATGAGCGTAAAAGTTTTCACTTCGATCTCAAATTGCTTCTGACATACTTATAAACTAATAACTAATTGTGTTGCCCGTATTAAAGTTACATCGCATTATTGCTCTTCGTAAAATATTATCAATAAAATTGCACATTTATGGTGCACTTAAATGAGATACGACCTAATTAATGAACTCATAGACACCCAACAAAATGGGCTACGAAATGACGACAATTCTATTATATTTTGGCCGACCTCTCTCATTAATATCTTTCCATTAATCCGATGAACGAATTATTTATCAGATTCATCTCTGGAATTGAAATTTAATATCAACGTTAGTTTTCGACAGAAGGCCTTGATAATTAAGAAAAAGTTTGGCACCGGTCCAACAGCCGCAGCGTGTATCGGAGACCAACATGAAATATGCCTCGATGATTTTGACACTGCCGACCACTTAAATCTAATCCACTAGCAACTTTAATTTTCCATAAAAAATATGATCAATTCTATTACAAATCTTGGTAAATTATATATTCAAACAATGGTTGAGTAACGAGATTTCCTTGCATGAATGTTATTGTGTTAAGTTGTATTCTTCGTCTGCTTCCTTTATTTTGTTGAGCAGTTTAATTGGTTTATATAAAGAAATAAAAAATGAAACGAACTTACCACAAAACGAGTTTCTGTTATTATTAATGTATGTACTTCGCCTTAGTACTATTATATAAATTGTAGCAGCGACCGAAAAATTACTAATTACGTGCGTGTAAACTCGATAGAAATAATTGAGATTAGTTAGTTTGAAATTAGATATTTGCTAATAAAGCTGTTAATTAACTTATTCATATTCAGTGTGCTCATTATAAGTTTTTTACCTAAACACTGAATTTAATATTTTGGAATCATAACGACCAGGATCGTTCAAAATGTAATATTTTATAAACATTTGTTTACGTAATTTTCTTTTTATTTCGAATAAAGCTATTGATATTAACAGGAGTTTAAAATGAACCTTATGAGCAATACGGTATGAAGTACTACTTACATACATACATCTAAATTACTTCTTTTATTATTATTTTTATGTTACTTATACAATCAAAATTGTTGAATTACTTATCCATTCATAGTGTCGTTTGTGATGTCTCACTAAAACTCAGTACGGATGTGCGTTTTGTAAAAGCTTTTTGCTTTTATTTGCACCACATCCTTGTTTATTTAATTTTCATTATTTATTGTTATTTTGTTGCTGATGTGACTATACCTATAGTAAATTTAGGACGTGCTTTTATCTATGTAACACTAAATGAATGTTCTTTTTCTCTCTCGGCAGATGTACAGGATGAACACATCTGATCGCCCCGAGGCAATCTCCGATATACTTGTAACGGTGAACGAACCTAATTCAATTTAATATTGATATGAACTTAACGTATCATCGCTATTGTATTTTTCCCTACAAATATGTTTAACATTAAGATATAAAGTGTTCTTATATAATTAGATAAATGGTTGTATGTATTTTCAACGTAAGAAGAACTAACTGTTATTTACAGAGTAATAGAATATAAAGATTTTTCATTATGTGTAGTTATCATACTGATCGTGAGATAATTTATTGTAAAATCTGTTCTTGAACAAACTGTGAAGATTTTACATGTTATTAATTAAAAACGATAACTATATCTAGGGAGACGGAGGTATACTTACGGAGTCAGATATTATTGCTGACTGTTGCTTGGTTGGTTTAGGTGCAATAGGGTGATTTGTATTCTTTACGTATATGTTATGCATGTATATTATATTTTTCTTTATAACTATAATGATTCCGCAATGGTCATTGAGACAAACAGTACAATACATAACTTGATTGTGAAAAATAATTACGCAGAAACTTCACCATTAACGTCATAATTTATTGGCATAATACTAGATGTAAATCACAGTGGACTATTAACGTTACTATTGATTATCTTATTTTACATATCACAATGAAAGTGATAGTGGATTCAATTTTTAGCAGTGCAAGCAAGTATAGGCGTCAGACAAACAATACAGACGGACATCAAACCCGTCATTAAGTAGTGATGCTATTTCAGATATATTTTATGGCTCTTGTCCAGTGATATTGGATGCCAAAAGAAATTGTTATGTAAATAGTAGATTTATCAAAAGATTCTTCTTTAAATTGAATATATTGTAGAGATTATAAAAAATAAGTACCTAAATTTCATCCGTCATTTGCAAGTAAATGTTAAAACTATTTAGATTATTGATCACATACTGCAGCACTGCCAATTAAATAAAGTGTATAGAATGAAATTTAATTACTTAAATATAGAGAACTATGTTAGAACACGTTAGAGTTTACTATGTAGGAACATATTAAAGTTTACGGTTTGTGAGCACATAACGAAAAGTAATGTTTTAAGTTGAAGAAAACGTACAACACACTACAATTAAATCAAAATTTTAAACTTTGTTTTCTTAAACCTTTATAAAACATTGCTGTTCCGGAACGACTGTATCCCCATACCTCTTGGCCGATGTTCAAATGCAAACTTCTTCAGTCTCTACGAGTGGAATTTCACATACGTTGCTAAGTTTCAAAAGGCTAACAGGCATGTATAATTTTGACACATTCTCCATTTTAGTTGCTCGCATGAAACATTTTAATGCTTTTTACAAACGATTTGGGTACGTGAACAAGCTTTTACCCATATCTACATATATAAATTTTCGAATATATCCTCCAAAACTATAATAGTTAATGAAGATATGTTAGTACAACAGAACAAATTGAATACAGAAAAAAGAAAACAAGAAAAACAAAGCTTAAGAACTAGGAGTTTTACAAGTTAACGTTCTCCAGTAACTTTGTTCGTGTTACCATTATGTATCATCGGATAATCCATTGATATTAATTGGTGACCTTGACTACATGTTTAATGGCATTTTTCTATTTTAAAGTTGTAAGTTATTAAACGGTTCAAACTTATATTTCCGGTTTGACATTTTATGTTTATAAAAAAAATTAATTGTATCATAAAATTTTATTTCAAAATCTCAAAACATTAAATCATGTTTCCTTATCCTGCTTTATTATCTATGTACTTACTTGCCTTTAATCAGAACTCACGACCGGAAAAAGCGATTTACTTTTTACGATATCCCAAGACGAAAATTTTAAATTTTGTTCAATTTCCAGTTTTCCCTGTATTGTATTTAACTGTAGACGCATACGGCCTTGGTCAAAGATTTGACTGCATCGAATTATAAATGTATTAAGATCACCGATTGTTGTCTTACTAAAGTATAGATATTTCTACGGATGCGCTTCACCATCTTGTGAGAGCGTAGATGGTCGTTGAGCACAACGAATGAAAAATCAAGGAACGTAAAACGCCCATACACTTAATACGTTTTTGGCTCCGAGAGTTTTTAACGCAATTGCAATTATTAATTTAACACTTGCACTTTAAAATAGATAATTAGTGGCATGTATAAACGTGGATTGAACCATCTATAGTAGATTTATTGTTTACACCTTTTAGTAATAGGTATTAACTTTATTGTCTACATTTCGACAGCGTTTATAATCCTGTTATTGATATTAAATAGAGTATTTTTGAAATTCAATAGATCTACCGTCTTCATTGTTTGAATAACCTTAATAATTAAGGTTAATTATTATAAAATTAGAAATCTATCTATTCCGTAAGCTTTATTAAATGATCTCAGTTACTTTACTTTTCTGTGATCTGAATATTTGGTTGTAATTGTCATCACTGTGTAAATAAATAATCATTGAGTGATCTAAGTGTATGCAGTCGTTTTACTTATCCATCCACCCACAAGAATGCGAAGTTTATGTTGAAGCTGCGTGCATAAACGTGATTATATACACACGAAATACACGACGAGATCTACGTGAACAAATATTTCAAAAACAAAGTAGGCATCATATTATCAGAAATATTACAATTACATGATTAATAACGTCAAAATTAACAAGGTAGATTCTGTATTAGATCTTGGTGTTAAAATAGATTCAAAATTAACTTTCTCTGATCATATAGATACAATTACAGCTAAAGCATATAAAAACCTAGGTATCGTATTAAGAGTCGGTCGACCCTTTACCGACGTTGGATGTTTGCGGGCACTATACTTTTCATATGTTAGAAGCGTACTCGAATATTGTTGCATTGCTTGGAATCCTCAATATATAAATTACATTCAGAAACTTGAGCGTATACAACTTAAATTCCTAAAGCATTTAAACTTTCGAAATTCATGTACTAATACGTCAATCTACGATGAAATGTGTCGTCTCCCTAAACTCATGCCTCTAGAAAATAGACGAAGCTTAATTGATATGTCTTTTTTACATAGTATTTGTAATGGTAACATAGACTGTCCGGAACTAGCCTCTAAAGTCCTTTGTTTCTGTATCCCAAATTTTCGGACAAGACATACAGTATTGTTCGCTACTTACTACTCACAAGTATACAAGATATGCTCAATATTCAGTTTTTAATCGGCTGCAAACAACCTTTAATAAAAAATTTAATAGTATTGATATTTTCAACTGCAGCAAGACATCTTTCAAACAAAAAGTAACCACAATACTACATGACGATTAGTAGTTAATAGCTAAATTATATTTATACACTCATATTGTATA
>PDGT01000023.1:1038734-1064592 GCA_003671415.1 Megathymus violae | reverse complement strand
ATGCGACACAGGAGTTCTTAGGTTAAGGTGTTGCTTAGCGCTAATTTAAGATATACCTACAGAATGTAAATCCATAATTGGCGAAATGTATAAGACGTGTTACATCTGTTGTACCTATGTACGTTAAGTGCTGTGGATTTTGTTACTAAATAAATAAAATAAATAAATAATATACTGTGGAACATCTTACAGTAAGAATAGGCTTGTAGTTTACCTGCCAATGTAATTAGGAACAAAGTTGCTTCAAGCCAGTTTGTGTTTCAGTGAAAACGTAGATGCCAGCGATACTCAGAATCAATAGGTGCGTCTTAGTCCTAAGGAATTAGAACATACCTATTGGTAATAACTTGAGAGAGTCGGAAAAGATAAGTCGGTAAATCAATAATACAATTACATATAGTTATACTCTGTATTTCTCTAAAAGACCGAATCCGTATTAATTAAATCCGTAAACAATTTAATGACAAGTAAAATGATTTAAAAAAAGATAGATTAAAACAGTATTTCAAGGAATTGGTTAAAAAAACATAGAATGGAAAAAGAAAAAAACATAGTATAACATTGGAATATTTGTCCATAAATCTTACTTATCAATTATTTTTGTAGACTGACATGATATTTAACTTTGTAACTATTTTGAATTCATATAGTGTACGGGTTCGATACGTTGGTATGTTTTTTTTTTTAATACTTAAA
Source organism: Megathymus violae (assembly GCA_003671415.1). Lineage (NCBI taxonomy): Eukaryota > Metazoa > Arthropoda > Insecta > Lepidoptera > Hesperiidae > Megathymus > Megathymus violae. The sequence continues at coordinate 1,063,896 of PDGT01000023.1, read as the reverse complement.
AAATTTAATATTTTCCTAGAGGAAATATATATAACTATATATATATATCCACACATATATATAATAATACAGTCCTAGTTCAAGTACCTAGAGGTAAGAACGTTCCCGCCACTGTGACGCGTCTTTATAGTGTCATAAGAAATTTATCATATCTATCAACGTTACCCCCAAACATTTTTCAGTCAAGGGTTAACCTTAATAATAGTTCACGTATAGGAACATACAATAAGTAATCTTGTTCAGCAACCTGGCGTCTCGATCTCACAAAGAACCTGCTGATAGTACCAACCACCAACAAACCCTTAAGGTTAAATATAAATAGAGAAAACTGTACAAAGATGAAATTTGGAATTTAGATTTCGACAGACAAAATATTCCCCAATATTTTACAGAGAATAAGCTGTAATATAAAAAAATATAAAAAAGTATAATATATAAAATAGTAATATAAAAAAAAATTGATACTTTGAAAATAGAATATTCTATCTTATAAATTGTATTATAGTCATCTGTTACTAAGAGATAAGTTATGCCTAAGCAGAATCCTCGGTGAAGTTGTTAATATATTTACTTTCGACGCTCCACTTTCATCCATTATGATTTCTAATCGGCCCATAAGCTAAACCTAGAATCTCTTTAATATTCTAGACCAAAGTTTATCCAATTTTATTTTTACTAATAATTGAACTATTAGTTAGATTCAACTATATGTATAATATGCAAGTGCTGTATGTCATTCGGATAAATGGTGGCAATAAAAAATGGTAAAATATTTTGTCCAAACTCTTCCTTTCTTAACCGACTTCAAAACAGGAGGCGCTTCTTTGTTCATGTGCAGCCATAACTCATAATTCTATTTAACTATAAAGGGATGACTCAGCATTGGTGACCTTTAAATACAGTGAGGATCTGATGGTAGGTTCTGAAGATAAAAAGAGGAACTTCTCAAGGGATAGCAATATGACAGCCGTTTTTAAAAGATATTTGCTGTGGTAACATTTACATTGCAAAACTGGTCCATCATTGACAATCATCTCAACATCTGATAATAAGTGCTGGAAACCAAAAATGGTAACTTCTCAAAGGATTACAATCGTACAATCGTGTTTTGAGCTGATTTCTTTGGTACCCGTTACATTGCAGTGTTACGTCTACGAGTCACCATCCTATTGCTGAAGTAATAATGAAAGCAACAGCTGCCTTTAAAGATTAGGAATTAGGGTTAGCCGACATACTATACTGAAGTTAGTCGACAGAATCCACGATATAGTGTCTTGGGTAGAAGAAGCGCTTATAATCAAATAAATTATCTGCTCATCCCGGTATATAAGAATATTTTATGATACCTTACTTAATACATAAGAATATGTAAACTAAAAATAGATAATTAAGTCGTTATTTTTGAAGTGGATGTCATGTTTTAAAAAAAGCTGTTTACCACAGTTGTTTTCGGTTATTTTATGTATTGTATAACAACTTAGACAAATTAATTAAATAGTCAAAAACGAACGCTTTGTTCGAACACCACTTTACCAACGTTTTTATTGAATTAACATTGTATTTCAAAGTTGTAATAAACAAGCCTATAAAATTTCTCGTTTTAACAAGTTTGGGTGTCGAAGCATTGTTAAAATAAATTCGGATTTCCCTGTAAAACATTTCAAAGTGTTGTTTTTTTTTCTTTTTTATACTTTTTCGCTTCTCTCCAAAATATTAAAAATATATATTTAGGAGAACAAATTGATAAGCTATCTGAAACTTTTGATCTGCAAAACAACTAGTTTACTTAGTGATGGATGTCCCTTGGTGGGTAAGGCATATATATTATAGGAAGTCATTCAGCTGCCCGAACGCAAAATATGCAATATCGTCTTAGATTGCATTCACACAAAATATGTACATACGCATAATCTCTCTCCTATCCCCTCTCGTCTCACGTGGCTAAACGTGATTACGATGTTTAAATATTGATATAATGAAATATTAAAATATTCCTAATTTCCGTCATAAATTTAGCTTAGGCTTTGGATATACACTGTAATATAAATTACAGAAATATACAATCCAATAATCTACTGACTACTGCACATAAATTTTAATACAGTAGGTACAATAGACATTATTCAGATATTTCATATTTATGTCACATACATTTCTTCTTACATGTACATTACATTATATGTATATATAACAGTATTCACAAGTATTTATATTAAATAAATCAACGACTGAATATTAAAATTTACTGTTAGGTTTAAAAGAATTTAAACTTCCATCAATTCAGATTGTGTTCGGCACTCTTAACATCAAAAAAGAGTTAAAAAGGATGATCGATTGAAACCTGAATCCAACATTTTGCGGTAATTGATGTTAATCTTCCAATGATTCAAACCAAAATCGTTAACATTCGTGTTTTAATTCAAAGTATCCGGCTTATTGTTACGCCATTTAAGAAGAGTAAACAATCGTTCTTAGAATCATGGAACCACTTATGAAAATTTACCGCAATTGACCAGCCACCTGACTCTTGAACAATTTCAACAAACCATGACAGTGTCGATCAACACATGCAATTAAACTATGAGTCCAAAAACTTAAACTTGAAAAAAAGACACAAAGTTATCTATATTTTCGTATACAAAGATGTATGGACGTCGAAGCTTTATGTAAAGTTACTTTTACGAAATTGAACGATTCCATATCTTGTTATGTTAACCCGTTGCTGAAATGTTAGGGTTTGTTTGATATCGTTGTATGCATAAGTTGTTCTATAGCAATTTCGAAACAGGGTTTTTACTGAGCAACAACCATGCAATAGGGGCTTTGATCCCCCAAATCTGAATCACAGATAAGGTGACCCTAGCATTATACGAAATGAATTAAATTAAAATAACTTACTTCTGATAATTAAAAATCTTTTGTTGTTTTAAATAAAATAATCGTATTTTGCTACTTTTTAAACGGTCTAGTGAAGGTTGGTGTTACAACACAGGGACCGATTAGGTTTAACACAAATAAAAGTAATTTTTTTTTTGAGGTTGGAGGTATATTTTGAATTAAGTAATACAGTGTAATGAAGAAAGAGAATAGGCGAAAAGGAAACAGAAACCGCTTGAATTTACTGCAATAACTAAATATTGACATATTTTCGGAAGCCAAATATAAACAGTAGGCATACATTTTAAAGGCAGTGAATTTAAAATGTATATGACAGATAAGTGTTTGTTCTCAGGTCATGGGCGTTTTTAATGTCATATTTGTGTATGTCCATGCCCCCCGCAACACAAAAAAATCCTAGTGTGACAGTGATGTGTGTAAACGTTTATTACTATTATAATGGCAACTGGAAGATCATCCAAAGGTGCTTAAGGGTAAATTTTCAAATTGTCGGTATAAAGAATGCTTAATAACTTACTTAACTTAGTAACTAACTTATTTTACTTAATAAATACTTCATATTCCCTATTATATATTTTTTATATTAATAACTGCCTTCGCTTCGCTTTGGAAAAACTACGCTTAGAAATAGCACCTGCATTGTTTTAGGACTGGATGTTTCTCGTTCTAGGAATTAGAAACACATATATTAATTTATAACTTTTTTATTTATAGACGGATTGCAATGAAATCTACTTTAAATATTAAGTGATGCTTCTTGCAATATATTAGTGAACATCATAACAAAATCATTTATGCCGTTTCTGAGATTAGCGCGAAAAACGCACTGACAAACAGACAAAAAATTTAAGAACCTTAATTTTATGTATGAATAATATTTAATATAATATATTGTAGAATTTATGAAAAAAAGGACAGACATGACAAAAATTTGCCCTGAACCTAACGCGCTGGCAGCGACAAAAAGAACAAATCCATCATTTTTTCCGTATATCGTCCTCTTTTTTTTATATTAATAGCCGACAAATACAGACGAGCCACCTGATGGTAAGTGGTCACCGTCACCCATGGATATCAGCAAGACCAAAGATATTCCTGATGCGTTGTCGGCCAGGAAATGAGAAGAGGTAAGAAAGAAAATACTGGCACTCAAGCCCCCAGACGGAACACGACGAGTCGTTTGGCGGCTGACTCAAGCAGGAGGGTTGTAGCTAGCCAGGCAGGCATCAGGGAAACACAATAATACTAATAATAATATTAATAACTTAATAATAATACTGATAATACAAAACTTACGCAAAGGCCTACCATCAAGCAGGCTAGGTTCTGTCGTCTCTTACGACACCCTGTTCTGCTACAATGGGATTGGGGGAAGTATTTTAGGCCGTCCCAATAAGTCTTATTTTCATACTTTCTTTTTTTACCAAAATCCTGGAAAATCTTGTCTAACAACAAATATCTCTACCATAAATAAAAAATCGTTAATCTTTTTCAAATAGGTTTTACATCAGATAACAGCTTATCTATGGCTTCACTGAAAATAACTGATATTTGACTTGGGATATACTCGTATAGATGTTAAATCACGCTTTTGGTGCTATTGGATTTTAGCAATTATTCAATAAAGAGGATTATGAAATTTTATTGATTATACTGTGTTCTATTAACATACATCTCCAACTGCAACTAGCTGGTTACATACTCTTTGTTTGTAGACACCGGCAGCGTATTAAAAAGTTCCTGCATGGACTACAGCTGGCGTACCATAAGGTGGTGTCTCTTCTTTTATTTGCAATTTTTATCAATGTTATAAATTCTCTCTCTACTACTTGAATGCAGTTGACCTCTAGATATTCACTTACAGCAGCTTAGAAAATTCCTTATAACAATGTATCTATAAAGATATGTCAGCTATATTTGAATAAAACAGATCGCACGGCCTAACTATTACATAACAGAAAAAAAATTGGGTATCCATATAGAAAATATTGTTTCTTGGCTTCCTCAAATCAATACAGTTTTCCGAAAAGTATGCTTCAAATAATTCACAAGTTCAGCTTTTTACTACAACTACTTTTTACCCTTTCTATAAAAATTGCGATTACAAAATCCCTTTTACTCCCTCTTTTCCACTATGTTAAACATTTGTTACCTTCACTCAAAAAGCGGTCAAACTAGCTCTTCAGTCCCTTGATACCAAGAAGTCGAGTGGGCCGGATGGTATACCCGCAGTGGTGTTAAAGACGTGTGCCCCCGAGTTGACTCCCGTCTTAACGTGCCTATTCTCTCTATCCCATGCCACAGAAATTGTACCGTCTTCGTGGCAGATTGCCCTCGTTCATCCCATCCCCAAAAAGGGCGATCGCAGCGACCTGGCTAATTACAGGCCTATAGCGATAACTTCCCTGCTTGCTAAGATAATGGAGCGTATAATTAATACGCAGCTGCTGAGATACCTGGAGGATCGCCAGCTGATTACTGACCGACAATATGGCTTTTACCACGGCCATTCGGCTGGTGACCTTCTAGTGTATCTCACGCACCGGTGGGCTCAGGCCCTAGAGAGCAACGGAGAAGCGCTGGCCATCAGCCTTGATATCGCTAAGGGCTTCGACCGGGTCTGGCACAGGGTTCTTCTCACGAAGCTACCATCCTACGGTCTCCCCGAGAGGTTATGCAGTTGGGTAGCCAGCTTTCTATCTGAGCGACATATTAAGTTCGTAGTCGACGGTTGTTGTCCAGATATGAAACCTATAAATGCTGGCGTTCCCCAGGGGTCTGTGATATCCCCTACACTGTTCATTCTGCATATAAATGACATGCTACAGCACGCAAGTGGCGTTCATTGTTATGCGAATGAGAGCACTGGGGATGCTTACTACACAGGCCCTGCAAAATCCTGACGGTCACAAGTGGAGGATAGCAGAATTAAACTTGTATCTAAGTCGAGGCTTCTCTGGAGCAGGTCTCGAAATGGGGTAGACTCAACTTAGTAGAGTTCAACCTCTCGAAGACACAGGTTTGCGCGTTTACCGCTAAGAAAACCCCATTCGTCATGGCGCCTCAAGGGTACCGTGCTCACCGTTAGTAATAGTATTGGGATTCTGGGCGTTGACATATCAAACGACGTGTAGTATCGGTGTCATTTGGTGGCTAAGACCAAGTTGGCCTCTAAAAAGCTTGGCGTTCTGAACCGGGCGAAGCAGTACTTCACTGCGAGACACCTGCTGATGCTTTATAAAGCACATGTCAGGCCTCACATGGAGTACTGTTCCCACCTTTGGGCAGGGACGCCAAAATACCTGCTTAACCCATTTGACGCCATACAAAAGCGCGCAATTCGAATCGTCAACGATCCAAGAATCACTCACAGGTTAGAACACCTAATTCTTCGGAGGGACATCGGTTGCCTCTGTGTGTTCTACCGCCTTTACAACGGTGAGTGCTCCGAGGAATTGTTCGATCTGGTGCCTACTTTGCCCTTCTACCACCAACCATTCGCCGAGGAAGGAAATTTCATCCACACCGACTGGACTTGTGGAAAAGCACTATTCGATTCTCTAGATCGTTTTTGCCCAGAACGTGCAAACTGTGGAATGAGCTTCCTTCTTCGGTATTCCCGGAGCGCTATGACATGGGGTTCTTCAAAAAAGGTGTGAAGAGAGCTCTCCTTCAGAACCGGCGTTGCATGGGCGATTCCTCTATCGTTGCCCATGTCAATAGGTGACGGTGACCGCTTACAATCAGGCGGCCCGTCCGCTTTTACGTCAGCTCTTCAAGTAAAAAAAAAAACCTAAAAAGCGCCTGAAACAGCAAAAAAATAATGTCGTACGTTTTATTACTATCGCATTCAGACAATCAAACAGAAACATAGTTCCGTAAGTACTACATAGTGGCATGAAGTGTTGTACATAGATGAATAAAATGTACTTCATCTGTCAATACAAGTCCCAGTGCTCTTCTTAAAAAGTTATTATCAATCTTAATTATAATGTAACCGTAGCTTAGGATAAAGGCAGATTTGTTGTTTGTTCTGTTTCAAAGTCTTATCACCTTTTATTGCATCATCTACAGACCAATGAGCAAACTAAACTCATGCACAGCATATTTATTACTCAAATTGTATAGGAACAAAATAACTATATCCTGAAAATATATTAAGGTGAAACATGTCATAAAATAAATATAGAAGTTATGAAATGGAGAGAAAATACAGTTTATATCCTATTGTAAATGCAAGGATTATTTTTCAAAGTAAAGCGAGAACGGATTGCTTGCCATCAATAACACCAGGTTAATACCTGGTTATTACCAGGTTAATATAATTCATTAATATGAAGTTAAGAAGACGAATCCATCAATAGGCCGCCTCTTTAATTCCTTGTTTGAAGTAGTTTCCCTCATTGCCAGAGTTTGGCGTTTAGTTGGCATGACTTCGTCGGACAGTTCCTTGTAAGCAGTCAACATCATGTTACGAACTCGCTCTATAAGCTCAGGAACATCCTCCTTAGTTAAGCCCGTTGTCGACACTTCATCCAAACATTGGATGATCACTCGGCCTGTAAATATTGCATTAATTAGACTTAATTAATTTGGTTTTTTTTTAAGAATTAGTGTATATTATAATTCATATTATTTGTTGTTGTAACTAACACGTAACGTAATAAAAAAAGTTCTTAAAATTTGAACGAAACTTGTATTTATGTTAATTCTACATTAATATAACATTTAACGTATCTATCTTAAATCTTTAATGAAATAAATTACATTACCAGAATATAATTTTTTTTATATTAAGTATATTTTTTCACAGATTTTGTAACTTTGTAAATGAAATAAGCGATGTTTTAATTTTATGTATTATTAAATGCATAATATTATATAAAAAAAAATTAAAATCCATTTACCTTTATTAAATGTGTAATTTTTTCTATCTATAAAGTAATAGGGTGAATAAATCAATGGTATGATTGGAACCTGCGCAGCTACCGCCAATGTGAACGCGCCTTTTTTGAACGGTAGAATTTTTGTCCAATCGAAGTTTCTAGTCCCTTCAGGACAAAACCATATTTTTACCTGTGAAATAATTATATAAAATGTTAGTGACAAAGTAAATTCATTACACATAACTTATTACACGTGATGTGTGTATGTATCACTGGATGTTTCGATAAGTTAGTTTATTGTAATGCAAAATCATACTCATTTTAAATTGGTTTTATTTCGTACTTTTTCTTTACCCGTATACTCAATAATTTCTTTTTTACATTTATTTCCTTCCATGAAATTAATTTATTAAAAATTAATTATAAAAAGAGTTTCATCATTCACAAATTGTGCTTAACGGTTTTAGAGGTGTAGCATTTGACCGTTAATTAAACTAAGAAAGCGTAATATATATAATGTAATATATATTGACATCCTGAAATATTTAAACTATCTATTACGTATTTATGTGCACTCGAAACAAGAAATCTAAAACCCGACTACGGAAAGATGTACTTCCTGTATCTGATTTCATAGTTCGCGATTACATGCTTCTTCCTGGTTGATACTCAGCTTTAATAGTGACAAAAAGTATAATTTATGAAGTCGACATTAAAATAATAATATACTTCATACTACATATGCATCCTATCCTATAACTTAGTATACAAACATATCCTTTAATGAATTCAACTAACCTAAATATAAGCGCTGAAAAATTTGAACGTCAGGTTCTCGAGCTGAGAATGTTTGAAGTATCACAAATTTTATATTACTCTTTAAAAAATAATTATCACTTGCTTCAGTATCTGCACATTAACAGTACAAGGACATTATCATTGCTCCATTGTATCCTGGTATATTATTATACATTGTCATTGCACGACCTTGTAGTTCAGTTGGTAGAGACCCTGCCTGCCGAGTAAGGGGTGCCAGAATCGATTCTGGACAGTGACTGACATTTATATGACAGGTAATTGTTTGTTCTCGGTAGTTGTTTGTATCGTGGATGTTTGCAACATCTAATATTGTGTGACAATGGTACTCGCAGCACAGTGCATCATAGGCGGGGGTATAAATATGTGAGCTTTTGTTATTTACTTACAGCATATTATGTATTTGACAGGTCTTCGTTATATTTTCGAGGGTATATAATTTGCACTCGATTGCACAATCGAGTGCAAATTATATACAAATTATATACAAAATTATATACAAGTACATCCAAAGGTGAGTCCCGCCTTGTGTGGGTACAGCAATTAAAGACAATAATTTACCAGCTAAAAGGTTACTATGGTAACAACTGAGAATGTGAGAAATAACTTGCCGCTAACTGGATGGTTAAGGGCGTCAGTGATGCGTTGTGGGGTAATATCAAAGTGGTGGACATATTTGTTACTTGGTCTCAAAGTAAGGAACTGTAACAGAGACAAAGCTTCTAAGAAGCATACAAAATGTTTAACTATTCTGGTAGGGTTGCCACAGGAGCATAAAATTAATTAAACTTATCAGATTTATTAAAGTGGCTTGGCTCTTCAACAATATAATAGAAACACTTTAAAACAATTCAAGGTATTTTTTTACGAAAGGGGGTAAGTAGTTAAGCAGATAAAGAATGTCATCATCATACACGGTATAATGAAACCTGCATTAAGTATTTGTTGCCTTGGCCTACGCCGTTGGTATCCAAAGTGCAAACAAAATAGATTTTAGTATGTTTAGCGCATGAATTAATTATTATAGCAAAACATAGATTCATTATAAAATGTAGGAAAAAAAAACCTATAATTTCGCAACAGCGTCTCATATGTCATTCTACCATCTTGTAAGAGGATTGTCGTGTCGGCAGATAGAATTTTACGATACTGTTTAGAAATGTTATAAATAACTGCAATTGATAAAAGATATTTTAAAATCGCCTAAAGATTCTCCTAAATGATACTTTGGATGGTCTGCGATTAGATTTGACCGCATCTCTCTGACGAGATGTAAGACGGAAGCAACCTCGTGTCGCGCTGCTAGGTCAGGTGTTCAGTGTTTCACCAAGCACATCTAAACAATCGTATAGACGAAAAATGCGTTTTAAAAATTGTGTTTTATCCTATCGAGACGTTGTTAGTATTATACTAACTGTGGGTGAACTGTGGGTGTGGGTTAAAAATTATGTATGTATTTAAATGTATCGCTGAATAAAATTAGCCGCGCCAACTAATAATAAGTATTATTAAACATGACATACCTTTTCTTTAATAACCTCTTTTGCTGTTTCCAACTGCTTGTAAGCATTCATCGGATCGTCCCTGTCTATGAATATTACTCCAATGAAATAGAATACAACACCAACAGGCCCAGCGTATCTAAGCGATTTCTTTGCTATAGCACAAATTTTACCTGCCGTCTCCCATAAGTGAAATACACCTATAAATAACACATAAAATAAGTTAGTGCTTGTAAATAATAATAAATATTTCTAAGTAATTCAACTTCCACCAAAAAAACGCTACTAATGAGTGTAAGACTATAATTTACATTTGACCATAAAAATGTGTACCATTTTTAATTTGCAGTATAAAATGTTTATGCATTGGTTACTCTCACTTCAGAGTGTTATTATTGTATATACATATGTCGTTATTCAAAGTTACATACGTATTAGAATTTAATTACAATTTTCTTCTATAGGCGAAATCTACAAACGTGGCAATTTCAATAACAATTTCTAAGTGTCGCCAATCTGCATTTGACAAGAGTGATGGATTTTAGACCATTTATCATTACTGTTTTTGGGGTAATATAGTAAAGAAGTTCATTATCATTAACTGCAGTCTTACTATATCGTCAAACTTATAAAGCCACTAAAGTATACAGCAACTTGTTTTCTTGGACACCCTCATTATATTGACAAAAAAAATTACAATAGGCAAAAACTAGATACCAATTACATCCAAAGAAGTTTGGTGGTTAGTGACGATCACAGCACCTTGATCTTTTGCAAGCACTTCACGATTCCGGAGTTCCCATTTTATCCCCAAGAATTTTGTCATATGTTTTAATAATCTTGACCACGACCTATTAAACATACAACATAAAACAAAATTACCAGTGAATTTTTTATATCTTATATTTTTATCTTTATTTTACAATGTGTAAACAATACATAAGTTAAATATTTACTTAACTTACTTTCCATTGTTCACAGTTCGTCCGTTTAAAATCGGGAATGGCCAAATTATCAATACCAACATGAAACAAGAATAATAAGCAAAGAAGTATAAATTGAATACTATCCTGTTGAATAATTTTCTGCCTTTTGTTACAGAATATATAATGAACGAGACACAAATTAACAAAAACACTATAATCCACATTGTAATAATTTATTTGTAATAAACTGATTTCATACAAGCAAATTTTTTTGCTAAAGTCGTGATTTGGGAACACGACTTTACAGAAACGATTGATATCAGAGAATATTACGACTTCATGTTAAAATATTTAGCCTTGCCTTACCTTAGTCTCTGTCAAATAAAACCGCAAAAAAAAAATTCTTGCAGGAATATATTTGTTATTTGTTTCTTTTTTTCATGTTTGGGGCACGTTATAACTATATGGATGTAATTGACAAAATACTACAAATACTTTTATCTTTTGTTTCTAATAATAATTAATATAATGTTGAGACATGGAATCCGGCCGAAGGAGCAAAATAATGGTCCTGAAGGATTGCCCTAATACCAACTCGTGAGAAGTGCACGGCTCGCTTCAACTTTACGACTATAACCGAGTTCCTGAGAAGCTCGGTTTGCGGGGACCATAGGCTTTTTGGGCTGTATTAGGACTGATTGCGGATGTTATTTAAAGGTAAGTTGGCGTGTCAAGTATAGAAACTCAAAAAATTCGCACTCTCTCTTTATAATATAAATATAGATTTATAATATAAATATAGATGTAGGTAAAAATATTCATATGTAGAACATACAGTCACATGAGTTTTCCTGGGAGATCGTTCCTTCCCAATTAATATGGTGTTAGCAGCAAAGTGACGTCACATCCGTTAAGAGGAGGGGACGGCGGACAGTCACTACCAAGCACCTATATAAGACGATGAGCGCTCGTCTCGAGACAGTTAGGAAAATGGTTCGCCAAATGGCGAATCGAAGTCAACGCGGAGAAAAGCTCCGCGGTATGTTTTCACCACAAGACCAGACATACACAAGATGACCCTAACATCCGTTTGCTAGGCACCCCTGTTCCGTGGAAAACCACTACTAAATACTTAGGAGTAACACTCGACTCCAGACTGACTTTCAGACCACACATTCGTAAAGTCACCAACCCCGCCAGATTTTATATGGGCCGACTCAACAGTCTGTTGGGAAGGCATAGTAAGATGTCCCTCAGAAGCAAGCGAACGCTCTACAAGGTTTGCATACGGCCGGTGATGTCATACGCCGCCCCTGTTTTCGCACACGCCGATCCCTCCTACATCCCATCCAAACCGTCCAAAACATTTTTTGCAGGAAAGCAACCAACGCTCACTGGTGCATGAGGAACGCCGACCTGCACTTCGATCTGCAACTTCCGACAATTCAAAAATCTTTTAAAGACTATTGTACAGCATTTTTTAAATCCTCAGAGGAACATTCAAATCCACTTATCAGACAGGCAGCGGATTACACCGCCCTTAGTCTTACAGGTCACCAAATCCGGAGGCCAAGAAACGTTCTCACAGATCCCCCCGACAAGATATCTTCTGACTTGGACTGCCGCCTGGCAGCCATAGTTAAAAATTCAAATAGTAACAGTTAGTAGCATCCTTAAGATGCCACATAGTCTCACCATTCGACAACACCTTCAGTGTTAACAACAAGCGTATGCTCCCTCGGGAGTGCCGCTAGCACCCTTTCCTTCTCTAAGGATGGGTCGCTTTAGATGAAGGCTTAGAGGCCACAAGGCCAAAGCCAACTCGGGTGGTGTTTAGTGGGTAGGCCCCTAGGTTTCTCGGGAGTCCCACATAACCAGCGCAGCCGGCTGCGTTGGTATGCTATGAGCATTCACAACCCCCTCCCGCGCTTTTCCGGAGGGTAGCCCATTTTCCATCTTCTGGGCGCAAAAAAAAAAAAACGTCTGGAGACACTTATATTTGTGGTGAATGTGGTAAGGGGAAGAAACTCTGCCCGTTTGAATAGTCAATTCTGTTTCGTCTTATATTTGTTTAGAATTGAAGTCTGCTTGATTTGCCATTTCGTTATTTATAAATTTCACCATTTAAAATACTCGTGATCTTAATTAAGTTCTTATTTTTATTTATTTAGTCCCGTTCTGCTATGAATTGAATAATTCAATTACAGTCCTAAATCTAAAATAACTTTATTAATTTTTCAATAGCTTTATTTATATTATAAAAATTGAAAATGCTTGAGGTAGTGAGGAGGAAGGAAAACGACGTATAGGGATGAACCTTACTTTAAGAGACACAATAAACGACATAATTGACAAAAAAATATAATGATAGTAGCTAGAAAGGAGATGGCGCGCAGAAAACAACCCAGCAGTCTGAGCTACTGGTCGGATGACTGAATTCCCACTAACGCGCACTGAGTTCGTTCGACGCACGGGTAGATTCAACAAAATTACTTGGGCTTACTATTAACTAGGGATTACAATGGAGTCCTTTGTAGCTTCGTCAATCATCGCGAACTATAGAAATTTTAGCATCTCGACACAGATTGCAACGATTGCTTAATATTTTGAAACAAGTGTGATTCCTTTCAGTGTACCGCTTTAATCTACGCTTTGTTTGTGTGTGTGTGTGTGTGTCTTAGATGGTCATTAGTATAGACGTGAAACGAAACCCGGCGACACGATATCCGAGTGATGGCAGCACCGCCGATATTCGGCTAACATCGTGCTACAACAGAGCCTAACTAGTGGAGTGACGCCGGATGGAGCTACAGTTTGCATTCTGCGGTCGAAGAGATCGGTTCCTCAGCACTAGGAACTGTTACTTGTTTCGTTTGCCCGGTGTGAAGTGTTTGTTACGAATTAATTAAAAATGTTAAACGATATACAATTATCAAACAGAAATATCTGTGGCGTACCATCTCCGCCACTCCTTTAAAACCGCTACTAAACTTATATTGCACCAGCTCCTTACGATTATTTTACCGTGAGGCGGCTCGACGCGCCTGCCGCCTGCGCAGCTCACAGTGCGTCAGTCTCGCTCCGACATCTCGCTGTAGTAGTTTACGGGTATGTTTCTTTGCGCGTTGAGCATTGCTTACGTTTGCCTATTTTTGTTAATGTACTGCTTAACTTTCTTTCTTTCATACGCGTAGTGTGCTATTAGTGTTCAACTTTCTATTTAACTTCTGTATAGTGTGCTCTATTCCATCACTCTTATTGTTTTCCGCATTTCATTATTTTTGTGTAGTGTAATTCTGTCCTTGTAACTTATCAGTGTAATAAACTTTCGTTTTTGTTGACAATTGTGGACTATTTATTTAACCCGGCCTTAGATCACACACACTTAAATATAATAATAGGGAAGGATATCGGTAAAGTAGCTGGGCTAGTTTATACTGGTACCTCGCCATAGATCATACACACACATGTATGTGTGCGTGTGTATCAATTTTGTGTTTAATAATTATTATTTTTAGGTACACCCTAATTTTGCCTTACAAGTATTGAATCACTTTTCCGCTTTTTAGACCTACTGGAAGACCTTTTGTACTTAGGAATAAGTAGTGCCCTTGTACAAACTTTTCTTACACATTTTAAGATAAAATTACCAGTAATAATATTAATGGCGTAATAATAATCCTGATAATATAATCCTTACGTGAAGCCCTACCACGAAGCAGGCTGGGATCTGTCGCTTCTTACGACACCCTGTTTTTTTAACATAGGATTGGGGGAGTTTTTTAGGCCGCCCCAATACGACCATAATTTGAATATGCCGATGTCAAGTCGGAATTCGCGCCGGGGTCGTCGTGTGAAGCGATAGTAGAATTCACTTTACCAGCCGTGGTCTTAATGAGAGGGATAATTGTCGGTGTTCGTAACAAATGCGTATTGGTTAATCACAACACAGAAAACAAAACTCTAGCGCTTACTATGATGCATAGGCAAACAAAGTAGATATGGTACTAGGTAATGATAGAATTCCACAATTATCTAACGTCCCCGGCTCTATTCAATGTTGCCATAACACACTAAAATCTATAACTCTTCGATCTAAAGGGTAATCGAGTTTTAGTCCAACAAATGTGTCCCAATATGCATATATATTATTATACTTGTAAGGTATTAAATATTACGTAATTTAAATAAGCGTATTATGTAAGCTTCCTATTTATATTTGAAAATACTATGCTTTTTCATAATATGTTGTTATTTGTGAAGTATAAAATAACTTCGATACCAGAAAAGGGATTATAAAATTCTGATTGAAACTTATTAGTAATGGCAATAACAAACAATAATGAAGAATAGGGTGAAAAGATTCAATAATATTTTTACTACTTTTTATTAAAACGCATTGATTCCAATCTCAGATTAGTAAAATTTTAATGCTTTTTTTTTCTAGATACTTTTATTGTGTACATTTTGAGCCGAAAATGTGCATATTCCATAATGTGCATATCAGTTATCAAAATACTGTTACGTGTCAGGATCCGTAGGCTCGTAAAATGCCACAATGGTTCCACAGAGACTTTATTTTACTTCACAATCACAGTTACACTCGTAGATCGCAAGTATTCGCTTCGTAGGGAGAGAACTCTTCACTTCGTATCCGGAAACCGAATGCCTTGTGGCCGACCCTACCCGCTATTTATATCGATTTCCGGGCTTCCAGATCCTTCCACACCCTACGTTGAAGTAAATAACAAGAACAATAATTCCCGGAAATCGACATAACAATAGCGGGTCAGGTAAACAACCCCATTTCGGCCCTCATGTATGCCAATTTCACCCCTTTTGACTAAGGAATAAGGGCGAGATTGGCCCGAAGTGACGCATGTAGTTTTTATTACTACCTGGGTTTCACTTTTATTGCCTCTATTGTTTTAAATATAAAGGTCGGCCACCCTTCCAGAAACTTTGTAAACATGCCGACTTTCTCTTATTGGCTATCCTTCTCGAAACTTCGTAACACTGCCCCCCTCTTAATTATGTTCGTCCCGAACATTGTTTGCTCCATGACACGGTGCCAGCCTGTCTAGGTGGACGATCTTGGGTTTTCTCCTATCTCCCTGCTTGATCCGGTAGGTCACGTCGTTAATCCTTGTGACCACTGTATACGGCCCTTCCCACCGTGCTTGTAGTTTCGGAGACTCCCCCTTTCTCCTAAGTGGGTTGTGCAGCCATACCAAGTCTCCTTCCTTGAAACCGTGTGCCCGTGCGTCGCGATCGTAACGGGTTTTCACTCTCTCGCTGGTTTCCAAGCTGTGTTCCCGCACGAGTTTATGTGTCTCGTCCAATCTCTTTTGTATATCCGCGACGTATTCAACAGTTAGTTTGGGGGCATCAGGCGGCGTACCGGTCAATAGATCTAAAGGCAGACGTATTTCTCTTCAAGAGTTAACTCTAGCCGGAGTAAACCCAGTGGATTCATGAATTGCAGACCGATACGACATCAGGAACAGTGGTATGTATCGATCCCAATCTCGCTGATGATCCTCAACGACCTTGGCCAAGTGATTCTCCAATGTTTGGTTGAATCTCTCCACCATTCCGTCTGATTGGGGATGTGCAGGTGTGATACGGGTCTTGTTAATTCCTAGGAGAGTACACATCTCTTGGAATAACGTGGATTCGAAGTTCCTGCCTTGATCGCTGTGCAGCTCCAATGGTACCCCGAATCGGCAAACAACCTCCTCGACGAGCTTTTTGGTCACTGTCTTCGCCTCTTGATTTGGTGTTGCAAATACTTCCGGCCATTTACTAAAGTATTCTTGAACTACTACGATGAATCGATTTCCATCTTCAGTTCTGGGGAATGGCCCAGCGACGTCTATGGCGATGCTTTCCCAGGGAGCTCCAACGTTGTATAACTGCAGCTTTCCCTTGGACCTAGTCCGAGATCCTTTAACCGAAGCACAAGCCGTACATCTTCGGCACCAATCTTCGACGTCTTCCCGGCCGATGCCGATGCGATGCACCCAATAGAAACGCTCCCGTAATTTCACAAGAGTTTTCTTGACGCCGAAATGTCCACCAGATGTACCGCCGTGCACCAGTCGCAGTAACGTAGCCACCTTACTCCTGGGGATAACCATCTGTAGGGTTTGCTCCTTCCCGTTTGGTGACTCCCATCTTCTGTATAACACCCCATCCTCTAAGATTCTCTAAGATGAGATTGCACTTGCTGCTGACATGTCACTCCAAAGTGGTCTCTGTCCTTTAATTTTCCATTGCATGATGAGGTTGAGGTCTTTGTCTTCCGTCTGAGCTTGGCTTATTTGTTCCTTACTCCAAGACTCATCTAGCTCTTGTGTCTTTATAACCTTAACCTCGTCCTTCACATCCTGCGATTCATGCTTCAACCAGTGTCGACAATCTTCGGAGCATGGTCGTCGTGATAGAGCGTCTGCATTTGAGTTGAACTCTTCCGTTGCGATGCTCTATTACGAAGTTGAACTCTTGAAGCTGTTCAATCCATCTTGCAACCTGGCCTTCAGGGTTCTTGAATTGAAGCAGCCACCTTAGAGCGGCATGGTCTGTGCGGATCGTGAACTCGCGACCCAGCAAGTACTTGTTGAAGTGCTGAAGACTCTTTACTACAGCTAATAATTCACGTCGAGTGACACAATAATTCTTTTCAGGCTTCGATAAGGACTTGCTGAAGTATGCGATAACCACATGTCGACCGTCTTGCTCCTGTGACAATATCCCGCCGATTCCAGTATTGCTAGCGTCCGTATCCACTATAAACCTTCCTTCTCTTCTGGGGTAACCCAGAATAGGGGCCGAGCATAGAAGTTCCTTTAGGTGAACAAACGCATGTTCGAAATCTGAATCCCAATTGAAAATCCTCTTATCCTCCGTGAGTCGATGCAATGGCCTGGCTATCTCGGAAAAGTTCTTCACAAACCGCCGATAATAAGCACACAGGCCTAAGAACGCTCTCACGTCTGTTTTGTTCTTCGGTGTCGGCCATTCTTGAACAGCTTTTATCTTGTCCGGGTCAGTTCGAACACCTTCATCCGATATGACGTGTCCCAAGAATGCTACTTCTTTCTTGAAAAACTCATATTTCTTCGGATTAAGCTTCAGGTTCGCCTCACGGAATCTTTTGAATACCTTCTCCAGATTTCGTTGGTGTTCCTTGAAGTTACGTCCCATAACTATCACATCATCGAGATACACTAAACATGCATCTCCTAGAAGTCCCACCAATACTCGCTCCATGAGGCGCTCAAAAGTGGCAGGAGCGTTGCACAGTCCAAAAGATATAACGCAGAACTGCCATAGACCATGTCCATTGCCAGTGCTAAAGGTAGTCTTGTCCTTGTCTTCTGGCCGAAGTTCCACCTGCCAGTAACCACTCTTCAGGTCTATCGTCGAAAACCATTTCATGCCTCCAAGCATGTCCAGTGTATCGTCAATCCGGGGCAAAGGGTAGCTATCCTTTTTGGTCACATCATTGAGCATCTTGTAGTCCACACAGAATCTGGTGCTGCCGTCTTTCTTTTTCACGAGTACCACAGGTTAACACCATGGACTAGTCGATGGTTCTATAACCTTGCTGCGCACCATATCCTGGATCATCTCAGATACTTCCTTTTCCTTTGCCAACGGTACACATCTTGGTCTCTGCTTGATCGGTACGGTAGCACCAGTATCAATTGGGTGAGTTACAAGATTCGTTCTCCCTAGGTTGCTATCTCCTGCGGTGAAGATGTCCTTATAATTTTTCAACAGTCTTGTTGCTTCTGTGTATTCCTCAGTAGTCAAGTTTCGCTTCATTGCTTCCAGCAACAAGGTGATATGGTCCGTTTATTCGGTTTTACCAGTGCCCTCTTGTATCTTCCGAATGCTGTCAACAGGTTCACAACGTCCGACAATGGTGTTTCTTGAGAGATGTATCGGTATCCTACTGAGGTTGATGATCTTCACTTTGGCGTCTGGTTTGGTCATGAGCAATGTCCTTGCCGTGATCCAATTGGGGTGACCTCCATAGTCTTCCACTATAACACATCGGTTTGGTGTCGTCTTCTCTGGAAACTTAACGCTGTCTAGGGTTTCCGATCTGGGTGCTAGCTTCACTGTTCTTAAGCAGTGCACTGCCATTGAAGATGCACCCTCCAGAAAGACTTCTTGATTCGGGAAGCTTAAAACTCCTCGTGCAACATCAACCAAACATTGATGTGTCCGTAGAAAATCCAGTCAGATAATGCAGTCGTCGGTTATATTGGCTACCAAAACAGGCTGCATTTAGATGCTATCTCCCAGCTATAGTGTCACTTCTGTAATTCCTAGGACGCTCACTGGCTGGCCTGTCGCCGTCTGTAGGTTGTACAACGGACGAGTATTTTCCCACATGATGGTTTGCTTCAACAGTTCCGGTCGCATGATGCATTTCGACGCTCCTGTGTCGATGGTAAAGCGGCAGGATTTACCATTTATCTGTCCAACAGTAACAAGACTGTTCCCATCGCAAGCCTGTGATACTTGTATAGTGGGGGCTCGACGAAGTCCAGCCAGTGCCCGCCCCGCGGCCCTAGCGCCTTTTAGTTTAACGACTCCTGGGTGCCGGCCTGAGTAGCTGTCAACACCGTTCTTGTTCGTTTTTGTGTTCGGCAGTTGATTCAGATATGACCCCGTTCACCACATCCGTAGCAGATAGGTCCAGTACGAGGTTGGATCGCTGCCACCACTTCGCGCACTTTATAATTTTCGTAGCGGCCACGGACTGCCTCCACCTCCAGGGCATGTGCTAAAGCGGCCTCTGTAGTTGTATGATGGCCCAGGCGCACCGTTGCTCTCACTTCAGGGTCCCTTATGCCGCTAACAAATGCCTCTAGCACTTTATCGTCTACTGGTGTAGGACTTGACGCGTAGGCTCGGCGTACTAGGCGTTCAATTTCCGTAGCCCATTGCTGAAGGCTTTCGCTCGACTTCTGGATGCGGTCTTTGAGCTGCGCACGATATACGTGCTCAAAATGTTTGTCTCCATAGCGAGCTTCCAATGCCTTAAACAGTGACTCCAATGTACGTCGATCGGCTGGTATATTCTCCAGGACCAGTAGGGCTTCTCCTCGAAAAGCTAAAGACAACGCCGCGAGCGAGTGCTCGTCTTCTCAATCATTTCCTTTGGCTACTACCTCAAACTGGTGCCGTCTATGAGGTAGTGCCGTCGAAGGCTGGGACTTTAAATTTCAGTGCTCCAACAGTAACAGAAGTAACCGTGCCCAAAGCCTTGACTTTTTGCAGCTTGTTGACCAAGTCCTCAAGCGTTTTTTCGTGGGCGTTTATCGATCCGGAAACCGAATGCCTTGTGGCCGACCCTGCCCGCTATTTATATCGATTTCCGGGCTTCCAGATCCTTCCACGCCCTTCGTTGAAGTAAACAACAACAATAATAATTCCCAGAAATCGACATAAAAATAGCGGATCAGGTAAACAACCCCATTTCGGCCCTCATGTATGCCAATCTTGATTCTTTTGCCTACGACATAAGGGCGAGATTGCCTCTATTGTTTTAAATATAAGGGTCGGCCACCCTTCCAGAAACTTTGTAAGCATGCCGACTTTCTCTTATCGGCTATCCTTCTATAAACTTCGTAACAATACGTTAGATTTTTTAGCAATAACTATACTATATATATTAGATAAGTAGAGGTGTATCCAGAACTTAAAAGCATGGCAAGAGGTTCGAGAAATAAAAGAAATTGAGGGCTAAATATCTAAACATTCAAATATTATAATGTATTCTGAAAATAGCAAATATGTCTTGGACCTTGTTTTGTTTTGTTTTGTTTTGTAATTATTATAAAAACTAACAGCGTAACCTTCAACTCCATAAACAATAGTCGCTTGTAATACAAAAAAATTATAACAAAATGGTTTTTATTTTATTTTCATTTAAATACAATGTAAATGCAAAGACGCAATACTGTAACATTACTGCGTCATAGAGTTTAAGATATATTAATATACTGGCAAATGGCCTCGCTTCGCTTCGGAAAAACTACCTTACGCTTAAAGATAGCATCTGTATTTTTCTGGGTTTTTCTCGTTCTGTGAATTAGAAATACATACATTAATTCATAACTTTTTTATTTATGCACGAATTGCAATGAAACAAACTTTAAGTATTAAGTGACGCTTATTGCAATACATTAGAAAATTCAAAACCAGAACGAAATCGGTTAAACCGTTTCTGAGATTAGCGGGAACAAACGCACAGACAAACAGATAAACAGACAAAAATTCTAACAACTATTGTTTTGGGTTCTATTGCGTCAATCAAAGCCCGCAATAATGTTTTTTTGTCATATATCGTTCATGTACAGAAAGCGACCAGTTAGAATTTTATTATTAGTAGTATTAGAATTTTATAGATAGACAATAAATGTCATATTAAGTACATATTAAGTGCCTGCGTTAATTACGGGCTCCTACACTGCGTCCAAAAAAACGTAAATATATTTCACAGTGATTCAAAAAGGAAGGTAAAAGCCAGACCACCAAGTTGGGATTATACTGACCATATACATATATGGGACCATACCCATAGCCATAAACCACCAACTGGCGGTACCGTTTTCCATCCTTTCGTCTGTTGTTCAAATTGCTTACACTCTAAACATGTCATGGCACGATCTACCATTCTTAAGGTGCCCATAATTTCATTTTATGTGTTGATCACTGGGTATTGCATCTGAGGGAGTCAAAATATAGGATTCGTTTTGATTCCTTTTTCAATACACAATTCGAAGCCACCCCAATACGGCTGAGAAATAAACTTTTGAAAATTGATTGGCAAGATTATTTAATTCTTAAATTTTTTCTACTAGTATCGATTACTAATAAACTACTATTACGAGAAATTAATGTGTCGGGGACAGTCATTAATACAGTTCTATTTAACAACACAGCAAGTGTCCCGAGTGGTGGCAGCACCGTCGTCATGACTCAATACATGGTAACTCGTGCTACATCAGAGCGTAACTAAGATACTTACGCTATGGCAAGCCTCCCATGTGTTCCAACCCTGCTGGAGACTAGTTCCCCACTACCAGGAACTGACACGTTTCGTTTGTAATTATCGTTGATAGTGAATTCTTATGGAAACGTTACCATGTTCGAATTACCAATTATCTGCCCCCGGAGATATCCAAACAGAACGCTAGCAATTCTGTCCATTTCCGAGATATAATTTTCGTAATATTAAAATTTGTAATTTTGATTTTAGACTTAAAGTTAACTGTCGGCTAGGAGTGGTAATTATTTTTACATAATATATTTTTAACTTGCTTTACTCAGTTCCAAAGACGTTTAAAGTTATATAAATTAGATGACATTTGACGTAAGAAATGAAAACAATATTTTAACAGATTTCAAATGACCAGGAGAATCTAAGTTCGGGTGGGTGTTTTTTATGTATATGCAGTGATAGTTAATGCATTAAATGTTTTTTTAGTTTATTGGGGATGGCTCATAGATGCCTTTAAATATGGTGGGGATCGAATAATCGGTTTTGAAAATACTGAGTGGAACTTATCAACAGGTATAACTAAGCCATGTGTGTTTATTTTGATTCTGAATGTTATATTATACGTTAAGCAGGTCAGTTCAAATTGTGTCATCTAATAAATACTACTGTGTCTATACTAATAAATAAAATTGGAGTGTCTGTTTGTAATATGAAAATAACCGCTTTTTACTACATACATATGAATGTATATACGGTACATATACCATAATATTTTTTTTACAATTTTTGTCTGTCCGTCCTTCTGTTTGTTCTGGCTAATCTCTGAAACGGTTGGACCGATTTTGACGGGACCTTTACTGGCAGGTAGCTGATGTAATAAGGAGTTACTTAGGCTACATTTATTTCTACTAAATAACTATTTAGTTAAATTCCACGCGGACGAAGTCGTGAACACAGCTAGTTGTATAATAAAATTATAAATCATTTCACAAACTGTATATTGACGATGCAGCATAATTGCTGTTCGATCTAAATTCATGAACTGAGTATTTTAACCATCTAATAAGTTTAGATAAAAAATACTTAATGCTGTAAATATTGCAATTGACAACTACGCTTCGGTGTTCCTGGCTATTTACAATGTGGGAGTCTTCAAGAGAAGAGTGAATGGGCTTTTATTACGCGACTTACGTGAAGCCCTACCACCAAGCAGGCTGGCTTCTTTCGCCACTTGCGACACCCTGTTCTGCCACCATGGGATTGGGGGTAGTATTCTAGGCCGCCCCAATACGGCCAACAATTTTATTGACCATTGTATTGACTATCCAAATTCAGTAGACTATCCAAAGTACACAAATCGAAGTGCGGTGATACTCTGCGGCGTTTATACGAATCAAGTTTTTCGGAAAATCTGAGAAATAAGAATCTAGGGTTACATTAAGTAGAGAGATGCTTGCAAAATTAATTTCATTTCATCCATTTGATCGACAACTAATAAAACTAAGTTCATTTTCCAAATTCCTTTATTATTTTATTATACCGCTGCAACGATTTAGAGATAACTTTAGTACGCTAAATATATATGAATTACATACTCTTTAAATTTTTATTAATTTTTTTCATTGTCCTACACACACAGAAATATAGTTCCGTAGGTACTACATAGTGCCATGAAGTGTACATAGATGAATAAAATTTACTTCATCTGTCAATGCAAGTGCCTGTGCTCTTCTTAAAAAGTTATTATCAATCTTAATTATTATGTAACCGTAGCGTAGGAGAAAGGCAGATTTGTTGTTTGTTCTGTTTCAAAGTCTTATCACCTTTTATTGCATCATCTACAGACCAATGAGCAAACTAAACTCATGCACAGCATATTTATTACTCAAATTGTATAGGAACAAAATAACTATATCCTGAAAATATATTAAGGTGAAACGTGTAATAAAATAAATATAGAAGTTATGAAATGGGGAGAAAATACAGTTTGTATTATATTGTAAATGCAAGGATTATTATTTTTCAAAGTAAAGCGAGAACGGATTGCTTGCCATCAATAACACCAGGTATTAATGAAGTTAAGAAGACGAATCCATCAATAGGCCGCCTCTTTTATTCCTTGCTTGACGTACTTTCCCTCATTGCCAGAGTTTTGCGTTTAGTTGGCATGACTTCGTCGGACAGTTCCTTGTAAGCAATCAACATCATGTTACGAACTCGCTCTATAAGCTCAGGAACATCCTCCTTAGTTAAGCCCGTTGTCGACACTTCATCCAAACATTGGATGATCACTCGCCCTGTAAATATTGAATTAATTAGACTTAATTAGGGAGACATTGTTTTAAAAAAATTAGTGTATATTATAATTTATTTGTTGTTGTAACTAACACGTAACGTAATAAAAGAAGTTCTTAAAATTTGAATGAAACTTGTATTTATGTTAATTCTACATTAATATAATATTTAACGTATCTTGCTAAATCTTTAATGAAATAAATTACATTACTAGAATATTTATATTTTAATATTTAGTATATTTTTTCACAATTTTGTAACTTTGTAAATGAAATAAACGATATTTTATTTTTTACGTATTATATTATATTAAAAAAAGTAAAATCTATTTACCTTTATTAAATGTATAATTTTTTCTATCTATAAAGTAATAGGGTGAATAAATCAATGGTACAATCGGAACCTGCGCAGCTACCGCCAATGTGAACGCGCCTTTTTTGAACGGTAGAATTTTTGTGCAATCGTAGTTTCTAGTCCCTTCAGGAAAAAAAAAAATTTTTACCTGTGAAATAATTATATAAAAAGTTAGTGACAAAGTAAATTCACTATGCATAACTTATTACACGTGATGTGTGTATGTATCACTGGAAGTTTCGATAAGTTAGTTTATTGTAATGCAGTCATACTCATTTTAAATTTTTCTAATTTCGTACTTTTGCTTTACCCGTATACTCAATAATTTCTTTTTTACATTTATTTCCTTCCATGAAATTAATTTATTAAAAATTAATTATAAAAAGAGTTTCATCATTCACAAATTGTACTTAACGGTTTTAGAGGTGTATCATTTGACCGTTAATTAAACTAAAAAAGCTT
>PDGT01000023.1:1018170-1031447 GCA_003671415.1 Megathymus violae | reverse complement strand
TGTGCGCGAGCACTCTTTGGTGCTGTGGGGCTCCAGGCACTTAACACACCTGGGGTTGGCGGAGCAGTTCGCCGCTGCGTGGCCGTACAGCTGGCAGCGATGGCATTGACCGGGGAAACCGCGTCTATGCGGGGGCTCAACTTTAATGAATGAAAGACCGCAGATGGTCAAGTCGGCCCGGAAAATGTTCCGGGACTCGGGCGTGTTTGATAAAATGGCAAGAGCCAGTGGATACTGTCTACCCCTGTTGCTGTACATTTTGTGCACAGCTTCCATGGGATGACCTTGGGCGACTAAATCGGCAAGGATAGCTTCATTAGAAAGCTCGAATGGGACTCCGCGTAGAACGGCTCGCACCTTGCGCTCTTCCGGAAGAGCGTAGGTGTGATATGGGATTTTATTTAAAGTGAGAAGCCTCGTAAGGGCACGGAAAACCTCAGTGCTTGGGGAAGTCACTTTGACTGTTTCGCCAACTACTTGGGCGTGAGTGTAGTAAACTTTGCTGTCGGCGCACAGCTGGGTGACTTTGAGCCACATAGACTTGTCCCGGACAAATACCGGTGGCGGTGCCTTGACTTTGGGAGGGACGGGTGAGCAACGGGATGCTGGTTTAAGAGGAGGGAATTGTTTGGATGAGGACGGGGCGCTGGTGTCGATGGACATGAGCGGGACTGGTTGGGAGGGAAGGGAAGGTTTTCCCTCTGCGGACGCCTTCGCGGCGCGTTTTGTTAGGCGCTTCGTGCGCTTGGACTCGAACGGCTGGAAGGCCTGGTCGTCGGACTGCGACGGCGTGACGGTACCGTCGTCGGATAACCCTAGCGAGCCATCGGACTCGATCGGACGCTAACGCGACGAAATTGAATGGGCGTCGGAGAATTCGACGTCGTGGGCCGGTGAGGCGTCAGGGGACGCGGGTGAGTCAGTCTGTGCTGTCGTTTGTAGTGCCTGTATGACTGCGGCCTCATCGAGAGGCGCTTTGAGGAACGGAGTCAGGGCTCCGAGGATGCGACGGACGAGACCTATCTCGGATGGATTCATCCTCCTAACAATCCTCCCTGCTGCGGCAGGGAGAGACTCGAGAACGAAACAACGGAATCTAAAAACAAAGATGGAACGAGCGAGACTACGAAAACAGTGACTATCCCTAGCGGAAATAGCCACTAACCGTCACCCTGGGAAGGCCCAATGCAGTGGGATCGGGTCTCCGGTTTCTCTCAGTCCGAGAGGACTGAGAAGCGCACCGGGTCAACGCTAGTTGGTTTCGTTGTCACCGTTAGGTATCCACCAACTCAAACGCGAACGGAAACTTAGTTGATGCCAACACAAAATGACACTAAAAGGCAACAAATAAGTCGCCGTCGATTCGGTATCGACGACACAGAATGCAGTCGAAAAATAAAGATGACTTACTCGAGAGTATGTCGGAGGTGTCCGTCTGCTACGGGAGCAGAAACGGAAGTGCTCACCGCCCTAGCTGGCTTATTTTTTATGACCCAAACTGCAGGAAGAAAAAAATTATACTATAGGCGGCTCGACGCGCCTGCCGCCTGCGCAGCTCGCAGCGCGTCAGTCTCGCTCCGACATCTCGCTGTAGTAGATTACGGGTATGTTTCTTTGCGCGTTGAGCATTGCTTACGCTTGCCTATTTTTGTTAATGTACTGCTTAACTTTCTTTCTTTCATTCGCGTAGTGTGTTATAAGTGTTCAACTTTCTGTTTAACTTCTGTGTAGTGTGCTCTATTCCATCACTCTTATTGTTTTCCGCGTTTCATTATTTTTGTGTAGTGTAGTTCTGTCCTTGTAACCTATCAGTGTAATAAACTTTCGTTTTTGTTGACAATTGTGGACTATTTATTTAACCCGGCCTTAGATCACACACACTTAAATATAATAATAGGGAAGGATATCGGTAAAGTAGCTGGGCTAGTTTATACTGGTACCTCGCCATAGATCATACACACACATGTATGTGTGCGTGTGTATCATCTTTGTGTTTGATAATTATTATTTTTAGGTACACCCTAATTTTGCCTTACAAATATTGAATCACTTTTCCGCTTTTTAGACCTACTGGAAGACCTTTTGTGCTTAAGAATAAGTAGTGCCCTTGTACAAACTTTTCTTACACATATTAAGATAAAATTACCAGTAATAATATTAATGGCGTAATAATAATCCTGATAATATAATCCTTACGTGAAGCCCTACCACCAAGCAGGCTCGGATCTGTCGCTTCTTACGACACCCTGTTCTTTTAACATAGGATTGGGGGGAGTTTCTTAGGCCGTCCCAATACGACCATTATTTGAACATGCCGATGTCAAGTCGAAATTCGCGCCGGGGTCGTCGTGTGAAGCGATAGCAGAATTCACTTTACCAGCCGTGGTCTTAATGAGAGGGATAATTGTCGGTGTTCGTAACAAATGCGTATTGGTTAATCACAACACAGAAAAATAAACTCTAACGCTTACTATGATGCATAGGCAAACAAAGTAGATATGGTACTAGGTAATTATAGAATTCCACAATTATCTAACGTCCCCGGCTCTATTCAATGTTGCCATAACACACTAAAATCTATAACTCTTCGATCTAAAGGGTAATCAAGTTTTAGTCCAACAAATGTGTCCCAATATGCATATATATTATTATACTTGTAAGGTATTAAATATTACTTCATTTAAATAAGCGTATTATGTAAGCTTTCTAATTATATTTGAAAATACTATGCTTTTTCATAATATGTTGTTATTTGTGAAGTATAAAATAACTTGATACCGGAAAAGGGATTATAAAATTCTGATTAAAACTTATTAGTAATGGCAATAACAAACAATAATGAAGAATAGGGTGAAAAGATTCAATAATATTTTTACTACTTTTTATTAAAACGCATTAATTCCAATCTCAGATTAGTAAAATTTAAATGCTTTTTTTTCTACATACTTTTATTGTGTACATTTTGAGCCGAAAATGTGCATATCCCATATGTGCATATCAGTTATCAAATTATGTTAGATTTTTTAGCAATAACAATGCTATATAAGATAAGTAGAGGTGTATCCAGAACTTAAAAGCATGCAAGAAATAAAAGAAATTGAGGACTAAATATCTAAACATTCAAATATAATAATGTATTCTGAAAATAGCAAATATGTCTTGGACCTTGTTTTGTTTTGTTTTGTTTTGTAATTATTATAAAAATTAACAGCGTAACCTTCAACTCCATAAACAATAGTCGCTTGTAATACACAAAAAAATAACAAAATGGTTTTTATTTTATTTTCATTTAAATACAATGTAAATGCAAAGACGCAATACACATTGGCTCATTACACATTGTCACATTACTACGTCAAAGAGTTTAAGATATATTAATATAGTAGCAAATGGCCTCGCTTCGCTTCGGAAAAACAACCTTACGCTTAAAGATAGCATCTGCATTTTTCTGGGTTTTTCTCGTTCTGTAAATTAGAAATACATACATTAATTCATAACTTTTTTATTTATGCACGGATTGCAATGAAACAAACTTTAAGTATTAAGTGACGCTTACTGCAATACATTACAAAATTCAAAACCAGAACGAAATCGGTTAAACCGTTTCTGAGATTAGCGGGAACAAACGCACAGACAAACAGATAAACAGATAAAAATTCTAACAACTATTGTTTTGGGATCTATTGCGTCAATCAAAGGCCGCAATAATGTTTCTTTTTCTTATATCGTTCATGTACAGAAAGCGATCAGTTAGAATTTTATTATTAGTAGTATTAGAATTTTATACATAGACAATAAAAGTCATACATAAAGTGCCTGGGCTCCTGCACTGCGTCCAAAAAAACGTAAATATATTTCACAGTGATTCAAAAAGGAAGGTAAAAGTCAGACCACCAAGTTGGGATTATACTGAATGGGACTATACCCATACCCATAAACCACCAACTAGCGGCATCGTTTACCATTATTTCGTCTGTTGTCCAAATTGCTTACACTCTAAACATGTCATGGCACGATCTACCATTCTTAAGATGCCCATAATTTCATTTTATGTGTTGATCACTGGGTATTGCATCTGCGGGAGTCAAACTATAGTATTCGTTTTGATTCCTTTTTCAAAACACAATTCGAAGCCACCCAATACGGCCGAAAAATAAACTTTTGAAAATTGATTGGCAAGATTATTTAATTCTTAAACTACTACAGTATTAATTATTAGTAATTAATTATTAGTATTAATACAGTTGCTATTTAACAACACAGCAAGTGTCCCGAGTGGTGGCAGCACCGTCGTCGTGACTCAATACATGGTAACTCGTGCTACATCAGAGCGTAGCTAAGACACTTACGCTATGGCAAGCCTTCCATGTGTTCCAACCGTGCTGGAGACTAGTTCCCCACTACCAGGAATTGACACGTTTCGTTTGTTATTATCGAGTGAATTCTTATGGAAACGTTACCATGTTCGAATTACCAATTATCTGCCCGCGGAGATATCCAACCAGAACGCTAGCAATTCTGTTTCGTTATTCTGTAGCAATTTTCGTAATATTTAAATTTGTAATTTTGATTTTAGACTTAAAGTTAACTGTCGGCTAGGAGTGGTAATTATTTTTACATAATATTTTTTTAACTTGCTTTACTCAGTTCCAAAGACGTTTAAAGTTATATAAATTAGATGACATTTGACGTAAGAAATGAAAACAATATTTTAACAGATTTCAAATGACCAGGAGAATCTAAGTTCGGGTGGGTGTTTTTTATGTATATGCAGTGATAGTTAATGCATTAAATGTTTTTTTAGTTTATTGGGGATGGCTCATAGATGCCTTTAAATATGGTGGGGATCGAATAATCGGTTTTAAAAATACTGAGTGGAACTTATCAACAGGTATAACTAAGCCATGTGTGTTTATTTTGATTCTGAATGTTATATTATACGTTAAGCAGTTCAGTTCAAATTGTGTCATCTATACTACTCTATACTAATAAATAAAATTGGAGTGTCAGTTTGTAATATGAAAATAACCGCTTTTTACTACATACATATGAATGTATATACGGTACATATACCAAAATAATTTTTTTTACAATTTTTGTCTCTCTGTCCGTCAGTGTTCTGGCCAATGTTTGAAACGGCTGGACCGATTTTGACGGGACTTTCACTGGTAGGTAGCTGTTGCATTGTAATAGCAACAACAAATTTATATTAATTAAGTATAATTGTTATGGCAACTTTCTCTCTCTTCTTTACGTTCGTGTGGCCAAGTTTTATTTTATTACAACATCCACCAGCTCCGCTACACCAGCACCTACCATCCAGCTTACAGTCCCACAGTAGCAGATGTAATAAGGAGTTACTTAGACTACTTTTATTTCTACTAGTTTTTTGTTAAATTCCACTCGGACAAAGTCGCGGACACAACTAGTTGTATAATAAAATTATAAATCATTTCACAAATTCTGTGTGTGCACACAGAAACATAGTTCCAAAGGTAGTTCCATAGTGCCATGAAGTGTACGTAGATGAATAAAATTTACTTCATCTGTCAATGCACGTCCCAGTGCTCTTCTTAAAAAGTTATTATCAATCTTAATTATAATGTAACCGTAGCTTAGGATAAACGCAGGTTTGTTGTTTGTTCTGTTTCAAAGTCTTATCACCTTCTATTGCATCATCTACAGACCAATGAGCAACATATACTCATGCACTGCATATTTATTACTCAAATTGTATAGAAGCAGAATAACTATATCTGCATTATGCATTATGTTCATCGTTGCGCGAACTACAGAAGTTATGAAATGGAGAGGAAATACAGTTTGTATCATATTGTAAATGCAAGGATTATTATTTTTCAAAGTAAAGCGAGAACGGATTGCTTGCCATCAATAACACCAGGTATTAATGAAGTTAAGAAGACGAATCCATCAATAGGCCGCCTCTTTCATTCCTTGCTTGAAGTAGTTTCCCTCATTGCCAGAGTTTGGCGTTTAGTTGGCATGACTTCGTCGGACAGTTCCTTGTAAGCAGTCAACATCATGTTACGAACTCGCTGTATAAGCTCAGGAACATCCTCCTTAGTTAAGCCCGTTGTCGACACTTCATCCAAACATTGGATGATCACTCGGCCTGTAAATATTGCATTAATTAGACTTAATTAATTTGTTTTTTTTTTAAGAATTAGTGTATATTATAATTCATAATATTTGTTGTTGTAACTAACACGTAACGTAATAAAAAAAGTTCTTAAAATTTGAACGAAACTTGTATTTATGTTAATTCTACATTAATATAACATTTAACGTATCATGCTAAATCTTGAATGAAATAAATTACATAACTAGAATATTTATTTTTTAATATTAAGTATTTTTTTACAATTTTCTAACTTTGTAAATGAAATAAACAATATTTTATTTTTAATGTATTATTGCATGTATTATATTATAATAAAAAACGTAAAATCTATTTACCTTTATTAAATGTGTAATTTTTTCTATCTATAAAGTAATAGGGTGAATAAATCAATGGTATGATCGGAACCTGCGCAGCTACCGCCAATATGAACGCGCCTTTTTTGAACGGTAGAATTTTTGTGCAATCATAGTTTCTAGTCCCTTCAGCAAAAAATAATATTTTGACCTGTAAAATAATTATATAAAAAGTTAGTGACAAAGTAAATTCGTTACGCATAACTTATTACACGTGCTGTGTGTATGTATCACTGGATGTTTCGATAAGTTAGTTGATTGTAATGCAGAATCATACTCATTTTAAATTGTTCTAATTTTATACTTTTGCTTTACCCGTATACTCATTAATTTCTTTTTTACATTTATTTCCTTCCATAAAATTAATTCATTAAAAATTAATTATAAAAAGAGTTTCATCATTCACAAATTGTGCTTAACGGTTTCAGAGGTGTAGCATTTGACCGTTAATTAAACTAAGAAAGCTTAATATATATAATGTAATACATATTGACATCCTGAAATATTTAAACTATCTATTACGTATTTATGTGCACTCAAAACAAGAAATCTAAAACCCGACTACGGGAAAAGCGCTCTTTCAAAGAAAAAGGAAAAAAGATGTACTTCCTGTATCTGATTTCATAGTTTGCAATTACATGCTTTTTCCTGGTTGGTATTCAGCTTTAATAGTGACAAAAAAGTATATATTATGAAGTCGACTATAAAATAATAATATACTTCATACTACATACGACATATGCATCCTGTCGTGTAACTTAGTATACAAATTATATCCTTTAATGAATTCATAATATAGATAATAATATAGAGTTTTACGTTACTGTTTAGAAATGCTATAAATAACTGCAATTGATAAAAGATATTGTTTCTTGTGAATACAATGGAATTTTCCCGAAGAAAACTCAGTTCAATTTAGTTTTAAGTATTTATATTTCGATGAACAACGTACACTTCAGTTTTGAATGTATTGACAAAGTTAGGAGATAGTAAAAAGCCTAAATCGTTGCTCCTGATGCATTGTATTAGCAATGAACGGCTGTCGACCCATTGCTTTGCGTTTAGGCGTAAACATAAACTCCCCGCCGTTGAAGACGTTGGTTCTTCAACCACTTTAACAATCTGGAGGAAGAAGGGGACAAAGCCGAACCAATGGGTAGGTTTCTCTAGTGGTGGTATCAGCGACGCGGGAGATGTTGTCTGGTCCCGGAAACAATTTTGTTACACGTCCAACGCGCCAACACAGCGGAGGAAGAGAGTTTTCGCATAGTAGGACTAAATCGCCGACATTGGGGCCAGAGGTAGTCTTTTTCCATTTAGTTCGAAGTTGCAATTCTGAGATGTATTCTCGCTGCCATCTTCGCCAGAAATGTTGATGTATCTGCTCCAAGCGGGCATAGCGATTCAAACTGCCTTCGTTTCTTGGTTCAAGAGAAGGTGTAGGCAACGCATTCAGAGGTCGTCCTATCAGAAAGTGCCCTGGGGATAGGTATAGGAAGTCATTGGGAGATGAAGAAAGGGGACATAAAAGACGACTGTTGAGAATGGATTCCACTTGTGCGAACAAAGTAATAATTTCTTCAAAAGTTAGATGGTAATTCCCCATTACGCGTTTAATGTGATATTTGGCCGATTTTATGCCTGCCTCCCAGATGCTGCCGAAATGAGGAGCGTACGACGGAGTAAAAATGAATTTAAATCCTTCTTGACTTGCAAACTCAGAAAAGCACTCGCTGTGAGATGTAAAAAATAAACCGAGTTCTTTAGAAGCTGCTACAGTTACGCCCGTTATCCGAAAATAAATTTGCCGGCCTCCCGTGACGCGAAATAAACCTTCTTAAAGTCATTATAAAGGCCTCCTTGGATAGATCGCTCACAGCCTCTAAATGCAAGCATTTGTACCGTAGACATGAAAAGGCATACATAGCAATTTCTCAATTTAGCTCTCCGACCCTTTCTACTCAGAACGAGAAAAGGTCCAGCATAATCCATACCAACTGAATGGAGTGGAAAATTTGGT
This sequence comes from Megathymus violae, assembly GCA_003671415.1. Lineage (NCBI taxonomy): Eukaryota > Metazoa > Arthropoda > Insecta > Lepidoptera > Hesperiidae > Megathymus > Megathymus violae. The sequence goes on along the minus strand of PDGT01000023.1, from coordinate 1,022,932 downwards.
GTTGTTCTTTGAGTGGGCAAGTCTCCCATTTTAAGATGTAAAGACTTACCTTTAGGACGTCGACAAAACACACAGTTATTTGCAATTTGTCTAGCTAGACGCCTGCCATTTAGCGGCCCCACAATTTATCTAACAGAAGCCAATAACAACTGTGGACCGGCGTGTAAGTTTCGAAGATGCTCATATTCGAAATCAATTTGGTGAAATGATGTGATGACTCAAGAAGTATAGGATGTCTTTTATCATATGAAGAATTAGATGTATTCTACTACCCACTCTAATCAAATTGCGTTTATCTACGAATGGGGATAAGGATAGAATTCTACGTTTTGAATTTAGAATTTTAATTGAAGATAAGGTTCTGTATTCTTGTTGAAAAGTTTGTTGCTGAGACATATAACAAAGGTAATAAAAGCATAATTTAGCTCATCGACCGAAAGTGCACCAATTATTTTAAGTATTATTTTATTATGTGATTAAAGTGTTCTTTTAAGTCGACTTAATCTAGAAAAGCGTTCGAATTTAATTATGGGTTCATATACGGATGTAGTAAGCATGGTAATCTTGGTTTTTATTTCAGGCAATTTTTCTGTTTGTAATTTTAAGGTTGGCCAAGTAGCTTCGCTATCTAATAGAAATTTTGGTCCGTGCCACCATTGTGACACGTCTAAGAGCTTGCTAGGATTAACACTTCTCGAAATGAAATCGGCAGGGTTGTCAGCGGTGGGCACGTATCTCCAAAACGAGGCTTCAGTTAATTCTAAGATTTCACCTACTCTGTTTGCAACAAATGTTTTCAATTTGGCAGGATTGCTAGATAGCCAGCCAAGGACTACACTGGAGTCACACCAGTATTCCGTACGATTGGAAGAATAGCAAAGGGACTTGACAACAACCTGACTTAAACGAGATGCAAGAACTGACCCACAGAGCTCTAGGCGAGGGATGGAAGTCGGCTTCAGAGATGCTACCTTGAATTTGGAACATAACAGGTTTACGTGGATGTTGTCCGTAACCTATTTGAAAAGCATCGCTGAAACAATGAAGTCTAAGGAGAATCGCAAAGCACGTGGCGAGGAATTTTGAGCGTGGACAGAAGAGGTAAACTATTTCAGAATGTTACCCATTGTTCCCGGATTTCATTCGATACAGGTTGATCCCAGTCAAAATGTTGTTCCCACAATCGCTGAATAACTCTTTGGCTGCATGATACAAGGGCTGAGAAGATCTAAGGGATCGAAAATTTTAAAGGAGTTTGATAAAATAAACCTTTAAGTTATAATTTCATTTTGAGGTGGAATGTTTATAGGGAAATGAAGTGTATCACTGTTTGGATTCCAGCCGAGTCCGAGGGTGTTGGAAGATTCACTTAAAGTTAAATTTCCTTGCAATTCTGAAGGTTCTTTAAAAATTGAAGGTAAGTTAATTTTAAATTTTCGTAAGTTGAAGCAGCCTTTTCGTGACTCTCTGCTTACACAAGATTGAATAAAGCTTAATTCGTCTCTACTGTCGGAGCCTGTTATAAGATCGTCAATGTAAAATAAATTAACATCTGGTGCTTAAATAACTGGCACTTGCGGTGCCGTAAGTAACAGTATTAAGTTGCATTATTTGGATGGGGAGATGTTTATCTTCCCTCCACAAGACAAGCTGTAAGTTTCTGTCACTGGGATGAACATTATTCTGGCGGTACATCTTTTCGATATCTCCGGTGATCAGATACTTGGACTGTCGAGCTCTTATTAGGATAGAGAAAAGAGAATCTTGCGTATTCAGACCCATCATTTGTAAGTCATTGACAGAATAGCCGGAGGAGGATGGAGCTGAACCGTCGAACACCGCTCGGATTTTGATTGATTCACTGTATTCTCTAAAAACCGCATGATGACACAGGAAGTAGGAGGGATTTGGTAAGTAAACGTTTGACTTGGATAGGTGGCTTAAATACTCGTACTCCTTCAAAAATATAACATTGTAACTTTAGATCTTAATTTTTTCTGAATCGCTTTTCCAAGTTTAGAAGGCGTTTTTCAGCTAACGTGAATGAATCACCCAAACAATCAGGTGAGTTTCGAAGTGGTAGATTTACACAAAATCTGCCATTGTCTGAAATGATTTTCGCAAGTCTTTTCTGTTTCACTCATGAGAGACTTATGAGGCACCTCTTCTAGTTTTCAAAACTTTGATAGTAAATAATCAATACGAGATTCTTTGGAATTAGTCTGAATCTCTGGATCGGACAACACAGCAAAGTTTGAGCAAAACATATTTAATAATTTAGGTTTATTGCATAAATTTCATACTATAGATGTATTTTGTAACTTAGCTAAGAAAACATGCGTGTTTATCGTTTATCAAACCCCCAACCAACCAACCAAATTTGGAACTTTGTAATCTAGGATTATTTTCGCCTAGAAATCTTTGCTCGCTGCACAAGACGTCCCGAAAATATCAGCACTTATTAGAACCTCAATAGAACCGGAATGATTAAAGTGTGGGTCTATCTGCTATAGATTTTATTTTAAAAGTGGGACAATCATATATGTTGTGTTTAAGAATACAGAACTGTTGTCTTTGCTAATGGCCGTAAATGTATTCGTGCTTTAAATTGTTTGTTACTGCTAGTGACACCTATATTTTGCTGAGATGGAGGATTGTCATTTGTACTTCTTGGTATAGCTTCTAGTACCTGGGCACGATCCAGCAGAAACGATTTAAATTGCTCTAGAGTAGGAATCTCATCAATGATACTACGATGTTCCTCCCATTTGATTAAAGTGTTGTTATCAATCTTGGAGGTCAGCATGACTATAATTAAAGTGTCCCAATGTTCAGCCGGTTGACCAAGGTCGAAGAGCTTACGTAAATTTTTAGTTACATGATCCACTAAAAACCTTAAAGAGCTTTCGGATTCGCGTGTAATTGATTGAATATTGTGAAGAGATTTTAAATGATAGTTGATTAATAATCTTTTATTATTATACCGGTATAATATGGATAATATAATACTTTGTGACCGGTCACAAAGTAGTTGCCAAGCATTTGAATAATTGGCTGATGAAACCTCTAGATTAGAAACTATGCGCTTTGCTTCGCCCTCAAGGTGAAATTTTTGTATCATGAGGAGGCGTGGATTATTATGAATCAAGTTTACAAAAGTATCGTAAAATTCAAGCCAACGAAAGAACAAACCGTCAAATTTAGATATTTCAATTTGAGGCAATTTTATGCCTATATCATTGTGATCATGAGGGCATTGAGAGTCTTGAAATACAGATTCTCGTCTCTTTCTCTCCTGTTCCAAAGATTTCAACTCATTTTGCTCTTCAATTAAACCTTTGGCTATCGCAGTACATAAAATTATATCCTGCTTAATGCTCTCTCGTTCGTCGATTTCAAAATCCAAATTTTCGGGATTTTGGAGTTCAATTTGAGTTTGCAAAGTCGTCAAATTTAATCGACAGGCCTTCGAATCTACAGAGTTTCAACGATAACTCGGTGAATTCGATGGCCGTCAGTGTAGATTGTTTTGTGATTTTATCCAAACAGTTTTTAAACTTTGTAATTTGTCCTTTGATGGAACTCCACTACCACTATCAATCAGGTTCTTTTCAGTTGCACCTTGCTTATCCATGTTATCAAGCAAACAATAATTAATTAAAATTATTGTTATTAGATATACACTAATCACAAAACAATGCTAGACAAGTGAAGTTTAATTGAATATTAAAATGTTTTGTCTCCCGTTCCTCACACGGCGATACCTGGAACCGGCTGGTGCGTTATAAGCAACTGGATGTACTCGCGAAGTTAGCTGATGTACCGTTCGCCTCGACAGCTATAGGTCGACCAGCTGATCCGGAATCCTGGAATTAGTCGGCCAGAAACCAAATTAATAACTCTTTAAATTTGGTGCGAAGCAACGTAGACGAAATGTTTTTCTCGCTGGTTACTTAATAATCTCTTATTTGATCGATTGAACCAAATTTAACAAAGCATTTGTAATAAAAGAAAAATATTTTTGAACGAAGTTATGCAAAGATTATAAAAATAAGGTTAAATTTACGATGAATTTTGTAGGAATTTAGGATAAGTTTAAATTTAGACGTATTTAGGAAGTAAGGAAAGATAACAGAGCACTTAACTGATGAACAATAAGCTGCGAGGTGATGTCTTAGCTGCGTCACTGCCCGGCGATGGTCGTTAACGAATCTGCTAGAACCTTCCAATTTCTGTGGTTAGCTGGTTTCTCGAATTTTCAATGTACTTGTCACGGTCGCCAATTTATGTTTCTTGTGAACAGAATGGAATTTTCCCGAAGAAAACTCAGTTCAATTTAGTTTTAAGTATTTGTATTTAGATGAACAACGTCCACTTTAGACAACGTATTACGATGAATGACAAAAAGGTAGGAGGAAGTAAAATAAAGGTTAAAAAGACTAAATCGTTGCTCCTGTTGCATTGTATTAACAATGATCGGCTGTCGACCCATTGCTTTGTAGTTAGGCGTAAACAGATATTTTAAAATCTGTCAAAAGATCCGCCTAAATGATACTTTGGATGGACTGCGATTAGATTTGAACGCATCTCTCTGACGAGATGTAAATCGAGACGTTATTAGTCGTACTACTAACTGTAGTGAAGTTATTAAAAATTATGTATTTAAATGTATCGCTAAACAACATTAGCCGGGCCAACTAATAATAAATATTGCTAAACATGACATACCTTTTCTTTAATAAGGTCTTTTGCTGTTTTCAAC
>PDGT01000023.1:1005043-1017866 GCA_003671415.1 Megathymus violae | reverse complement strand
TTTGTGTTTGATAAATATTATTTTTAGGTATACCCTAAAGTTTGCCTTGTTGCATCACTTTTCCGGTTTTTGGTCTACTGGAGGGCATTTCTGCTTAGGAATAAGTAGTGCCCTTGTACAAACTCTTCATACATATTCTGTTTCCTGTAAATTTACTGTGTCTATGTATATAAAAAAAGTGCTATGGTTTACCGGCGTGGGGCTCAGCTATTGATATTGAATCAATTTTTATATTACAGAAAAGAGCAGTACTCACTATCTACAACCTCCGGCCTAGAATTTCTCACAGAGATATTTTTAAAGTAATCAAAATGTTATGGCACAATATATTTTAGATAATGTTATGTACGTTAACAATTACTATACTTTTTTTAAAGAAAATACTTAAGTAATTCATAAGATTAAAACTAAGAATAAAGCCTACCTGATCATACCAAATTTTAGACTTTGTACAACTGGTGGCTCTTCCATAGATAGATATAAAAAGTTATTATCACATTTTCTGAAAACTGACGGAAATTCCATATGGAAAACGAACGACGGGAATTCCACGTAAAAAGCATTCTTATGTTGAAAAGTTAATGAAAACAACTTAAAAGACAATAATGATTGCTTCGATATGAGTTAAATCTGTTAACTGTCGTAGGACAAAAGGCCATGTAAGATATATATATATATATCGGCAATAGTCAGTACTTTTAGCAGCATTGTCGAACATAGCGTGGGCGTATAATCGTTTAACACTTTTAATTAATTGTTAACAAACACTTCACACCAGGCAAACGAAACCAGTAACAGTTCCCAGTGCGGAGGAACCGATCACTTCGACCGCAGAATGTAAACTGTGGCTCCATCGGCCGTCACTCCACTAGCTAGGCTCTGTTGTAGCACGATGTTACCCGAGTATCCACGTCATCGCAGGGGTGCTGCCATCACTCGGATATCGTGCTGAATTTCGTTTCACGTCTATACTAATGACCATCTCCGACATATATATATGTTACGATACTGATGCTTACTGATAACTGAGGTTATCACTCTTATGGTATGCATTTTTTTTTGTCTGTGGTAACAAAGGGGAATGCCCTATATATATGGAGATTCTGGTCTCAAGTGCACGCTTGAAAAAATATACTAAAATGGTAGTAAATAACACCCTAAATGATGTTGTGCAAAGAGTATTTAAAAAAAGATTAGGTGTCGAAAATATGTATTTTATTTTTTATTTTTTCATAAATTAATTTAATACAATTATATAAACTGCATTTCATTAATCTCGAATAAATATTTTATAAATTTCTTGATGAAACTGAGTATTTAACAATGTTTTTTAAATTATTATTCATCATTTGTATCATATACAACAAGATGCCTCCATCGCTTCTTTGGCCTTCCTCTACCTCTATAGCTATCTACGTTCATACTTAATACCTTCCGTACAACATGCTCTTCATTCATCCGCATAACATGACCATACCATGATAGCCGGTTTCCGCGTAGCTTTTCTGTTACCGGTGCCACTTTCATACTTCCTCTTATGTACTCATTCCTTACTCTATCCATTCGCGTTATACCACACATCCCTCTTAACATTCTCATCTCAGCTGCATGCAGTTGTCTTTCATACATCCCTTTTGTGGCCCAACATTCTGATCTGGATTAGACAGCAGGTCTGACCATGGTCTTGTAGATCTTCCCCTTAAGTTTAAGGGGGTTACGGGGGACGCAATTTGTCCCCGTAACCTGCCGCCATTCATCCATCCTACAATAATTCTGTGCGTAACTGTCCGATCTATTTTTCCATTACATTGTACAAGTGAACCGAGATACCGAAAGTCGGAGCAAACTGAAAGAAGCGCACCGTCGAGCGCTATGGCTTCAGGACTGGAGAGACCACCGAAATCGCAGAACACGTACTCTGTCTTGGTTCTGCTGATTTTCAGCCCAACATTCTCCAGTTTCTGTTGCCAATCCTCCAATCTGCTCCGGTTATCAGGTTCATCTTCTCCAACCAGAACAATGTCGTCAGCAAATAGCATGCCCCATGGTGCCTCCTCATGTATGTCCGACGTCAGAACATCCATTATCAACAGGAAGAGGTAAGGACTCAAAGCCGACCCTTGGTGCAAGCCTACTGCCACATTGAACTGGTTGGAGTTGCCAGCAGACGATCGGACATATGTACCAACTTACCAAATATCTAAACATTGAAATATAATAATGCATTCAGAAAATGTCAAATATGTCATGGTCCGTGTTTTGTTATTTATTGTAAAAATTATAAAAACTAACAGCGTAACCTTCAAACTCATAAACAATAATCACTTGTAATACACAAAAAAATAACAAAATGGTTTTTATTTTATTTTCGTTTAAATACAATGTAAATGTAAAGACGCAATACTTTAATATTGCAATACTTTAACATTAGTGTAAAAGAGTTTTAGGTATAATAATATAGAACAAATGTTATACGTGTTAAGTGCCTTCGTTTATTACAAGCTTCTACACTGCGTCCAAAAGACGTAAATGTGTTTCACAGTGATTCAACAAGGAAGGTAAAAACCAGACCACCAAGTTGGGATTATACTAAATGGGACCATACCCATACCCATAAACCACCAACTGGATCGTTTACCATTATTTCGTCTGTTGATCAAATCGCTTACACTTCAAACATGGTATAGCACGATCAACCATTGTTAAAGTGCCCGTAATCTCATTTTATGTGTGGATCACTGGGTATTGCATCTGAGAGAGTCAAAATATAGGATTCGTTTTGATTCCTTTTTCAATACACAATTTACAAGCAGATCCAATACGGCCGAAAACTATACCTTTGAAATTGATTGGCAAGATTATTTAATTTTAAAACGTTTTCTACTAGTATCGATTACTAATAAACTACTATTACGGGAAATTAATGTGGCGGGGACAGTCATTAATACAGTTGCTATTTAGCAACACAGCACGTGTCCCGAGTGGTGGCAGCACCGTAGCCAAGACTCAATACTCGGTAACTCGTGTTACATCAGAGCGTAGCTAAGATACTTACGCTATGGCAAGCCTCCCATGTGTTGCCCCATGGGCTGCCGCCTGGTCGTGGTGGGGAGGCTTGCTTGTCTTAATGATCCCAGAGATTATACGGCAGAGTCATTCATACCGAAAGTCGAAGGGTGAAGGACCAGACTAAGAGCAGCTGACAGGGAAGCGCACCCCTGAAATAAGAGACGACGATGTGGAGCATCAGGGAAAGTTAAATGGAACAGGCTAGTTGCGAATATGGTCCTCAGGTGGGTATCCGAAATGGAGAATCCCAACCCTCCGCCCTGGCGGGGAGCAGCCCCGCTTACTCTCGAGGGGGGCAACAACAACCTCGTAGGTCGGCAATCTGCCGATCTTCGGAAACACGACTGTAGCTTACTCACAACGAATACTGATTCTCAGATCGCTGTACAAGGGGCATAGAGACGGACACGGCAGGTGAAAGGGAGGCTAACAGCCCCTCGTACCCCAGCTGCCCCGTCTGATGCAGATGAATTGTCAGACTGTTCTCTGTTATCAGGCGTACTCAGACGGTCCACAGCTACACCAGTCGGCGCCCGCAAGAGGCCACTACCGACAAGTAATAGTGAAGCGATCAGCCCAAGAAGAAGACAAATGACAACCACGAATTCCTGAATACCATGGGGCCAGTGGCTTAAACCAGATTGGCTCACCTCCCAAGTGCAGAAGAGCTAGGCAAGGATATGTGCGAGCAGTCCACCAGTTACCTAGGTTCTTGTGTAGTGGAGAACCTGGATGTCATTGAGAAGATTGCAGATAAATCTCGCAACTTAAAGGGGAAGTTTGTGCGCGCCATCCGATTCGCCGTGCATCCAGGCAGCAACGACGGAAGTAGTGCAACCGGCTCCCACAGCCCATCTCGAGAGTAAGAATGCTTCTTTACGTTCTGAACTCGTTGACCTCAACAAGCGGAATCCAAGGAGTTACTTCTTGTCAAGCACAACTGTTAACTTTCTAAAAGATCTATCAAATCATCCCTGTCTATTTCTCTATCGCTATCTGAACTTTATTATCAGACATTGTCATCTTATACGGACGAAGATTTCCCCGCGAACGAAAGCACTAAATTTTCTGTAACCCTTCATACCCTTTATACTCGAAATTGTGTAACGGTCTAAGAAATGTTCTGCTTTACATATTTTATACAGTCCAGTATAAAGTCCACTTAGCTTTTTCGTATCCTTCGCAGCGGAATCCCTGGATACACCACCCATTCATAGAACTAATAGTCTTATATTATGTTTTAATCACTTTTAACGTTTTTTATCAAACCTTACTTCATTTCAGTCATGTTTTTTGTCTATGTTAAGTTTAGCAGTTTGCCTATTAGAATCTAATTCTTTCAGTTGCTATTCGGAATCAATTGGAGTATTTGAAGGAAAATCTGGAAATCGTGAATTTTTGTGACCAAACATAAGATTAAATGGTGCAAAACCAGTAGTTGAATTTTGTGTATTATTAATTCCTCAAACAATCTTGTATTCCGAGTACATTCGCTTTCGGATAAGGTATGTAATCCTTTAAACAGAGTAGGATTTACTCGTTCGATCTGGCCGTTGGATCGTGGACTGGCTATAGCATTTAGAACATGCTTAAATTTTGTTTCTTGTGAAAACTGTGTGAAGTATCTGCTTGTAAATGATTTTCCCCTATCGGTGATTACTCTTAATGAAAATCCGAATTGCATAATAACTTCTTTCATTAGTCTGATAGTTTCAACTGAGCTACAGTTCTTCGCGGGTCGGGCAAATACAATTTAGTGAAAGCATCAATAACTACTAGTATATCCATATTCCCCTTACGTGTTTTTGCAAAGCTGCATAAATGACCATAATGTATGCATAAGTATTGCCAGTTTGTTTATGGGGTATAGTTCACCTTCTAATTTACCGTGATTACCTTTATTATAGGCGCATTGCAAATAAGAATTGTTATATTTTCGTATGAATTTCATCATACCCTCAAACAAAAACTGAGCTTTAATTGCTTGTTCACACTTTTCGAAGCCTGGATGTCCTATTTGGTCATGCAGTTTTTTCAATAACCCATACTTGACTAGTTTAGGAATCACAAAATAATACCCTGTTACAATTTTTCTATATAAAATTACATCTTTGACAATACAATCTACACATAAGTTAACCTTAGGATCCTTTTTGAGCTGAACAATAATATTTTGAATTTTGTCGTCTTGCATTTGCAGAGTCATCAGTCAATCTAAATGTTAAATCATCAAAATAGAGTTCGTAGAAGAATATCTACTTAATGCGTCCGCATGTCTCATGCGTTCGCCTGGCCGGTATTCTATCTTAAGATCGAAATCTTGTTTTGTGAGCCACCAGCGAGTCGTCTTGAAATTGCAAGAGAATTCCACCTAGACCTATTTTACTCCAATCTGTGTGTTATTCAGTTTTGGAATTCCTATTGTAGATGCCTAAGATTGGTCGTTCAATTAGTCTATGCTTTAACGTCTGAAATGCTTTCTCTTGATCGAGACCCCAATACCATTCATCATCTTATTTAGTTAGTTCAGTTAGATGCCGAGCAATTTGAGCAAAGCTGTGTATAAATTCTCTAAAATACAAAATAAGTCTTATGAACTGCCGAACTTCATGTACATTTCGAGGTTGCTTATATTCTTTTGCACATTTGACTTTAGTTTCTCCGGGTTGTATTTTACCAGACGAAACTTCATGGCCTAGGTACGTAGCCGTATTTAAAAAAAAAATAATATTTACCTAAATTTAATTTTAAATTGGCTTGTTTGAACAATTGGATTACCTTTTCTAATAAAACTAATCCTTCTTGAACTGTAACTGTGAGAATCATTATATCGTTTAAATAAAGAGCTACATCCTGTTTGACTTCACTTAAGGCCATTTGAATTAACCGAGAGAATACGGCCGGGGCATTAGCCAGACCAAAAAGCATTTTCAAAAATTCGTACTGGTCTGTTGTGATAACGAACGCGGTTTTATGAACTAACCCTTCATCAATTGGTATCTGGTATCTTTGAGCGAAATCAAAGGTGGTGAAAAAAATTTTCTCCAAAAGTTTAGTTAGTTGATCTTCAGTGTGAGGCAAAGGGCAACGATCTGTCAAAGTAACGGCATTAAGGGCCCTATAATCAACACAGAGTCTCTTCTCTCTTCTTTTTATGATTCTCTGATTATGCCTGCCTCCAAAAGATCTTTAATCATTTCATCTACAATCTCGTTTTCTGTATACTTACAGGCTCTACAGGCTTACAGGCTCTAAAGGCTTACAATAAACTGGCTGATCGTTTGCAGTATTAACATGCATCTTTATTAAGTTTGAGCAACCCAAGTCGGAACTACGGGTAACAAATGAATCTGCGTATTCATTCAAAGCTGCAATAACTGAACAATTTGATCATCACTTAGCTGCCCTTTATTCAATTCAAAGAGACTGATTACCTTGTTATTTTATATACGGTTCTGCTCTATGGTTCGAACATTAATATTCTTACTAACTAGTACATATAGTAACTCAGATCTAGCTATCAATCGATCAGCTTCCCAGTTTCACAAAGCAATTCTTAGAATAGATGATAAATGACGATATTATGTATGCTAATCCTCCCTTTTTTGACCATGTGCGGCAAGAACGTGTGGTTTTGTTTTACAGAACACTCTATGTATATTTCGATATATACAGCACTTTGTTTATGTACTGTAGTAGAACATTTTAAGTTTACCGGATAGTTCGAAATTAAATCGGTGGAATCTAAATGAATGTCTTTCAGTAGGCTGTCTACAATTCCCCAAGGAATAAGGATCGCTCACCCTTTGGTTTTGTGGCCGGGAATTTTCACACCAGCACGTTGCAGTTGTGTGACCGACACGGCGACATATCTCGCACCTCAGCTGGAGCCTGCAATTCCGAGCCTCGTAATCAGGTTGTCGACATATATAGCAGGATCTGGACCTTCTCAAGGGTATGCTTTCGCGTTGGAACGTATTTCAGCCGAAAGTCCGCGAAACATACAGGAATTAGCTCGTTCACGGTTGATATTACATTTTTTTCCGAAGGGATACCTTGTCATGATAAAATTTCGTCATTGTTTCGGAGTCTTGTTTTGTCCTGGCAAGCATCTTTTCTAGCATATCCACGTAATCAATTGATTGTGAAAAAGCGGTTTGAAGGGCTTGTTTCCATTCGTCCCAAGTGAGACTATAGTCCTCGAGATCATCGTACCAGTCCATTGCTGCGCCTAGCAGTCGCAATTGCAGGACAAATTGCCATACAGTATTATTCCACTCGTACACATCAGCGAGTTGATCAATTTTATGCAGCCAACCCTTGACATTACTGCTGCTATCCTCGGGTCGAAACTTGAGAATAACCTCAGCATCAGTAGGAACATGTCTTCTCTTCACGGTTGAATGTGAGTACTTGAAATCGTGTCGTTTTTCTCATCTTCCGAAGTCGTGGGTGTTGGTTGTTTACGTTTCCGTGTACCTAGGCCGTTAATATAAGGTCTAGACATAATGCAATTCCAATTAGCCCACTTCTGAAGTATTAAATACTGGTGATTTAGATAGAACAAAAACAAAATTCAGCAGCGTGACGTCACAAGTACGAGTATATTTTCCAAGTGCCACTAATTGTGTCTCGGTTCCAGTTATATATCATTGCCATCATAGTCAACTGAACTTCTTATTATATACAATAATTTAATAATGTGTGATTAATCATTGTTATGTATTCACTGCGGAAGGGCGCGGGCGCAACAACCATCAAACACTGTAGTTACATATGCACTGGTTGATTAAAGATTTAAAGATAATACGAGACGCAGCTCGCACGCACACATAAGAGTCCCATACATACACAACATTCCCTCCCCCTTATAGCTTTAACCGGAAGTCCATTAACTATTAAATAATAGAAGCTTAATGCACTCGTATTATTCAACCGACACGTGAAAAATCTACAAAGGTCTCATTTGGGTCTGTGCTACCCGGAGATTCTTCGTAAGGACGTGTTACTTCCTTTCGACGTAGGTTGGCGGGACCTGAAGGTGGGTTCATGAAGCAACCCTCCAGCTCCCTCTCCTAGTCCTCCTCCTCATATAAAGGTACCAAGGGTTCATTCAACAAGTTGTCACTTCTGTCGACCTGAGGATTTACATACCACTGGACGCTGACCGCTTCGTTACTTCTCGACCCAAACTTGGTATAAACACGGAGTGTAACACTACCTTATTTTCTTTTTAATAATTCCTTCGATCCACTTAACTCTTTTGTTAACAAAATTTTTAATTATCCACATGTTATCATTTATCTTAAAATCTGATCGTTGTGTTCCTTTATAGTAACTAGCCTGTAAGCACTGGTTTCGTTCTACAGTAAAAGAGGTCTGTGGATGGAAGAGACAAAGGAGGTTTTAAAAGGTCTAATCTGGTCCGGAAGGGTCTACCGTAAACTATTTCCTCTGGTGATTTTTGTGTGGTGCTATTTTTGGAGTTCTTATAGTCAAATAAAAACTTTGATATATGTTCATGCAATAGTTTACTGTTAGTATTATTTTTTTTATCTTATTAGCTTATTTTAGCTTTTTATCTTATTGTTTTCTATGTCACTCTGAACCGTAATATTATTTTCCTAAAACACCGGCGCCGGCTTAGACTGACGCTCAGCTGATGTATTCATTGCTTGTACTTGAACTTGAACCGGTTGCTCGTCGTTATCAGCGCATGCTCGTGCCCGCTCTCGATTACTAGTTGTCTCCCTTACACTCTCACGTTCACGGATCAGCGCAGGCGATGCCGGTTGTAACTTCTCGCTCGCAACTATTACGCTAGCAGGCGAGCAGTGGTTGTTTGAATGTAAAGATCTACGAGTCTCTTTGTGGGTAGGAAACAAACGCTCGTCAAAAAATGCCGATAGTGCCATGGGCCCACTGTCAAAATAATTCACTCCTCCGCCTCTCTTCATATTAACATTGTTTATATTTTGACTTATAACTGATTGCGTTTTACCATATTCAATTAATTGTGCATTTAACTCACTTTTTGTAACGTAATCTTGGATGCGTTGTATTGAACGTTCTAAGAGTAAAATCTTCTTGAGTAGAGGCGTCACGTCTACATGATCAAATGTAACGGGAGGTAAATTCTTCAGCTTTTTAGCCAAAAAATTGGTATCTGTTCTGGATCTGTTTCCTTAAATACGCAGATGATGTCTTCCATGTTTCGTAGCGTTTTACCTTTTCGTTTTCTTGACGATGGCCGCTTACTGACTGATTCAAATAATAACGTTTTCGCATTATTAATTTCGTCTATACTAAAAGCACTTTCACATATTTTGATTAAGCTTACTTCGTCAATAACGTCTAACTTGTTTTGAACAAATGCCAAAACTTCACATATTACTATGTTACAATTAGAACACTTCAATATTTTTGCTGAGTCTGCTATTTTCACGTAGCAACGGTCAATGACGCTGCGTGCGCTCGCGTTCGCGGACAAGTGCGTAGCTTATGATCGGTGCGTAATACGAAAGCCGTTGCCCGACCGTATAGGTATTGATGAAATCGCCTCACTCCGAAAACAATAGCAGTCGCTTCTCTTTGTATCTGCGCATAGCTTTTCTCAGCGGCCGAGAGGACGCGTGTTTATAAATTCTACTTTGGTAAATTAATATATGTTATATAATAATCCAATTGATAATTATATATATTGACCAATCACATTAGTAACTATGTCCTGTTGCCAGTATTATTTAACATGTGTGTGCTAATGCAGTAGTGATGACATTTGACGTAAGAAATCAAAACAATATTTTTAACATACTTCAATTAAGCAGGAGGTTCTAAGTTCGAGCGCGTGTTATTTTATGTGTATACAGCCTTAACTCCGTTGTTTGTTAACCGATTTTGATAATATTTTCTTAGTCTATTGAGGATGGATCATATGTGGTCCCCTTTAAATATGGTGAGGATCGAATGATTTGATTTGTACCTTAATATTTAGAATTGTGGTCAATAAAGATTAAATAAATAAATGATTACTTGTAAAGATAAAGAGCGGAACTTAACAACAGCTATAACTAAGCCATATTTATGTATATACAACCATAATTCCGTTGTTTTTGAATTCATTTTGATAATATTTCTTTTTTTTTATGATACAAAATTAAAAAACTAGGATATTGAAAACAAAGCGTTGTTAGGACAAAGAATTAAATAAAACTAATTTTAGTTTTCATTTATTTTTATTTCTAAACCTGAATGTTTAATGAAACGTATAGGTATATATAACAATCTATGTAATTACTTTGTGCTCTTTTCAGTGATTGGTAAGACTTCGTCGGACAGTTCCTTGTAAGCAGCCAGCATCATGTTACGAACTCGTTCCACGAGCGCGGGTACATCGTTCATCGTCAAACCCGTTGTGGGCACTTCTTCTAAACATTGGATGATCACGCGGCCTGTTATAAAGCATTACACTATTAACAATGATGTACATTGTAAACACGACATATTGGGATAAAAAGATATTAATTATAGTCAATTTACAAAAATATGTAGATCTGTCACCTGTACACTGTAAAACTTAACCATCACTCGATAAGTTTTGGAATACATAATTGTTGGCAATCCCAACCACGCCAATGTCGTGGCGCCCTCTAACAACTTGTAATTACCAGATCTGCACCAATAAGCAACGTCAACCAATAAGCGAGTACTTCCCCCACCAAACAAAAGTGAGGACTAAGCTGACAATGCGCGCTAGCGCATTGTTCCGTGAACAAGCGTCGGGAAGAGATATTGTTTTCCCTTCCAAGCCTTCGATTGTATAAAAATTGTGTTTGTTAAATAATAGTGATATCAACGTGAAATTAAAGCGTGGTTAAATGTAGCGGTGTACAATGGTTACTTAATACAACATTAAATGAAATTTACGTTTTTTATGATATACAAACCCACCTTAATAGATTTGAATATCTAATTGTATTCAGTATTCAATGATTAAAAGTCAAATAAGTACCATTAGTAAACGTGTAATTTTGTCTGTCTATAAAGTAATACGGCGAAAAAATCACGGGTATTATCGGCGCCTGCGCAGCTACTGCCATTACGAACGCGCCTTTTTTGAACGGCAACAACTTTGTGTAATCGTGGTTTCTAGTACCTTCTGGAAACATCCATGCTTTGGTCTGATAAATAAAGAATAATAATTATGATTTTCAAAAGGCTTTCGATTATTCCAATATCATCTAAAGTTCATAATCTTATATTATACTAATAATATTTGCGGAGTGGTGTGAAGTCTGCCAAACTGAGCTTAGCAAACATTACAGATTATCAACAATCTCAAGTCAACATACCAAGGTACACAACATACCAAACCAAATTTCAAATTGTAATTTGTTTATTTATTAACTTATGATTAAAATTATAACCTACCTTTTCCTTCATCAAAACTTTTGCTGCTTTTTTTAACTGTTTGTAGGCCATATCGGGGCAATCTCTGTCTAGGAACAATCCTTTTGATGAATACATTACGACAGCCAAGGGAAACAAAACCATCATTTCCTTCTTTATCACAGTAAGTACTTTACCTACAGTTTCCCATATGCTACACATTCCTGTAAAAACAAACATAAAAATAATACTAATGTATTTTTAAAGTAAAAATCCAATTCATATGCCGTTCGTTGACGGGCAACTATAGCCTCTGTTACCATTACGGTGTCACAAACAATAGTAACAACTTCTACCAAAATCATGTTACACTGTAATTGTAACACAAAATTTGCGATAGGTGTAGCGTAAG
Organism: Megathymus violae; assembly: GCA_003671415.1. Lineage (NCBI taxonomy): Eukaryota > Metazoa > Arthropoda > Insecta > Lepidoptera > Hesperiidae > Megathymus > Megathymus violae. The sequence goes on along the minus strand of PDGT01000023.1, from coordinate 1,005,997 downwards.
ATTATCGTGTTATATGTATAATACTATTTCAGTTACTAGTTACACATCAGGTTATTTTAATAATAATAACAATAATAATTAAGGTAGTTATATATAATCTTATTTTTGAGAGTAACTGAACGTGTGGTGCTACACTAACAATACACATGGAACAAAGTAATAAACCATTGCACTTGAAACACGAATTTCAATGAAAACATATTGTTTCCTTTAACTAGTGCTACTTGATTGCTCCATTTTGTAAGTTATCATAACAAACCACAGATCTCATTAGGCGTTTCCGTTGGATATTGTTGTTGGCGTTGCAAAAATATTACACAACGCAACAATTTCATATATTTGTGTGATATATAATTGTGTCTGTCCAGCAAGTGATTGATTTTGCTCAACACCTTTTACCCTCTACATATCTTGAAGCGTAAAACGCAACATTACAAGTGGGATTTCATCGCGACATGTTTTAAAAGTATTTACTGAATTGTCATCTACATATTAGATACTCATTGAGATTTTCTTGCGGCGTATATTTCAATTCAATTGATAACATTTTGTGTACCCGTTTTCACCAGCATGTCTCTGAAGCGCCAATTCATCGTTAATCCTAAAGTTCAATCATCCAGCTTCAGAACGCGCAGAGGCAAACGGTATTAATAATAATTCTCGTTACCCCAGCCCTTTGGCCTTTCTTCTAGTGTTCTTCTCTTAATTTTGAGTCTGATGCTCAGATGCATCAAATACGTATATGTGTATACGTCTAATTTAATGTTCGCGTAACATAAAGTAATTGAAGCTTTATAACATACCCAATGCATCCAAGGTTGATTGGTGGTTCGACACGATCACAGCTCCACGGTCTTTAGCCAACACTTCTCCATTCCGTAGTTCATATTTCAATCGCAACAATAAACTGATATGTTTCAATAATTTTGTCCACGATCTGAAAAATAATATATA
>PDGT01000023.1:976658-1005000 GCA_003671415.1 Megathymus violae | reverse complement strand
ATCAATAACAAACATGATGACGGAACAAGATTACTTGATGTTTTCCACAGATCTTCGTCTTAACATTGGGAAAGGCCAAAGTATCAATACTAACAAACCGCTCAAATAAAGAATACAATACTTTAAGTAGAATATTATAATTTTCGACACTTTTTGGATTTTTTTTATTAGTATATGAAAACTGCAAACAAGAAAAATGCCTTCTACCATGATTCACACCGTTAAAGACTACCCGTTACTAAACGAAACTAACAAATTTTACAGCGGAGCCAATATTAAAATACACATTATTTAGGGTTACGTGATAGATATTTATTGAAATTATTGTATGCATTAGTTTATGCTTATGTTATTAGATAATATCATTAACTGAATTTTTGCAAGTTTCGTTTTATAAGTGTTTGACTTCCAAGGCGGGATATGTAATTAAAACTTTAATACTGTAGCAGTACATGAGATTTTCTGACACAAAATTCTGAATCAGACGTATTATGGTGAGGCATACTAAAAATAAAAATTTATAATTAATATTATTTACTTTTTTCCCAATTGACTCGGTTTCTGCCGCTAAATTAACTAAGCTAAGTACAGAAATAAGCCAAATTAGTTGATTATCTTACGAATTTACGAATAATTTGCTAGAAACTATAAATTTTAAAACCATCGTGCTACAGAAGCGATTCCATTAATATCCATTTCAATGATATTAATTAATTCACGTTAATTTCAAACAATTACGATGCCTGAAAATTCAGATTCAATCGTATAATAATTTAGGAATTTTGTAAATACACCTGAGCACGTCATTTTTCATTTTTACTACCGTTTTGAAAAGGTTCAGTAACGTTGAAAGGAAGAAACATCTCAACGAAGCTTTTAATCCAAAGTTTATACTTTATATTACAATTACTTGTTAAGTTTTTTATCTTATGCGGAACCAACTGCAGCTTAAATATTTGTGAATGCGAAGGCGACTTTGTCCTTGATGATTTGTCCAATGTACAAAATCCTTAACGTACAACTTTTGCTTTCACATTAACTCCAAGATTCTAATGGGTAAATCAGGTAAACTTTGGGATAATGGAGCACTGAACCTTTTGAAGGCCACATGAAGAATTACCTATACCTTTCTCTCGTTCGACGATTGTCTGTATCACTTATTTGCGTAAATAATGTCATAGCTATGATTCGTAATAACTTATCCTACATTCTGATACAGGATTTAACACCATTCGTGTTAAATTACGTTTACTTTTTATAATAGAGTACTTTACATTTTTTATACTGCAGTGTATGCACCTATTCAATCGAGACAGTTCATTTTCTCGTATGTACAATAGAAAAGCTAGTTGGTAACTGATCATTAGTAGGTACTTGTCGATCGAGGAGTTAAATATTGTTACCAATGTTAAAAGTAACATTTCATTCTGCATATATTAACAAGATTAATAAATAATAATAAATTAAACTTTCAGTTATCCTACTCCTGATACTTTGCATTCATCTGATTCTCTCGTAATGTAATTTTAAGAAGTTTCATTCGTACCTCGTGTGACTTGCACACAAACCATTTTTTAAATAATAAGATTTTTACATTATACATCAAAAATAAACCCTACAGGCTATGCCACCTTCGGTCAAGGCTTCGTAATAAACAGGCGCACACACAGGTACTAACATACTTATAAACATACGCACGTCGAACTCTCGGACTAGAACAATTATTAAGCAGTGCAGTATAGTTACTAGGGATGTTATGGATATGAAGTTTCGGATCCGGATATGTATACGGATAAATAATTATATTTCACCGGTTTTGGTTACGGTTATGAATAAGAAATTATTTCGGAGTATCCTATTGTTTCGGATAATTTCGGTTACGGATAGTAGATGATTTACGAGTTGGAAAAAAATATAATGTATTTACAAAGTTTGACTTTATTTCTAGGTATTGTGTGGTATTATAATCACAGAAAAAGCAAATTAAATAATAAAAACTGTCTAAAATGATAACGACGTGGCTAATGTATCGGCTCGGTCAGCGTAAACCACTAATTATGTCCTTTATTTAGACTCTACCTCTATCCGAAATTATCCGAAACCTTTTTAGTGGATTTGGTTACGGATTTCGGATTCATTTTTTTTTTGGATATCCGATAGTTTTGGTTACGGTTACGGAGCTCCATAACATCCCTGATAGATACTTTACACACTATACGACGCCTTCTTTCTGGTCGACTCGGTAATATACAAGCGCATAAAAGTGCTTACAAATACATACACTGCCTAATGGGCAAGGGTACGGAGGCTACGAAGCATTGCATAAATAGGAGGCCAAGTAACTGTTATAGACTTCCTTCTCCAACAGTGGGACGTATACTTTGGAGTGCATCCGGAATATTTATCCTAAATGTTTTAATCATTTATTAATAAACATGTTATTTTATTGTTACATTTAACTAATTTAAGATTACAATTTTATTCTGACGCCTTCTGCTTCCCAGCTTCCGGCGTACCGAATGTCAGCATTGAATATTATTAAATAAGTATTGATGTTAGGTATTGATAGATAATGGTGAGCATAATTATAATAACCAATATTTAATATTATTTATCAAAATGATTGTTCAGAATAATTACGTCACTAGCATCGTTGACGGTATAAATATCGCCGGCCATGATAGTTTCGGGCATTCGTATAGTAACAGTGACAAGCGAAGGTGCTGCCCAAATATATAACTGTATTACTAAAAGTTCGTCATCATTTCGTGGACCTAATTTTACACCTCAGAAGTGGGATTATGTCAGGCCCATATTTTGATGGAATTGGTGCAAAGAAAAGGCTTTACAAGGCTGCGTCTTCGGACAGTGACGAAAATTCAAGTTTCTTTTTTTTTCATCCATCCACGAGGATGCTGTGAGAAGACTCAAAAGACTTTTCAATGTGAAACACCACAACAGTTCTATTATGGAACTATCTTCACATGAAAATTACAAACAAGCAGAAAGTAATCACTAAAGCGACCGACTACTACTTGGAGAAAAGGAAGCACAGTTATTACAAATACAAGAAGAATTTATCCAGTGTCGAAGAAATGCTACGCTTGCAGGAGGGAAGGTCACGAGGCAAAGGACTGTAGAGTGCCACGGAGCGAAGTGTGCCACCGGCCGAGCCGTATCTCTACCAACTGTTGGTATGCCGCCGGGTCTTCGAATCATCAGTCGCAAAAGGTTAGTAATGTTCTATTTACAACGTGCAATATTTACATACATTTATAAAACTTGTTTACAAGAAAACTGTGGTGATCAACGGTCATAGTCTCACTGCTTACATATATACCGGAAGCAAGCTTCATATTCTCACAGTAAAATAAGCTGATAAATTAAAATTAAAAGTCATGCCTTCTGTAGTTACGATGAGAGGATTCGGTGGTGCATATGCGAACTCCGTAAGGACGTCTCATATTAGTATCCATGTGGATAATGTTATTTTAAATAGGTTTGTAGAATTGACTAAGATTACGACCTGCCTGATATAGACTTAATAATTGGGCAATCGATGATAAACCAACCATATGTCAATTTTGTTAATACCCTTGCTCGTAATGAACTGAATGACCTACAACTATGTGGGACGGAATTGTAACAAAATTTCCTGTATAATATTTAAAATCGCGCGGGATAATAGCACGTCTAAATTCCGCTCTGGTACAAATTTATCTCGATAGAGATACAAATGAAGCATTTTTAGTAAATCCTGTGTACTTTTAGTTAGGAAGTATGTTTTATGGGATATTGGGGGACTAGTGACTTCCAGAGACTGGTTCTTAAAAATTGTTAACACTGGAGATGATATCATTGAGTTGCAGCCAAATAGACTCATAGCGCGTGCGAAAGTTATAACCGACGTGAATGATAGCCAGTGTAATCGACTATTGCACGTGTTAAATCAGTATAGATATTTATTTGCGAAATGTACCAAAGACTTAGGATGCACAGACTTGCTAGAAATGCATATCCAGACGACGACCGAGCAACCAGTATATTGCAAACCGTGTCACCTCTCCCACAAAGAAAATGAGATTGTTAATGAAAAAATTAAAGACTATTCATGCAGGCATTGTCAGGAATTCTGTCGCACTATGCAAGTCCAGTAGTTCTAGTAAAGAAGAAATGCGGTAATTATAGGTCATGAATAATCTACAGAGCTCTCAATGCCCGCACTATTAAAGAACGTTATCCATTGCCTAATATAGACGACCAAGTATCTCGCCTTTCTGGCAAATCATTATTTACAACATTAGAGTTAGCACAGGGTTATGTAGCAGCTGTGTAATGTACCTCTTAAAACAGTACACGTATACTACCAAATTAGACTATCTGAAGACTGCATAGACTGCAAGACCATAAAACTGCATTTGCTATGCCTCCTGAACAATACGTTTAAAAAAAATGACATTCGGTCTGGCGAATGCTCTAGCTGCTTTTTCACGTCTCATTAAAATCGTTCTTGGTAATCTAGGCGACGCAATAGCTAAATGTCTAGACGACGTCATGCTCCCTACCACCTCCGTAGACAATGGCATTAGTTATTGTATAAGGTTTTGAAACTTTTATCGAAAGTGAATTTAAAATTGAATTTCAGTAAATGTTCGTTTTTGAAGACAAGTGTTAATTATATGGGTCATGAGATTACTGCGGGAACAGTGCAATCGGGACAGGTTTTTGTAGCCGAATACATAAGACCGCGAAGTGTTCATGAAATCAAACAGTTTATAGGTTTAACATCATACTTTAGGAAATTTATCCGCGGATTTGTAGAAATAGCTAGACCCCTTACGCAGTTAACGAAGAAGACCGTAGACTGGATGTGGGCCCTTGCCCAAGAAGGTGTGTTTACTGACGTTGAAAAAGCGCCAGAGAAACCAGTTCTAAGCATATACGATAGGAATGTCCGAACGGAGCTTCATACCGATGCTATCAAGCTAGGATTCGGCAGTATCCTTTTACAGTACCAAACAGATGCTGATTTAAAACCAATTGCATATTTTATTAGAGTCACAAGTAAAGAAGAGCAGTTTTATAATAGCTATAAGCTACAAACATTAGCGGTAGTAGAGTCCTTGAAACGATTTTGAATTTATCTCGTAGGTATTCTCGTAGGTAATGAAAAGGCTGCTATTCCAATGCACACACTACATGTCGATCATTAAGGCTCACTTGTAAAGCCACGCAAAGGCAATACATATACACCGGTTGTCATAAATTCATTTACAAAATTTGTCTTTATAAAAGCCGTTAAACATTGTAGTTCCGTGGAAACTAAAAGGCGTTTGAAAGTTATTATTTCTCAATTTGGGAATACTTATAGGATTATTACTGATAAAGGGAAAGCGTTTACTAGTCGTTATTTCTAACAATTTTCATAAGAAAGTCAGTTTATACAAATTTTAAACGCCACTGCCAGCCCTAGATAAAACGGACAAGTGGAACGCGTAAATCGAACTTTGATATGTCTAGTAGTGAATACACCTGGGATTATTACCTGAGTGATATAGTGTTGGGTTTTAATAATACTCCTCATGCCACTACTGGTTTTGTTCCCTTTAAACTATTGTTTAGTCATTCGAATTCACGTATACGTGCGTATCGACGTGGCGAATCAACGGACTTCGAAAGTCAATGACAAGCGTTGGAAGGACGAAGCGCGGCCAATATGACTCTTATGAAAGATAGATTCGATCAATCTCACAAAAAAATGCATTAAGTACTCTGTTGGACAGTTGGTGTTCTGGAAAGGTGGGATAACCAGAGAAAACTAGGAAATTTATGGGTTATACACAGAGCCCTATGAGGTATGTAAAGCAGCGCAATCGCTAGACTGCTACACGATATGTAGTATAAAGGAAAAAAAAATGGAAAATTTACTGCTGTTAAAGGGGAAGCCCTCCGACCTTTCAATTCGTCTATGCCCGATGACAGTAGAACTAGTGACCATAAAGTTGATGGAGATGATTTGATAGAACTATTGGAGAGCTAATCCATGTATTACATTATGTTGTATCAGTTACTTAAAATTATAAATGCACAGATAATTCAGTAATTCTGTAAAAAAATTCAAGCATTTTTGATGATATGCAACGTACGATTTTATATGTAAACTGAAGAAATCAGTAGAATAAAAAAAATCTACGTAAGTTACGTACGTAATAATATGAAACTGTGTGAATAAATAAATTTGTTTAAATTAAATAAAAGCTGTGTGAGTAAGATAAAAGCTGATAGTTAGACAAAAAAAGCTGTGGGTGTTGGATAAATCCGTGTGAATTAAATAAATAAAAAAAAGTCTAGGTTAAATAGAAATCTGTGTGAGTTACATAAAAGCTGTGTGAATTACATAAAAGCTGTGTGAATTCCATAGGTGTTATAAAGGTGGATCGTGATACTAATCGAAACTCGAAATGCAGGGGAACACCGCCAAGGCAGTACAAGCTTGAAGGAAGAGCCCCTGGTGATATGAGCCGTATTTGTATTTCTGGACCATTGCAGCTTGTGCGGATTGTGCATGACAATACCGAATAGCATAGTTGCGAAATGTAGTTGCCTACGATACTTCATTTTTAAAGCACTAGCCCCGTTAATATATGGGGTGACATGTGGACGAGGCGGTATTTCAAAGCGGTATCTTGCGCAGGCATTTTGAACTCGCTGAATTAAATTTTGTGTTCGAATAAATAACCTTGGCCCTATTACTGTATCAGCGTAATTCAGCTTTGATAATACCAATCTTACCATTTTAATCTTACCATTGCTACAAGAATGAATTACTCGTCAAAAAATTTAATTCCAGGTGCCTAACACCGTTTACAAATTGAGTGCAAATTGCGATGCCGATCGCCGTGGGACACGGCAAACACAGGATGGCCGAGTGTTATAGACTTCCGTCTCCAACAGTGGGACGTATTCTTTGGAGTGCATCCGGAATATTTATCTTAAATGTTTTAATCATTTATTAATGAACATGTATAAATTTATTGTTACATTTAACTAATTTCAGACTACAATTTTATTCTGACGCCTTCCGCTTCCCCGCTTCCGGCGTACCGAATGTCAGCATTGAATATTATTAAATAAGTATTGATGTTAGGTATTGATAGATAATGGTGAGCATAATTATAATAACCAATATTTAATATTATTTATCAAAATGATTGTTCAGATTAATTACATCACTAGCATGGTTGACGGTATAAATATCGCCGACCATGATAGTTTCGGGCATTCGTATAGTAACAGTGACAAGCGAAGGTGCTGCCCAAATATATAACTGTATTACTAAAAGTGCGTCATCATTTCGTGGACCTAATTTTACATAACACTGTATAATCTAATAATACGTGTATGTTCCATCTCATTCTCTCGCAAGCCAATTTTCTTTAACTGTGGCTTTTCCGTTGTATCAAATCAGCTGTGATTTGATTACGATCACAGAATCTCTAAACCAAATACTAAAATATAACATAGAAAAGCTGACATTGAAGAATATTGAAAAAAACAAGCAGCATGAAGTTTTGAAAGTAACACTACGAGAAATTGTTAGATTTGAATTAGCAAGAGTGCAGAATATGTGGGTACAAAAATAAGCACAGTTGGATACAATTTGAAGTATATAGTGATATAACCTTTCAAATAACCTGTTTAAAAAACAAATATTTTTTGAAGATAAATGACATTTTTTGTCATTTTTACTAATAAATAAAATTGGAAAGTCTGTTTGTAATATTAAAATAACCGCTTTTTACTACATGCATATGAATGTATATACGGTACATATTAGCAAAATAACATTTTTTTACAATTTTGTCTGTCTGTCGGTCTGTTTGTTCCGGCTAATCTCTGAAACGGCTGGACCGATTTTGACGAACTTTCACTGGCAGGTAGCTGATGTAATAAGGAGTAACTTAGGCTACTTTTATTTGTACTAAATAACTTTTTGATTAAATTCCACGCGGACGAAGTCGTGGGCACAGCTAGTAAGCAGTATAATTATATAATTTTGTAAAATTTTTTGAGATCTAGATCTATTATTCAGCAGAGAAATAGTTTTGCTTTAGTTTGTTAGAGAATCAGTAAACTTAAAATATGTAGTGATAAATTAATATTATAACAAAAAAATCAAAACACTAGTTCAACACAATCATATTAAAACTTAAACAGAAAATGAAATCATTTCAACGCATTCACATGTAATTACAAAATAACTTGTTATTGATTCTTATCATATTCCATGCAGTGCTTAACCAGCACTCTCGGTTATCCAGTGACAACCAGCAAGCTTATCCAGCTTATTACGCTATTATTTAACCAGTAATAGCCAATAAACATCATTTAACTATCACCATACGCCCTTTCTTAACTGTAGAAACAGCCGTCAAAGAAAGATACAAATCAATTTTGTGGCTATTGTTCTACACTTTCACCAATGTATAAGGTTAATAAGAAGTACTTTGTAAAAAATAAAAGAAAAATTTCCAATTAACTTAAGGGTAGGCAAAAATATCGAGTAAACTACAAAGTTACTTTAACAATGAATTTGAAAACACGCTATAGTCTTCTACAGTAATCTAAATGGAACGTACTCACCAGATTTTATCACCTTACCACATAAAATTACCACTCATACACTCTCAAAAAATTAAAAATCAGATTTTAAAAATTGAATGGCCAATCTGCTTTGGAACGGATCAGGGAACGTGAGAACCGTATCCCAGTTCTGATGTCGGCGATGCCAGTAGTTTTAGCAGCATTGTCGAACATAGCGTGGGCGTATAATCGTTTAACACTTTTAATTAATTGTTCACAAATACTTCACACCGGGCAAACGAAACCAGTAACAGTTCCCAGTGCGGAGGAACCGATCTCTTCGACCGCAGAATGTAAACTGTGGCATCATCCGGCGTCACTCCACTAGCTAGGCTCTGTTGTAGCACGATAGCCGAGCATCGACGTCATTGCGGCGGTGCTGCCATCTCTCGGATATCGTGCTGAGTTTCGTTTCACGTCTATAGTAATGATCATCTCCGACATATGTATATTTAATGCCATAAAGATGTTTTTCTGTAAACCCACTAGGTGACCCGGCGAACTTTGTACCGCCTGACAATCAACGAACAGTTTAGTTACACCATTATAACTTAAGAACAGCTGTACCGATTTTTATCATATTTGATTTGTTATAATAATGTAGAAAAAAAAATGTACGCAGTTCACACATGCTAAAAGTGAAACGAAAAGTGTATATACATATACAGAATGGGGAATATTTAGTTAGGATAGGGATGAAAAATTTACAAAACCCCTGATAAAAAGTATTACAAAAATTTTCATGCGGTTTTTTTCGTAAATCATACTTTTCATAATTTTCGTTAAATCAAAATGTTTATACACTTGTAAATCCAAGGTACGTACGTGTAGGTTACACGGTTATGCTAAAATCAAGAATCAACTAATTGTTGTAGATAATATTTCAAATTATCACTTTATACGTTGCAACGCTGCAAGGTCAACTACATTCATGATCCTACGCTGGTAACATAACATGTATATTTTTAAAATCAAACTACTATAATAACATACCTCGTTATGGCACATCACACCATCATCAGTAACATTTATAACAAAACGAACTAACGACATATGTGACGGTGACCTTATGACGCAACAAATTGGTCAAATTATTATGGTTTTGGACTATAATCGGAACAGGACTACATCAAGATATACACACAGATGCATTGCTACTAGTACAACAAAATGGTAGGCTGTATTTCTGCCTCATATCAAAGGGGTAAATGATAATATTGGTAGGATAGTAAGTAGAAAATATATCATAAAAGCTGTTTCTTCACCTTATAAAAAGTAGCAGTCTACTGACGGTTGCCTAAAGATGGAGATAAGCGTAAAACGGGCAGCCAGCCTAAAATGGGTAAGCGTTTTAAATTTCATGCCTTTGCCATTACTTTCAATTTGTCCGTGTAGAAGGATAGCGCGGGAGTCATCCAATCACAGGCAGTCTCTTCGTACGAGTACGGCACGGAACACGCGGTTGCAAGGTAACTCATAATCAAAGATTTTTGATGTTTTTTATGACGTAATATAAAAATTTTGATTTATGATTAGTCGATTTTAGTTCGCTAGATGTATTTGCTAGTTTGGTGATAATATCTTGTTGTATTTGTAGCTTCTTATCGTGAAGTCATTTGTAACCTGTTGTTTTAGTTTTCAGGTTATAATTGTGTGAAATTAAAGTGTGCCTTTGGGCAAATCGGGTATGGGTAAAACGGATACCGGGTAAAGTTTGCGTGACATTGTTTGTTCTTATTTTTAGATGGTCAGTAAGTACAAAAGAAAAATACAAATGCATCATAGGATGAGAAAACAATGGCACTTGCAATGGAAGAATCTAAAAATCTGTCAATGCACCTAGCTGCCAAAAATATGGTATTAAACATGTTGTCAACAATACAGAGACACATAAAAAGGGATCACCGCGGGAAATCTTGGAAGATTTCTACCAGTTTTCACCGAAGCTCAAGAGTTAGAGTTGGTCAAGTATATTTTTCATATTGATAATCTATTTTTTGGACTGAGAAAAAAAGAATTTTTGGAATTAGTTTTTCAATATCAATCAAAATAAATCATCCATTCCAAGCAATGCTGCAGATGAAAACTGGTACATAGGTTTCAGGGCACGACATCCTGAGATCACTCTGCGCAAACCAGAACCAACATCGACGGCACGTGCAAGAGGCTTCAACAGACGACAAGTCGAAAGATTCTTTAATATTCTTGACATGTACCAAGAATAATTGTTAAGTAATGTATATATAATATAATATTTCAATTGGTGTTAAATTGATTATAATGAAGATATTTTTATGAGTTTAAGACTGATTTGTTAGTTTTATATGTAGGGAACTATGATAATTAAAATGAAAGTAAAAAAATATTTTATAAACCTGTATTTTTGTCATTTAACCTTAGCTTACCCGATTTGGGCTTATCTCCCCTATCATATTGTTTAGCACACGTATCGCGTTCCTTCACTTTGTGATTGGTAAGACTTCGTCGGACAGTTCCTTGTAAGCAGCCAGCATCATGTTACGAACTCGTTCTACGAGTGCGGGAACATCGTCTATTGTTAAACCCGTTGTGGGCACTTCTTCTAAACATTGGATGATCACGCGGCCTATAACAATGAATTATTATATTTTAGCAACGACAACATTATTAACAATAATAAACACTGCACAGAAGACAAGAATACTAATTTCTAATAAAATAATTTAAGATTGTTTTTCTAAACACCAAATCACTTAGCTCAAGGAAGTATAAAATCAAGTTGAGCACTAACATTATCAGCGTACTTAAACGAACTGGTTGATAATATCACAATGAGGGGCGAGATGTGTTTTGTATTTAAACTGAAGTGTCTATCTATAATTTCAAATAACTGCTTTATTTACTTGTTTTGGCAAGCACATAGTGTTATTTGTACGTCACCTAAACTAAATTTTTAAAAGTTTTGTCTGTTTGTCTGTCTGTCGTTGTGTTTGTCCGGGTTTGTGTTGAGAGCGACTTAATGATTTAAATGGGACTTTCACTGGAAGACATAGAAGTTTATAGGGCAACATTGAGGGTGTATTTTACAATCGGGAATCGGGTCTGATAATGACCAACGTTCTTTGATGGGGTCTCAACTATTTTTATATCAAAGTATCTATAAAAAACAATTCTCTTATAAGACGTAGAGCATCAACATTGTAGTGTATGCACCTATTCGTTACCGATATACATTCTCTCGTGTGTACTGGTAGAGAATGTAGATGTCAACTGGTTAGTAGATAGAGGGAATGGTTGTCAAGCGGGGGATCTTATAACGAACAAGTCAGTTTTGTCACGGATTAGATTAGCGCCATGGCCCTGGGCAGTAGGGAACGCGTGAATAATAATTCCCTGTATGTTTAACATTTGGAACACCGGATATTGTAGATATATTATTGATAAAGATGAAAAGTAAGTACTTACTGTGAAATATGAATGACAATTGGAATAAAAAAATACAGAAAGGGTCTATTAATTATTAACTCAAGTTATATTTTATCCTCATTTTGCATGTTATAAAGACAAGGAAAAAAAATACATACTTTTTATAGGGAGAAATGAAAAAGAACCCGTAGGCTAGTTGGCAGTGACTCTGCTTGCCGAACAAGAAGTCCCAGGTTCGATTTCCGGCCAGGTCAAATATTTATGTGATAGATAAATCTTTAGTAACAGGTTATAGGTTTTTGTGATTGTATATTTTGTATGCCAAACGCAACATGGGGAATTCTAGTGCGAGGGTGTGTGTAACGTTTATATGCAAGTTTAATAAAATTAAAAAAAAAAACACTCGGTTTCTTTTAACCCTCCTTTGGTTTGCAGTGTACAACTCATTGAATGGATATACAATATTACCTGCATTAAGTTACGCGCATTAAGTGTTATGAAAACAAAATAAAAGGTGTACAGTCATGCAACAGATGCTGGTTATAACATTGAAAGTAGTTAATTAGAAAACTGAACATTATATTGTTACGAAGCAAACTGGAGCTAGACTGAACTAAGCACCAAATGCTTGTCATTACATTCAAAACAGCTCAATGTCTGGCTTCTGAAAACTACTATTTGTAAACATGTTAAGACAGTACTGGATATATTAATAACTCAAGAACCTTCGACAGAGAGGATAGTATCGAGAACGGTCAGTAATTTACTACGATTTGACAATAACCTTTTTAAACATAGGTAATATTTTAGTGCGTTTTCAAGTATTCAGAAATCCCAGTGAGGATTAAAAATGCAAGGAAAGCGCACTTATGAATAAATAATGAGGCAATTAATTCATCGGGACTTTCATGTTTAATTACATCGCCTTTTACATACAGTGGGACCATCTATTGCAACTTATGAACCTTTCCTGTTGGATAAGTATAAGATGATTTTTTTTTATATTTTTTAACTGTGTCCAGAATCTTTACGATTTTTTTTATAATATAAATTTGAGTTAATCTAATAGACATTTAAATGTTTGTTTGTTACATTGTGTAACACTTGTGTTATTAAAAATTGTGTTTAGTTTATGGGACCAAAATAGTAAACATAGTTTAAATTGTCATCTAGATATTTATCTACTTACATATTTATTCTTTGTTTATAACAACATAGTTGGTCTTGTAAGAAACATATTTTTCAACAATTTTGTTGTTTTTGTTTGTCAGTAACCCTAGCATAATATGATAGTTTATATTTAGGGGTGGCTAATGATTCTCCACTATACCAATAAAATTAAGGTTTTTATTGACAGATACATAGAGTTATATAGAATGAAATCGAGAATTATTCATTAAGGTTCAATATTGAATTAAATTGTGTTCGTTAATGAAGTCAAGGTATATAGAATTTAAAACGCAACTGCAAGATGGGTGTCAGCAATTTAAAATCCGGAAATTTTATCCAACTCATACTCATTCATAGTAAAGTATCCTTCTAGGTTCTTTTCGATTGGCGGTTAGCGCGTATAGCGATATGACCTAGTTTGCCTTGTATTAGATTAGAGCCTCCACTGTAATTATTAGGTAGCAGATATTCTTCCATTGTGGCATATGGCTCGACGCGATTTTTGTTTGGTTTATGTCTACTCGATCCCTGTGCCACCCAAATACAATAAAAAAAAATGTTAACACAATAATAAAATTTATAAACCTACAAGATACAATCTTCATGTTTAAATGGGTTATTCCAAATATAAATTACTTTCTTATCATAATCATCGACTCTTCGTTAAAACCCATAATTGTTCCATTGCTGGGCAATATATATTTTTTTTACTATGAAACATTACGATTACTACTGGGAAGTTAAATTAAAACACGAAGATATTTATTATTAATTTCATAACTACGTTAGATTTTTTGCGCTAATCACATATTTGGTTCGATGTTTATGTAACTATTCTTACAATTATCACTTACTTTTACTAAACGTATAATTTTTCTTGTCTATAAAGTAATACGGCGAAAATATTACTGGTATGATCGGCGTCTGCGCAGCTACTGCCATTGTGAAAGCGCCTTTTTTGAACGGCAAGAACTTCGTATAATTAGAGTTTCTAGTGCCTTCAGGAAACACCCATATTTTTGTCTGGAAAGTTCAAATAATAAAATCAATTTACATTGTTCAGTTAGTTCGTTTATTGGCAATAGAAATCAATATTATTATCTCAAGGATGTAAATGGACCAGGTAATTTGGAAGATTTGCGTGGGTAACAGGTCCAAAACGTGGCGGCCTCTTTGAGACACTTTTACGAATTATTATGTAGTAAACTTGGCGGATACCATCCTCGATTGCACACTTCCGATGTATCGGAAGATGGTTCCCGCCGTGAATACAGCTACTATTAAAAGAAAATAATTTATAGGATAATGGTTTGCTGTGTTGAGGTAACGATGAGCTGGACTGGCTGTAGTACTCCATAACACTAACACCTGCCATTCGGCTCGTGTAATAGCTTATGCAAACAACTCTAGCTACTCCACTCTAACCCTCTGGTCTTATGAGCATTGACATTGGGACCTGTTCCTCAATCTCCAAGCCACCTACATGAGAAGAAGAACAGGGGTTCCTTAGGAACATTTAGGTCCATCTCAAGCAAAAGTCTCAGGAGAAGCTGCACTTACTCGTATGAGTTTTTTATTATCAAGGTTGTTACTTTTGTATCGAACACAAAGTATAAAGCGGCACACGGTTTCTCAGTTTGCGTCCTACTTCCGTGGTTACCCCCAATCCATCCAACTCTGTGATGGTTCCTGTCGCCCATAACCATTTTCTTATTGATTATTTCAAGCGAATTGCAACGTAACTTTTTATTCCAACTTTACATTGTGTATGTTACTTATCTAAATAAGGAGTTTTTTTTCATCATGTACTAAACAATAGGTAAAACATCGCAACATACTCTTTCCTTGAGCATAATGTCTGCTGTTATTTTCAACTGTTCGTACGCCATCTTTGGATTTTTTCTATCTATGAACACTCCACCTCCAAAATATATTACCAGGCCCATTGGCCAAATATAAATTATTTCCTTCTTTACTACAGCTGTCATGTTGTCTGCAATTTCCCATATGTTGAACATTCCTGAAAATAGATGAAACTGGAGTAATAATGCTTGAAATAATAATAATTTTTGCCGTATTGGGGCGGCCTAGAACACTGTCCCCAATCCCATGCTGGCAAAACAGGTTCTCGTAAGAGGCGACAAACGCCAGCCTGCTTGGTGGTAGGGCTTCGCGTCCGGATTATATTATCAGTATTATTATTGACATTAATATTATTGCTAGTATTATTATCTTTCCGTGAAGCCTGCCCGGCTAGCTACCACCCTCCAGCTTGAGTCTGCCGCCAAAAGACTCGTCGTGTTCCGGCTGGAGGCTTGAGAACCAGTACTTTCTTTCTTACCTTCTTCTAATTTCCTGCCCGATAACGCATTAGTGATGCCTTTGATAATGTCCATAGGCGACGGTGACCGCTTACCATCAGGTGGTTCGTCTGCTCGTTTGTCGACTATTAACATAAAAAAATCCTAGTCTAACCTTCACAATATAATAAGATTCAAGTTTAATGTTTTAAAATTTTTGAATACTCAGTTTTTCGATTTCATCAGATCCGGATTACCGAGGGAATAATCAATCAATTAAACAGGGTTCGAGTATATATATCAATGGATATATATCATGATATATATCGGATATATATCTAATGTTTTTTTATGATATATATCAAATTTTATGTTATTGAGTAATTTTTGGCGTCTGTTACTGTATTTCTACTTCCCAAATGTAGATGGCGTTGGAGTAGAATTAAAACATCCTGCCTAATAGTAAGTTCTAATCCATAAATGGCAACGCTTCTGCCGGCATTAATGGCGTCTGTCGTGTCAGAAAATTTTCTGTTTTTTAGTTTTATATATTTTTATGTAATATATGTTTTTAGTTGATTTTGCCTGATGTGGAAGAAGATTTTATGTTTTGGTTTCATTTATCTGATTTTAAGTACCTAAATAAATAAAACATTAAAAACATTTTAGTTTTCTTTTTAAATTAATTATTATGTTTATTTAACACATATGCAAATAGTATACACAAATAATACAATAAAATAATAATATGTCTTTTATACAAAATGGATATATATCAAAATTTTCATATATATCGGATATATATCATAAATATCCGATATTTTGATATTTATAACAAATGTTTTTATTTACAAATGCAATAGACAAGAAATAACTCGGATATTTGCTGCACTTATTCACATACGAATGTACCAAAAAGACCTTGTAAACTTAGTTCTTAATGACGTTCATTGCTCATATTTGGGTAAAATTACAGTTTTGTTACTGGTGTGTTACCCAAATTTAATTGAATACGAAATGAATACAGCGTTGATGCTATTATACATTTTCTACAGTGAAAGAGAGAAACCTTTTCTATTACGAAGTTTCATTCTTATTGAATTTACATAATAATCGTATGCAGCGCAGCATACGAGTATGGTTTATTTTAGCTATGGCACGAAATTTTAATAAAATAAATGCCAGTGCGCGTAGCGCGCAAAATTAATTGGGCATATTAATTGAAACATATGTATACCGTAACGAATAATAATATTCATTACTTGTGTGTCTTGGTCGTTTTGATTATAATTTATTTTTAATAAATTTCAAGAAATATTATGAATTCGTAAATAAAAATCCAATAAAACATATAAGTTAACGCAATATGATATAAACGAATAACATATGCAATATAAATACCACACAGTGAAGTGAAAGAATATGGAGCCACCAATATAACACTGTCCTTAAAGGAAAAATTTATCCTTTTTTATTCATCTTTTCAGTCATTCAGTCTCTTGAGAAAATCCCGGGTTAAGCCAATGTCACAGATTACTCATACGCAAAAAGGTCGTCAGAACTGGACGTCTGCAAGTCCAGTCGATGCGGGTGAAGCTTTATTGGCTGGATAGATTTGCCGGATGATGTAATAATAAATGTTAAAAAAATGCACGAAAATTTACCATTTCCCGGCTCCTCTCAGCAAAAATATGAGTCAAATGTTTAAAGTTATTTTGCGTTTTATGTACTCGTATTCCTAAAGTTGATTATTGAAGTGATTATCCATATTACATGAATCGTCAATACAAAATCAACATATTTATACTCATTCGGAAATCAATGGATGACTTAACTTTATATAAGGTACACAATACCACATTTTCCTTTCAGTACTATCAGAAAAATCCGACGATAGGAGCTACACTGAGCTACAAAGAGCTACACTGGTGATTTTGCAAGTTCCTTTTTTTGAGTTAACGTATAATTTTTATTAAAGACCAAAGAATTTCAATCCATACGTATGGAAGAACTGGTTAATCGATTAGTTTCCCTTCTATCGATATATTACTTGTAAAATAGGATGTGATGCTGAAATACAATTTTTGAAATATTAAAATACGGTACTAAAAATGTATTTTATGTAATATAGAACTGCTTGGATAAAATATTTTATGTGAATTGTTAACTTAACTTTAATTATTAATTAATTAATTAACTTCTTTTGATTGCATCCTATGTTTTCGTTTTTGACGCCCAACGCTTTTATTACTAGTGATATGAATAGTTAGAAAATGTAATAAGAAAAGAAAATGATTTAAAGTTTTATGTGAAAATATTAATGGTTAATATTATTATAGTTGTATACACTTTGTGGAAAAGTGTAAATTGTAGATAATATTTCATCGACTGACGGTAAGATAATATGTTACTCAAGTTGAGTTTTTGAGAAATATTTTTTTCGTTCAATTTCCTAAATAAAAGCGTATTTTTTATTTTTTTTAATTTAATTTTTTGACACCGAGATTGTAGTTAAAACAGTACAGTGAAAGAGTTGTAAGCCATCTACATTATTAATTCTTAATAGAGAAATCACTTGCTACCCTAACCACATTTTTAACCGACTTCAAAAGAGGAGAACGTTTTCAATTCGTTTGTATTTTTTATGTTATTAACATTCACAAGTTATTAACATTTATTAACCGATTTAGAAAATTTCTTTTTTGTTTGAGAGGATATACTTCCCGTTTTGTCCCACTTCAATTTCAATAAAAAATAATTAAGGGTGAAAAACAGGAGATCAAAGCAAGAAATTCACCTTCTTCGAATTGAAGTTGAGTTTTTTCTTGTTGAAATTTTTACTTGTTATATAAATAGCCTACAAATAAACACAGACCACCTGATGGTCAATATCAACATCCTCCATGGAGATGAGTTTTACTCATTATTGTATTTCATAGACATACCAAGCCAAGGAGAAAAGGAGAACCCGCTGGTACTGGCTTTCCAATATAGTAACCGAAACGAATATAGTCTCTAGGAGGGTTTTAAGGAGCCAGATAAGAATAAAACCCATGTACGAATACCATTTGATCATACTGCATGGTACAGAGCCTGGCAAGTTTCAATAGGAGCGACCTGGCGATAGGGCCAGAAATAAAAACGTAAGGCCTCGTCCGTTGTTCCACAGAGTGCACCACGAATAGAGAAAAAATTAATAAAATCAATGATACTATATGTAATTGTATTAACGTACCGAAAATATCTAAAAACGATTGATGGTTGGCAACGATCACAGCTCCCCTATCTCTGGCCAACACTTCACCATTCCGGAGTTCCCATTTCACGCCTAATAATACGGTGATATGTTTTAATATGCTTGACCACGACCTAAAAAACCTCAGACGTAAATATTTTGCACATCTAATCACATTTATTTTACGATATGAAAAAACCACAAACGTAAATATTTTGTACACACATTGTTTTTCTCATTAACTTACTTTGCATTTTTCACAGTTCTTCCTCTTAATATTGGAAACGGCCAAACGAACAATATTAACAAGCTGCTGGTAAATAGAATGAAAAACGGTATATAGAACAATATATTTTTGAAAATTTTGTTGTTATTGCTTAAAAAGTATATAAGTATCGCGATAAAGATGAAGAACAATGCTGTGACCCACATGTCGATAATTTATAATAATTTAAATAAAACACAATTTTTTCACACAACACGGTACTTAATGAAAGGAAATATGTATGACGGTTGCGCTGTTTCTTGCTCGGTTATATATCACATTCATCATTACCGACCATGAAGTCGTACATTGTTTTGTAAACTACGTACTCCTAATTATACTCTATTAGTATGTAGATAGATTGATATCGTTCAGAGTCACAAAACATTTCTTAATTTAACAAAAAACTCAGTATTCAAGTTTATTTATATAAATTTTTAAAATTAAGGTAAAATATTTTTATTGTACTATTAAATTTTATTTCCCTTTTTTAATGATAATTGGTAAAGGTAAGTTTGCCTACAACGTCACTTCATACTTAAATGAATTCATCTTAGTATGCTTCACTTGCACAACAATAAGACTACAGATAATTATGTTTCTAATTACGAAGAGTTATCATCCATCAACATAATGTAAATCATAATTGTTCCATAGCTAAGGCTATAAACCGCCACACTGGCCAAGTGCTAATATTTACACAAAATACATTTATCGTTACTTATATCTTATTCGTATATGTGTATTTAAGTAGGATCCTGCATATGGATATTAAGAACTGACGGTATGGGGCGTGACGCAAACGTCTAGTGTAACATTTACCTAGCCGCGTCTTTATGTAGTTCGTCTGCACAGATTATTTATTCATATTCTTCATTATTAGGAGTAGAAATTTTCTCGAATCTTCACCTTGAATTATTCATTAAGTCCAAGGATAAAGCACTTGCTAGAAACCTAAATATCCTAGCAAAAGTGCGGCGGTATTTCACACCGAAACACCTTTTAAATATTACTATATAAATAATATATAATATAAACTACAGGTTCGGCCGTACGTGTGTATGTGTGGAGTACTATTGTCTCATCTAGGCTGATGCTGCGACATGTTACCTGTCAGCATTGGATTCAATGGAGAGGCGTGCAAAGAGTTCTCTGTGTTCTATAGGATAAATTTTATTTATTTATTGGATCACCAACATAAGATACAGTGTTTATAGCCTAGCATTAATTGTGGCCTCGTTGATGCTTTTTAACTATTCTAACAATTACAGGTACCCACTTCATACTCAAGGATACATTTTAAAATTAAAATTACAAAACAATTATAAACTTACAATAATAATTTGGAATTAATTAACTTCTATATATTAAAATTACGTTAAATTAACTAATACATATCATATGTATTATATATTTGTATTTATACAAGTTATATATTGTAATATACTTATGTGTTTATTTACTATTTTATGCATATTTATCTGCATACGTGTGAGTGCAGGCTTCATCTACCTGTCGATATGAAGTCGCAGGTCTGCTGGAGGAAATATCATAAGAAATAAGCTGCACCTTTGTACATTTTTAAGACTGTTACTGTTAAACTTTGCAAAGTATATGTCTACACGAATAATTAAATAAGTAAAACTAAAATACAAATAAAATGAAAAATCATATATATAACAATAATATTGTCACCTCAAATTCGAATATTTTAAAATAAATATAATATCAATATGAAATACAAAATTAATGATTATTCGTTACAGTTAATATGTAATGTTCCCGCGATTATTCAGTTTTAAAATTATATGTAGAACTATAAATGAAAAGGCGTCGACCGGAAACCTTTTAACAGCCATCTTGGACTATTATTCTTAATAAGACAACGTAGTTTTTTTTTCTTAAATGTATGTATTTGTGAATAATTTGTAAATATAAATTTATTCACTCTCAATACACTAATAGTATGGCCGTACAATTGTTACTACTGCTCGAACGCTAATTCATTACAAAACCGATCGCGGATCCACGAACATATTGGTAAGACATAATCGCCAGTACATATTCACTCACTGCTTACCGATCTTAATCCACTTATATAGTACTAATACAATACCTACTGTTTATATTAATAAAATTAAACAATTCGGGAAAGTGACCGTACTAAGTAATGTAAGTAATAATATAATAATACTAAGTACCCTACTACCGTTAGCTAATAATGTTAATTAATATTAGAACCGTAGGATAATATGTTGACTTCGAAATTTTTTTTTACACAGAATAAGTTACTGCTTGACAACAATCCCACCTGATGGACAGTGGAGATGAAGTCCAAGATGTTGAACGCACTAAGTTATAAGATATACGAGTATTTATACTTATAGCCTATTCACTCTCCTTCACTTGTAATTATGTTGTATTTGCTTGTAATGAATACAATAGGTGACTTTTCGACAATTTTGTCAAATGTTGCAACTTTTTAACCCATATAAATGTGTTCTTCGGTTCTATTTTGGCTATAAATAAGTTGGTGATGCCTTTGGTGTTATGGATGTCAATGGGTAGTATGCCTATGCATATTTATGACTTACAAACACCTGATAAGTTGACCCGTCTGCGTCTGCACGTTTATAAACATTTTTAATTTAAAAAAGCCAAAAAAAAGTGTGCTGGTTAATTTATGGTTATTATCTTTAGAACAATTACAATTTCTCGTACCTAATACTGACGTCATTCAGATAACGATATTCAAAGCAGAAAGTAACTAAAAATAAATTACAAATCTTTATTGCTGTTACAAACTTTAAAGAATGAACATTCCCGTAAAGCCCTTAGACCTGTAGAACATTAACCGTTACAGAGGTAGCTTCCGTAAGTCTTCTTAACTTATTCATAAGGACGACAGTCAGAGATTAGAATGTACTCAGGAAATTAAAGTAGAATTTCCATTCAGTAAAGTGTATATATCAGTAAAGGAAGAGTACTATTGATTATGATTTGTTATTAATATATTCATGATATAATTTGCACATAGATGATACTAAATTGTTTACGTTGAAGGTTAAGTAAATACTTAACCTACTTAGATAAGTACAATGACATTTTCGCAATAAAAATAATTTGAATTTTCTGCGTGTATTATCACCTAAATCTATTATATCATTATATCGCAAACAAATTAAAATTTATTTATTCAAATGCGTCTCACTATTTAAATATGCAATGTAATTTTTTGCTCCTATACCAATTATGGTTGAAGTCAGATACATATTACATAAATTTGATGCTACTAACAAATCTTTAAATAATGGATAATGACCATGTTTGTATATCATATTGATAATATATTTATTTTGATATAAGATACAAAAATCGAGAGTACCCTTAACAATTAAAATGGGCTTTCTACATACATACTACTGGGCTTTATTATAATAGCAACATACAAATATGATTTAATGTGTCTGGACATATATGGCACAATGCCTTTCGAACGAGATATTTCATCATGCTCTATTAAAAGTTCAATTCATATTAATAAATGTATGTATGTATGTAATGTTAAACATTAACTTGGCAAAACCTTGAATACACTATTACAAATATTACTTATCATGTCATCTACTCGTCAATCTAATATTTTAATACAAAATTGATGGCAATAAAATGGCAAGCCATTCACGAACACGAATAAAAACGAACATGGCGTGATGCAAGCGACATATTGACGACGTAATGGTAAACGATCTCCACTGCCCATATACAGGGTGGGCCATAAAGTTGAGCGGATTTTAAAAAATCATATAAAAAAAACTACAAAACTCAGGAAAGAAAGAATATATTTATAATAAAGAAAACAAATGGGAAAATCATTTTCAAAAATAACATCGGTGAGATGTGTGCCATCTAAACGTACACACTCCTCCAATCTACTCCTCAAATTCGTGAAAACTCGCTGGCACATCGCTCGTGGGATAGCGTACATTTCCTTGCAAATGTTGTCTTTGAGCTGGGCAATCGTCGTCGGTTTATTGGCGTAAACGCGACTCTTGAGGTACCCCCAGAGAAAAAAATCCATTGGCGTGAGATCTGGACTCCGGGGAGGCCACGGAATGTCCCTTCGACGCGAAATCAGTTTTCCATTAAACATTTCGTTTACAACTGCTAAAGACTCATTTGATGTAAGGGATGTCGCGCCATTTGTTGTAACCAGGTCCTGCGGTTGTAGGCTTCAAAATTATGCAGTTGTGGAAAGAAAAAGTTACGTAACATTACCGTGTAGCGATCAGAATTTACTGTTATTGTCTGGCCTTGCTCATTTTTGAAGAAATGGGGTTCGATGATTCCTTGGGCCGACATGGCCGCCCAAACTGTAACTTTAAGCGAATGCAAAGGTCTTTGGTGTTTCAATTGGGGATTTTCTTCGGCCCAATATTGATAATTTTGTTTATTGACAAATCCACATAAATGAAAATTAGCTTCATCCGAGAAGAGAATATTGTTAAAACTCTGAAAACGTTCTAACATTCTTTCGGCAAATGCACGACGTAAATGGTGGTCATTTGGTTTCAATTCCTGGACTATTTGAAGTTTATACGGGTGTAATTTAAGATCTTTCGCCAAAATACGCCCTAATGATGTCCTTGATATGGCGAGCTCAGCTGATCTCTTTCGAGACGACTGCTGGGGATCGCGCCGTACAGACGCCGCGACTTCGCTTACATTTTCCTCCGTTCTTATCTACCTTGGACACCCCGCAGATTTCTTCATTCAATGTCGAATCGAAGACTCGAACTTTCTGACCCACGATCTGATCACACTTTCACTCGGATATTGGTTTAAATCATGTGGTTTAAATCAGGTGAAACGCTCCATGGCAACTAAATTTCCGCGAACCAAGCTACCTATCCCCACTACCCGCACCCCGATCCCGCGTGCTTGTCACGAGTAATTCGATTTTGAAATTCGTACGCCTTTCTGGCCCACCCTGTATATTGTACAAATACTTGACACCGAACAGTTGACACCAACACGGAAGCTATTAAGACATATGTTAATTAATTATTACCTACAATATTATCTTGTTTCATATATTTATATGTGAGGAGAAACCTATGAAGTCGTTTATACTCTGTATTTGTATCCATGATGGATTTCCCCACGAAAAAAAAAGGTTAGGTTGGGTTACAATGAACGTACCTCTCGTTGTCGAGCGTGGTCCGCTGCATGGTCGGCCGTGACCTCCTTCTGCGAGAAGCAGCCGCTAACGCCGACTCGCTCCGCAGAAAACGACCGGGGGGGAGGAGACGGTGATACGCGCTCCCCCACCCTCCGCAATAGAGTGGGAGAGGGCACTACATCCCGCGAGCGCTCTATAGGCGAGGGCGGCCCGCATAGGCGGGCCAACCGTCGGGGCGTCACGGTCAAGACGATGAGGGCCCCGGTGGGTTTTAATGGGTATTCTGACACGTTCTGGTGTGCCAGCGAGTCCCACATACCCGCCGCCGCAGCGATATACAAAAAAGGTTAGAATGAACGAGCGCACAGGGATTTCCCCGCACTTTTCGAAATTTGTCTCATCATGTGACGTCTCGCGATCAATGAGAATAAATTACGATGAACTTTGAGAACAGTTTTAACTGACTCACTTCAGAAAAACGCGTTTTGTCTAGTAAGAACTAGTTTTAACTGATATTCAGTTTTGAGCATTAGTTAATTTTAGTTTTAACAAAGGCATCTAGTAATAACATATATATATATATATATATATGTATGTGTGTCACTGTAATGTGTTGGTCACCGCGTTCGATCTTAACTCCTCCAAATCAAGGTCCTATTCTACGTCCTCAGGTCGTACGTCCAGAGGTCTGCTAACCTTACCTATCACTAACTCTAACGGACTTGATTTGGTTACGCGATTTATCGAGCAATTTAGAGCTAACTGCACATCTGGAAGAGCATCCTGCCAAGACCCTTGTGAAGTTTCGATTGCAGTGAGCATATTTTTAAAAGTCGACATGACTCTCTCAACTTGACCGTTGGCTCGCGAACTACCGGTTGCGATCAAATGCAACTTAATATTAACTGAATTACAGTAGTCACAAAAGTCATGACTTGCAAAGAAACGATCCTAATCTATTATAATTCGTGTTGGAGCACCGAATAAAGCAACACTGTGTTTTTAATTTTAATGAAAATTAAGTCAAGTTAGACAATAGGGAATAATCATTATTCTAACAGCCATAGCCAGGTATCACAGTCGTTCGAACCAAATTGCAAAACACCTCGGAACAACTGTATACAGGGTTCACAAAATTCAAACTCTAAAAACTCTCGAGTAAGACATCAAGCGCCCCGGCTATCCAGCCGACCAGCAATCGCATTGCTCACATCCAGCACATGGATCAGATCCCTTGGATCTCTACAGACCCCGACCTCCACCAGAGCTAAACACGCACCGCGCACCCACGGACTACTTAAGTTACCTTAAGAGATACCGATTTCTACCGGGCTACGACTACGTAATAGCTACTGGTACGGTCAAACACAATTCAATTCACTATGGCATCTAGAGTCCCCTTACTCAAGTTTCCACTATAATTTAAATTTGAACTTTATCATTAACATCCACGTTAATCTCGCCAGATACCTGACCTGCTGGCATTTTGCTTAATACGCGTATTTTTAAGTACGATTTGAATTTAATGCTCTCAATTTTTTTACCGTCATAAAATTTCCTAAACTCGTTACTAACAAAGCCACGATAGTGATCAGCGATGATACGTACCGGCGCTCCAAACAATGACACGCTCTTTGTTAAAGCTTAGATACTAATTACATCGTTAAAACGCCTACCACAGAATTTCTTAGCAATGCTCTCTTAAACTGATGAGCACTCGGCTCCAGAATCAAAATGAAATGTTATCGACTGACCGTTACGTTTGAATGGTCCTGAAGATGACTCGACAGTGCACAAGTCGACTCGATACAATTTCAGCTCAAGGCTCGTGTCCCGCGATATGCGATAAAACAGCGGCAATCGCAATCCACTCCGTAGCCAGGCAGCTCCACAATTTTTCATCGCTGACATCACTCTGTCATCGTTGGATTGTCTTCATTGTTCTTCATAGCTCGCCACGTGTGGGACGTTGAAGTTAGATCTCACCGTCGTGTTGATTGACCGAATAGCCTCGATTATGCCATCGGCGGAGCCAGCGTGCACTCGCTCTGCCTTCCCAAGTATCACTGCCCATGTACGGCTATTGCGCGCCTGCGTCGATTACATCCGAACCTGCACGAACCTGCCGACTACTCTACTCCAACACGGCCATCCTGACCTGTCATTCGTCCTCGGCTGACATTTCGAAAACAAAAAAAAACAAAAGTAGACTAATCCACTCGGCCTTCCTGGCTCACATGTGAAGATTTTATGAGAAATAAAAGAAAAATTGCCAATAACTTGAGGGTAGGTAAAAGTATCGAGTAAACTAAAAATGTACGTTAACAATGAATTTGAAAACACGCTATAGTCTTCTACAGTAATCAAACTGGAACGTACTCACCAGATTTTATCACCTTACCATATAAAATTATCACTTATACACTCTTAAAAATTAAAAATTAGATTTTAAAAATTGAATGGCCAATCTGCTTTGGAATGGATCAGGACACGTGAGAACCGTATCCCAGTTCTGATGTCGGCGATGCCAGTAGTTTCAGCAGCAGTGTCGAACATAGCGTGGGCGCATAATCGTTTAAAACTTTTAATTAATTGTTAACAAACACTTCACACCAGGCAAACGAAATCAGTAACAGTTCCCAGTCCGGAGGAACCGATCACTTTGACCGCAGAATGTAAACTGTGGCATCATCCGGCGTCACTCCACTAGCTAAGCTCTGTTGTAGCACGATGTTAGCCGAGTACAACGTCATTGCGGCGGTGCTGCCATCACTCGGATATCGTGCTGAGTTTCGTTTCACGTCTATACTAATGACCATCTCCGACATATATATAACATATTATAATTATTTCAATTAAAAGTTTATATACTATGCAAAAGATTTACTATGTGTAGCAAAACTAAACCCAAAGAAATGTCAAAAAACGTATTATTGTTTGTTTTAACATGGCTTGGCCAACCTATTAACAAAATGTATAAATGTTTCTATTGTTCGTATTTTTAGTCGTATTTATTATTAATTGGTACACGCTTGCAGC
Source organism: Megathymus violae (assembly GCA_003671415.1). Lineage (NCBI taxonomy): Eukaryota > Metazoa > Arthropoda > Insecta > Lepidoptera > Hesperiidae > Megathymus > Megathymus violae. The sequence goes on along the minus strand of PDGT01000023.1, from coordinate 977,761 downwards.
TGACGTAATACAAATAAATTAAAAAAAACATGCAATAATTATACCGGTATATCTACTCTTTCATAAAAAAAACTTGTATAACATTCAAGCATAAAAAATAATTAAATGGGGTTGTACTTCTACACTGCGTGAATTACTAATTATTACTTTCCATTAACACTAATGTTAACTTTAGATATCATTCTTGTCAACTTGTTCTGCCTTCTTCGCTCCACTCCCTTACAGAAACAGAGTGGACAAAAGTGCTCCAGGTTCCCTCAATCACGAGATCTACGGCTCATTGCTAATTGGTTGGAACAATATTTCAAAATAGAAAATTACAATTCGCTTTCAATACATACATACAAATTGTGTATAACATTAATATGCATTCATCTGCTTTTTCGTAGACATCAGCGAAGTCGTGTACGATATAAACCACATCCAATGTTTCGTTGGGGAACACCCGCCTTTTTCATGTCGTAACTCTTCTATGTCAGCTCCAGAATCAGGACACATTCAACGATTTCTCATTTGTCAAAATTGATCCAAAGTTCCATCTGGACTATACCTAAGTAATATAGAAATATGTTTAACCTCTTTTATTGAAATTAATGAATAGCTCTAATTACAATCGGCTCAAGCAGACTAAGAAAAGTCAATCGATAATCACTTTAAATCATGTCAATCAGTGATACTCAGTTGGTTTAAATTTGAGTTTTACACTTAAGACTTCAAACAAATATTCTCTACTACTAAATTCTGTAATTTTTCCAAGTATCCAAGTATTCAAAACCATGATTCTCAAAGTTGACTGAACTGCTACCCAAAAAAATTATATCTATTGCTATTACATCACTTTCCAATAAATACATATTGTAAATATGTAAAGGACTACCCAATTAAGTTTAGTTATAACAAATTTATGTGGGAAGCAAAAAATATATACGCTTATTTAATTAATATAATTATAATATCGAGAGGTGCTAACAACATGCCACCCGAATTTCATTCATTTTATTCGAATAAAAGTGTTTTACAGGTGGACAATATCTTCTAATAACTATTTTTTTTGTATTAAATGTCAAGGCCTAACTTATACTTTAGGAAAGACAGTTTAAATA
>PDGT01000023.1:829584-976126 GCA_003671415.1 Megathymus violae | reverse complement strand
ACGTATGGTTAAGATCAATCATTTTTTATTTAGCAGGGTGTATGACAAACAAGACTGGTTGATTTGGACACCGAAATGGATGGAGCCTCTTATACCACAAGTTTTATATCGACGCCAGCTATAACTAGAAACAATACACTATTGAACTATAGATGTTGAGTTATATCAAATGAGTTATATAAATTATATGAAATGAAATATACTCTTAACAAAAAAAAATACTTGTTAAACAACTCTAAAGCAAACAATACAAGGTCAATTTCTCTAGGGCTAAATAAAATGACTATTTTTGATACATTAGTAGTTTTATTAAAAACTGATATGAAAGCCAAGCGTTTATTTGAGAAACATCCTAACCAAACAAATTGTGGTAAACAATACTCCAAAAACTAAATTATTATAACAACTTCGAAACAGATGCTGATAAAAAAATAAGAATCGACTCGGAGTTTCGCAGTGGATATAGCTATCTGCTGATTAAAATTAATAAATAAATAACAACAGAGGCACGCGTTCCTACTACGGTCACCGTTATTAGAAAAATTGAGGCAAACGAAAATATAAATTGAGTTACGATTCGTCTATCCTCCAGTGAAAACAACCGCGCTATTGTTTACCTACTATGAATTCAAACGACTATATTCGCTGAATTTGAAATAGGTATCAGGATATCGCGTAACGAAATCCGTCGTGAAAGTTTAAAAAGCCGGTGTAATGGTACTTCGTGAAAATTAAATTCTGGTTCTGAAACACTTCCAGTGTTTTATATGGCTCAAGTTATAATTTCGTTATCTTTATAAAACTCTAGTCTTATCGACGTACTAAATACTAAATGATCTATATGACTTAAAATCCCGTCATAACCTCTAAAACCTTGGCTGGAAATGATGACAACAGGTATTTCTATAATATAGGTATCTAATAAGAGAGGATTTTTGGATTTCAGGACATAAAAAGATATAACAAAGGACAAAAACGAGCCTTTTAGTTAAATATAAACCAACGTATATTTAATTTTCTGAAATTCCACCACTATATGATTGAAATGCGGAATGAACATTTATATGGAAATTTAGTTTAAATTTTGTTAATTTTTATAACTTTCTATAAATTTACTACACAAATACTATAAGCAATTATCATTGATCCCCCTCGTATTTACAGCCATATAATTCCTTTGTTTATGGACCGATTTCGAAGATTGGTTTTACAGTGTATAAAAGATAGCTTGAATTTATTCCCCTATAAATATGATAAAAATCTGATGATGCTTTCCAGAGATAAACGAGTAGAACTCCTCATCGGATAGGGATAATTGAGCCATTTTAAAGTTATTTGTTGAAGGTAACACTAACATTGCGTTTTTAACAGTCTTCAAAATAAAAGAAAACGGTTCTGTGTTCGTATGCACGTATGTAAATTCTAATATGTATGTCTAGCCATAACTCCTATGTTTTTTACCGATTATGTCTTATATTTTTTGTATCGACGCTTCGCAAGGTGAAAGATTGACTGGCAGAGAATGCTTACAGCATTAAGTCCGTCTTTGTTTCATTATGTTTTTGGTTCCAACGAAATAAATAAATGTATTTGTTTAATTTCGTTTAAGATACATACCTTCTTATAAATCTATCAATTTTACATATATTAAGATTAATTTATATGATGTGGTCATATAATGCCAAAGTGATAATTAAACCCTGACTACTTAATGATTTAAATATAATATTACAAACGATTCCCACAAAACTTTTTGAATTTCACTCACCTGCAGCGCCCCTGTGTTCAATTTTTTTGTTATTGGTTGTTAGATTTCAGGGAAAAAAAGTATTGTAATAAAGAATTTTCTGATTTCCTAGCAGTTTCATCAGAACAAAACGGTTAAGCAGACAGGATGAATTTGACATTTGTATGGATTGGCGTGTTCTGTGCATATTATGTAAAGCAAAACCAAAGAAACCTTTTTGAAGTCAAACTGTTACTGCAACTGTGTAACTGCTACTGCAGTATGTTATATCAACAGATTAGTACAACAACGTCTAACTGAGGTCCAATGAAATGCTGATCAAAACTTCTCAGTAAGCCGACTTATCTTGACAGCCCGGAGTCCTCAGGAGCATCTTTAAGCTTTGTCCATACTTCTTTCAGTGATGTTGTATATTCGATATGAACCTAATATATTGGTTCCCCCATCAAGATTATCTTTAACTTGGCTTTAATGTCCTTCTTTGAAACGATTTCAATGGCGGTATCAATACATACCCATAAATCCTCGTGTTGCATATGTTATATATATACCTAAATATGATATTATTTACCTCTTAACTTCTCCGTGGAATATTTTTTCCCGGCCGGCTAAACTTTCTGCTTGGATGTGGTTAATGGCAGGTATTGCGGGTTATTATCCCGGTCGCCGGTCATAGTACCAGCCAGTTTAATCTTGCATGGTGGTAGGGTTTTTTACCCGCTTCGCTAGCTTCCATCCTCCGTCTAATACCGACTATGATATGGTTCATACGTGTTTAGTCGCAATGTCGGACAGGCAGTAATAATGCCGCTCTTACGGGCTCTCCGACACCTCAACCTCGCGTCGCTTCGTTTTCGGTCGGCAACGCGTCGTGGATGTTACTGATGTCCACGGGCAACGGTGACCACTTACCATGAGGTAGTTCGTCTGCTCGTTTGTCGACTACATACATAAAAAAAAATTATAAATAGTAAAGGGTTCAAGCCAATTGTGGAGTGACAGACTACGCACACCTTTGAAAACATTATGGAAAACTTTATTATATATGCAGGTTTCCTTACGTTCTTTTCTTTTACCGACATAAAAGATGATTAATTTGTAATATGCATATAATTTTAAAACTTAGAGCCGCATACAGGATTCGCACTTAAGTGTGTCGTGCAATAGACAGACATTAAAACCATTAGGTTATGACTGTTAATGTTTAATTATTTAATAATATAGTACACCGTATTATCTACAAGTTGCTTGTAGCTGTCATTATTAATTTTTTATTCGTTTTCAATTTTCATCTGATTAAAACAGTTATATTCCTATATTATTTTACTTTAGGTAGTGTAAAATAAGTAATCCGCTCTGTGCTACTTCTGAACAAGATGAATGGTTTATTTTTGCCTTAAAGCTCTTTTGTCTCAATGTTTTCAGTGCACTGCAGTTAACTACGACGCACAACATCAAAATAATGCAGCCAAAGTTTTCACCTCTGCAGCAAGGTAAATTGAAATAGAAGAAATTTAAATTTGCATATTGAAATTTTCAAATTCATTTCAAAGTTCAAACCGAACTTCGGTTACTGTAATATTTTTTTAACTACTACAACTCATATCGAGAGCTGACCTAGGTTGCTGACACAGATCGCCGGTAAATTCTAATGCTTATTTATATTTCAGCAGGCTGTCCCGGACAACTTGTAGTATTTACAATACTTACATGTTTTTATATCTAGTATTTTGGTACTCGCATAGTTTGTAACTCTTATAGTAGTCCTGTGGTTAACTTCTTTTATAACTTCCTGTATCTTTTATTCATTTATTCTGTAATTTCTTTATATATTTTATTAGGTTTAATGTTTTGTTATTGGTGTCAATATTTGGCAAATGTTCTAAATTACTGACATCGTGATAACTTTTATTTTTAATTTGAATAATTTGTATCCTTTTTGGTAATATTATTTATTAGGCTGAATAGTAATTTTAAATTCGTAAATAGAACATAATAAGAAGATCATTCCAGAAGATTCGACATATAAAAGGCGAGCTGTGACGACACGGACAGTCTCTCGCGTGTTGGTCACAACACTGGTAACTTGAAGGAGTCTCATGCGGAAAATCTCTATCGAAACAGTCTCGCGCTTCTAGCCGGAAATATTTTATTACTCTCCGACTCCGGGATCTATATACTTCGTGCGCCCTAACACACGCCTGGTTAAGGCGGCCTCCGTGTGCTGAACACCGGACAATCTACACGTCTCGTGCGTATTAACGCACGCTCCAGGCACCGAGGTCTCCGAGCGCTGAATGCCGGGGACTCCGATCGTCTCGTGCGCCCTAAGCGCACGCTCCAGTCGCCGAGGTCTCCGTGCGCTGCACTTCTTACTTACAAGTGACCTTCTTTTTATGCCGGTCACTCACATTCACGCGAATACGCGAACCTACAAGTGTAGGACGACCTTCGCAAGTGATTATGCGAAGTTTTTGATGCATTCGTGGTTCTCCAAGCTGTGTCGGTTTTTGTCGCACATCAAAGCGCGCGAACTTCGAACATTCGCGTAGTCTCCCACACATTCGTGCGACCAGTTGCGCACACCATTGCATAGGTAATAGATGTCTTCATTTTTCGTAGTTTGCAGCGTCTACTATAATAACTATAAACTTAACTACTAATACGTACTTTAGTAGTAGTTCCAGCTACTCTCTATATTGGAAATGGATGGAGTGTAAGAGGATGCGCAAATAGATTTGCATACTCATATGCGAACCCATTTACTTATCAGCCCCTCACATACGTGCGAACATTCGTACACATTTCAAACCTTTGCGCGCATGTGAGTGACCGGGGTTAGTTTCTCAATCTTGTAACTCCTGTATTATAGTCATTGTAACCGCCAGGAATTCTTAAATACATTATATCTTCTAAAAATATCTAGATCTTTTACTATAACATTATAAACTTCGTTCAATAAAAGCTGAGCCTGATGAAAGTACCTATATGGAAGCAAAAATCTTATTGAAACCTAAAGGAGAGCTGCATTATTTTTTGGGTTCAATTAACTTAATTCAACATAAGTAAATTGCCTGGGTGGAATTAAAACCGAATTATAATCAGTCACTCTTCTAATATAGGTTTAAATAAATAAATAAAAAACCAGGACAGATCCGAAAGTATTTAAATTACCAGGATTATTTGAATAAAGGATTTTTGATTTGATTAGAGGTCTAGTTTTCGTAGTATCTACTTTCATACAAATTAATACATTCATCTGAAATATATTTTTAATAAGGTAAGGTTTGAAATTATTATTTAGTTTAATTTACGAGATCAATCAAACAGTCACTTAGGTGATTAATAATAATCTATAGATTCTCAGCTTGTGAGAATGTCCGTAGATCACACCCGATTACCATCGAATTTACTGGACGACAACAATTCAAGTTAGGTTTTTTTTTTTTGCGCCCAGAAGATGGAAAATGGGCTACCCTCCGGAAAAGCGCGGGAGGGGGGTGGTGAATGCTCATAGCATACCAACGCTGCCGGCTGCGCTGGTTATGTGGGACTCCCGAGAAACCTAGGGGCCTACCCACTAAACACCACCCGAGTTGGCTTTGGCCTTGTGGCCTCTAAGCCTTCATCTGAAGCGACCCATCCTTAGAGAAGGAAAGGGTGCTAGCGGCACTCCCGAGGGAGCATACGCTTGTTGTTAACACTGAAGGTGTTGTCGAATGGTGAGACTATGTGGCATCTTAAGGATGCTACTAACTGTTACTATTTGAATTTTTAACTATGGCTGCCAGGCGGCAGTCCAAGTCAGAAGATATCTTGTCGGGGGGATCTGTGAGAACGTTTCTTGGCCTCCGGATTTGGTGGCCTGTAAGACTAGGGGCGGTGTAATCCGCTGCCTGTCTGATAAGTGGGTTTGAGTGTTCCTCTGAGGATTTAAAAAATGTAGTGCAATAGTCTTTGAAAGATTTCTAAATGGTCGGAAGTTGCAGATCGAAGTGCAGGTCGGCGATCCTCACGCACCAGTGAGCGTTGGTTGCTTTCCTGCAAAAAATGTTTTGGACGACTTGGATGGGATAGAGGACTTTGGGATCGGCGTGTGCGAAAACAGGGGCGGCGTATGACATCACCGGCCGTATGCAAACCTTGTAGAGCGTTCGCTTGCTTCTGAGGGACATCTTACTATGCCTTCCCAACAGACTGTTGAGTCGGCCCATATAAAATCTGGCGGAGTTAGTGACTTTACGAATGTGTGGTCTGAAAGTCAGTCTGGAGTCGAGTGTTACTCCTAAGTATTTAGTAGTGGTTTTCCACGGAACAGGGGTGCCTAGCAACCGGATGTTAGGGTCGTCTTCTCTATGTCTGGTCTTGTGGTGAAAACATACCGCGGAGCTTTTCTCCGCGTTGACTTCGATTCGCCATTTGGCGAACCATTTTCCTAACTCATCAACTGAGTGTTGGAGTCTGAAGAGGACCGAATCTAATTTCTGCGATTGATAATATAGGGCGGTGTTGTCTGCGAATAATGATAGTTGTACGCCGTTTTTAGGGATAGGAATGTCGTTCATGTACGTTAAAAATAACAAGGGAGCTAGTACCGAGCCCTGAGGAACCCCAGCCGCTAGTGGGCGTGGGGAAGAGAGTACTCCTTCGTGTCTGAAACGAAAGGAGCGGTTTTGGAGGTAGGAAGCGACCAATCGAACAACGCGATCTGGCAGACCTAGGTAATGAAGTTTAAGAAGGAGTCCTTCGTGCCAAACTTTGTCGAAAGCTTTGGCAACGTCGAAGAAAACCGCGACTGTACGTTTGCACTTGGGATAAAAACCGCTTAGGATATATTCCACTATACGATGGATTTGCTGAGGGCACGAGTGCTTGGCACGGAAACCGAACTGTTGTGGGATGATTAAAGGTTGACCGCCTACTGGGAAAAGAAGGTTCCTTAGTCTTGTCTGTATGACGCGTTCGAATACTTTCCCCATAGCCTTGAGGAGACTGATGGGGCGGTGGTTTGGCGGTATGTTAAGAGGTTTACCGGGTTTGGGAATTCCTATAACGATTGCTTCCTTCCAAGCGGTTGGAAAGAAGCAGTGATACAAGCAGGCATTAAAAATGAGAACTAAGAGAGAGAGGACCTGCTCGGGGAAGTGTTTAAGCGCGACGTTAGAGATGCCGTCGGCTCCTGGTGCTTTGCGGGGTTTAAGACCCCGGATGATATCTTGGACTTCGTCAACGAAAACGACGATGGGCTCAGCGGTGACAGGGAGTGAGTTCTTTTTACGGACCTCATCCTCTACTGATTCTATGTGTGAAGGAGCGCATGGTTGCGAACTGGGTGAGCATTGGGAAGCTGTGCTGTCAGCGAAACATTCGGCTTTATCGACGTCTTCGAAGGCGATACTACCATCGGGACGTGATAAAGGCGGGGTGAGAGGTTAGGCGCCTACTCGGAAGGCTTTCGCCACCTTGTAGAACGCCTGATGGGAGGGTTTGATTCCCTCCATGAGGGAGTCCCAATTGGAGTTCCTCACTTCGGCAAGACGAGAGCGTTGGCTCGCTTCCTGTACGTTGGAGTGGGGTAGAGTGCGGCCCTTCTCAGGGCTGCATTCTTGGCTTGAATAAGATTCCTAACATCGAGTGGTAGTTTTCGGTTTGGCACCTCGACTACACGCTCGTTGTCACGGAGAGATGTTTGTACTAAATGCGTTAGAGAGTTGATCGCTGAGTCTATCTTTTCCGTATTGACGAAGTAATCTGAGTTGATGGTAGCCAGTGGTGAGCCGGCGGCATCGAGACCTGTTACTAGTGATTTTTTATAGCCTTCCCAGTTGGTGAAGGTTTTAGTAGAAGTGGTTGGATCGGTGGCATAAGGCCCGAATTTGAGCGAGACCGGCCGGTGGTCAGAACCTAAGTCGTTGAGCGTTTCGATCGCCCTTAAATTAAGCGTGACTCTTTTAACTAACGCGAGATCGATGATGTCGGGAGAGTTGAGTCCGTGATCCAGGTAATGAGTAGGGGAGGAAGGACAAAGGACATCGACGTCCCGTGTTTCTAAGAATTGTTTAAGTTTGACTCCATTCGCGTTGGTCGATCGACACTTCCAGTCTATGTGTTTGGAGTTGAGATCTTCGAATAAAATAACCGAGTCTCCTAGTGAGAGTAGGGCCTCTAAGTCCGAGTTTAAAAGCGGAGCTCCCGCCGGTTTATATACTGACGCTATGATCAGGGACGGATGCCCAGTCATACCTAGCTTGCAAATAGTGGCTTCTAAGTTAGTGAGTGTTGGAGTCTCAATTGGGGAACAGTGGAGCGACTTTCTAAAGTAAATAGCGGTGCCACCGCTTACGCGGTTTGTGGTGCCGCCGGGGCGTCTGTCGGTTCTGTCTTGTCTGTCGTTACGTATAAGGTTGTACGAGGGAATTGATAGGCCCTTGGTGTGGGCGGGTTTTAAGAAAGTTTCTTGAACTAGTAGTAAGACCGTGGCGTTGTTGCGAACGAATTCCTTTAATTCAGGGATGTTGTTGCGGAGGCCGCGAGTGTTGAACGAGACGAGCGAGATGCCCTTGGGTTTGGTACGACCGGTGTGTCAGGAAGGCGCACTGAGCGCTTGGGCCATTATAACGATGTTAATAGATAGCTGCGCTCAGCGAGCGCTAGAAGGCGCTGCTGTGGTGTGGTCGCCGCCCGTATCTTGCGAGCCAGGACGGAAATTTCCGCGATGTCGACGTTTTGGATAACGTCGTAAACGAGTTTCATATCTTCGGCCAGGGACGACTTGCCCTCTGGTTGCGAGGTGTTGTTAGTACGCGGTTCAGCCTGTTTCCAATCGCGCCGGGCGGCCGGGGCAGGGCGGGGAGCAGCTACGGTTGTCGCGGTCGTGTCGGTGCGTCTCCATGAGTTAAAATGCTCGGGCCTAGGCGGCGCGGTAGGCGTCCTCAGAGGAGGGAAGTTTTCTACGGTGTTTGGCGGAGGGCCAGGTTGGATATTTCTCCAAGACTTCCTAGCGGCAGTCCTGGATGGGATGGGGCGGGGAGCTCTGGGGCAGCCACGGTAGTTGGCCGGGTGTGCGCGAGCACTCTTTGGTGCTATAGGGCTCCAGGCACTTAACGCACCTGGGGTTCGCGGAACAGTTCGCTGCTGCGTGGCCGTATAGCTGGCAGCGATGGCATTGACCGGGGAAGCCGCGTCTATGCGGGGGCTCTACTTTGATAAAAGATAAACCACAAATGGTGATATCGTCTCGGAAAATGTTCCGGGACTCGGGAGTGTTTGATAGGATGGCTAGAGCCAGCGGGTATTGTCTACCCGTATTGCTGTACATCTTGTGTACAGCTTCTACTGGATGTCCTTGGGCGACTAAGTCGGCGAGGATAGCTTCATTAGGAAGCTCGAAAGGGACTCCGCGGAGTACGGCTCGCACCTTGCGCTCTTCCGGAAGGGCGTAGGTGTGGAATGGGATCTTGTTTAATGTGAGCAACCTCGTTAGGGCACGGAAAACGTCGGTGTTCGGAGAAGTCACTTTGACTGTTTCGCCAGTTACTTTGGCGTGGATGTAATATACTTTGCTGTCGGCGCACAGCTGGGTGACTAGAAGCCACTTAGATTTATCCCGGACAAATACCGGTGGCGGGGCCTTGACCTAGGGAGGGTCGGGTGAGCAACGGGATGCTGGTTTGATGGGAGGGAGTTGTCTGGAGGAGGACGGGGCGCTGGTGTCGATGGACATGAGCGGAACGGGCTGGGTGGGAAGGGAAGGTTTTCCCTCTGCGGACGCCTTCGCGATACGTTTCGTTAGGCGCTTAGTGCGCTTGGTCTCGACCGGCTGGAAGGCCTGGTCGTCGGACTGCGACGGCGTGACGGTACCGTCGTCGGATATGTCGAGCGAGCCATCGGACTCGATTGGTCGTTTACGCGACGAGAGTGAGTTAGCGTCGGAGAATTCGACGTCGTGGGCTGGTGAGGCGTCAGGGGACGCGGGTGAGTCTGTCTGTGGTTTGGTTGCGAGGGCCTGGATGACTGCCTTCTCATCGAGAGGCGCTTTCATGAACGGGGTCAGGACTTCTAGGAGGCGACGGACGAGACTTAAGTCGGATGGATTCATCCTCCTAACAATCCTCCCTGCCGCAGCAGGGAGAGGAGCGAGAACAAACAACGGAATCTAAAAAAACGAAAATGGACGAACGAGACTACGAGAACAGTGACTATCCCTAGTGGAAATAGTCACTAACCGTCACCCTGGGAAGGCCCAGTGCAGTGGTATCGGGTCTCCGGTTTCTCTCAGTCCGAGAGGACTGAGAAGCGCACCGGGTCAACGCTAGCTGGCTTCGTTGTCACCGTTAGGTATCCACCAACTCAAACGCGAAACGAATACTTAGTTGATGCCAACACAAAATGACACTAAAAGGCAACAATTAAGTCGCGGTCGATACGGTATCGACGACACAGGAAATGCAGTCGAAAAATGGAGATGACTTACTCGAGAGTATGTCGGATGTGTCCGTCTGCTACGGGAGCAAAATCGGAAGTGAAGTTAGGTAAACGTAAACAGTTTTATAGCCCAATGGCGGACGTATGACGTAAATAAAAGAATTTAATTGTTTAATTTAACTTTACGAGACAGATAATATAATTAAAATGTTTTTTTTTGTCAAATGTATCATAACATAAATAAAAAAACGCGTTGTGAGTAATTTTAAATCGCAGACATTAAAAGATATTCAAGAAAATATACGAAAATTTACCTCTCACATTTATGTCCGAAATAAATAACACCTATTTCACTAAAAAACTAAAACGAAAACTCTGATCTTACATTCATGTACAGGAAATGTTAAATATTCCTGGATACAGTTACAATGCGAAACACTATTGCACATTAGTCAAAATATAGAATTAGATCACACCGACCTTCTACTAAAATCAAAATATTAATTCACCTGAGTGATTTTCCCACAAGAATAAATTCTATTGTATATATAGGTATTGTCTACATATTGTTTTTGATCTTACTTTTATTACCCATGGCTATGTACTGAGCTGTATCAACCTTCAAACCAAAACATGGTATGGGATGGCAAACGTATTGGTCAATTTTCGACCCTAATAAACTGTTTAAAACTTTTACCTTGGAAATAAATTCTTTAATAAAATAATTACCGTAATTCTGTATTATCTAACTTATGTATCCAGAATAAAATTGTATCTAATTTTTATATTTTATAACTTTAAGCACTTATTCTGAATACTTAAATTCTGCTCAAGGTTCTTATCTTTACTTGTTAAAATTCACCAGGTTGAATTTTGAATAGCAATGAAATAAAATCAACCCCGGTTCCGCCTAATAAACACATTGTTTCAATGTAACAGTTATTTCAAAGTTTGTATTGAATTTCATTGGATTACTTTAAAACAAAATTGAAAAGAGATTGAGCAAAAACAAAGCTGTCAAATTTTATTTTTAGTTTAGAATGGTTCTAAGTCAAAGTTTGTTAAGATCAAAGTTACTCTAAGAATGGGATAGATTCAAGCCTCCACTGCTTACCGATACAGTCATCTGATTTCTTTAAAATAAAACATCGTTTGATAAGATTAAATTGTTGTCAATAGAGTTACAAACGCTTAAAAGTTCATCTGTAACACACGCATGTCGGCGAAAAATGAAGCAATAAAACTATTTTTACTGACTCTCCAGATAAAATCTACTCACATCCACGGGTACCCCTGAGATTAGACTGAGTGGTACTTAGCTCATTAACCTCGAAAACACCTTGAATATTTCATTGAATGAACAATACATTGGCAGTAGTGGAAATATTTAGCAATGCGATGCTAAACTTTCCATAAATGTTCGTTTGTTAATATAGCGTACTACGTATTCTGCAGAATATACTTAAAACAATGTTTTACAAAAATATTCCTCATTAGTTTAGACACTGGACATGACTGTTTCGCTGTTGGATCGGGCACGAGCCAACAACACACTGCTACTACTGCCAACGCTTAATGGAAGGCTATGGTCTCCATCGACAAAACTATAATAGTGCCAAACAACCTCGGTATCGGCGGAGTGGTGGAAATAGGAAGAGATTGGGTATATTTTCAAGTATTCCCCCTGTTAAAAAAAAAAACTCAAATATTAATCAAATTCAATTATCCATAGACTCGAAAGGGAAATGTTGAAATAAAAGATAATGTTTAATCTTAATTTACAAAACAATTACACCGGTACAACCATCAGTTGTGGTTGCCGCCGTCTCCGCACATAGTTTCAGGCATACATATATAGATAGCGCAAAACTCCCGAGTTAAACTCCATTCCTCGCAGTGTTTTTATTAAATACGAGACTAGTACAAACTCCCTGCGCACTCTTAATTCATCGTATCCGACCATACCCAGCACAAACAATGTCGGATACATCAAAGAGCACAAAGGATAAACCCCATACAGCTTTCAGTACAAGTGCCTTGTAAATTTATTTTGGACTCGTTCTAATATAATTATATATTTCGCCTCATATGGAGCCCAAATGACTGCGCTGTACTCCATATGACTCCGCACTAGTGCATCGTACAGGACTTTCACTGCGGCGATGTTAGTAAACCCCTGCGACTGTCTCAAAACAAATCCTAGGTTCCTGTAAGCTTTTTACAAATATTTACGACGTGTTCGCGAAACGTTAACTCGGGTGTGACATAGACTCCCTGATCCTCATCCCCCAGATCCTTCAATTGTGTGATCATGAAATAAAGGTTCGAGCATGAGTGAACTTCATGATTATAGCTTTAACTAATCTCGATACTTGAAAAAGAACTTATGTTGTACGGGGTGTTGTTTCCACACGATTGTTAAATGAAAGATGTTGCTGGGTACAGGTACTTGTATTTATAAAACTGTTGTTAATGAAATGTAAAGAGCACGCGCGGTCTGATTGTTTCCCGTAAACGTACTGAATTTAATAACGAGTTACGGCGTGTGGTGCGTAAAAGTCCTTAGAACGCGAAGTGTACGGTTGCACCGTACAAATATTATGTCTCAATTCGTGTAATAAAAAATTAAATCCATAAATGTGTTACGAAACCTAATCGCAGTTGTCTACAGTCTCACAAGTGGGAACACTACCATGAGTTGTCTACCCTGAACTGAGGACCAACGTAATGTTTTCTTCCTCAACGTAGTGTCGTAAGACTCTTGTCACATCGATCGCAGTCATCTTGGCGAGATGCGCAGGAGGGGGGTGGTGAATACTCATACACCCGCGCATCTCCGGAGGGTAGCTCTTCTCCATTTGTCTAGGGGCAAAAAAAGTATCAATGATTACGGCAGATGTTATATGCCTCACACAATTATAGGTTTATTAATACGATTAAATATTTGAGAGAAACATGAAGTGACAACAAACTAACTGAGAGAATGGTTTTATTTTGTCTTAGCCTATTTATATAATTATAGATATAGCACACAATTACTATACTATATATATAGTATACTAGTTAATAGTAGATACTATGTTGGAATATTTATTACAATAATATTATTATATTTATTTAGTATCATTTATAATTATACATCTTTTCCAAATAAATGCGACAGATTAATTGAATCAAACCTGCTACAGAATAGCTGGATGTACATAGTATATATACGAGACACAAAGCAGAATATAGCTAGAGCAACAATAACAACAAATTGCTAGTGTTACACTGTCACCACAATCAATTGACCAAGTGACATTGTAGTCTAACTAGAAGCGTCCATCTTTAACTTCTGAATGGCTACCGATAAACATGACATATGTGGTTTAAAATCAAAGCATACAGGAAGGAAAACATATATTTAAGTACTGATAAAAGATAATTCATGGGATATAAAGGGAAATATTGGGATTTTAAATTATTATAACAACTTGTAACATGCTAATTGACGCACTTAGCTCGTTTCGAAATTTAATTCCTAATTTTGAGAGAAGAAAGGTTTATTTCCATAACCTATATATACCTCTATGATGGTGGTTGTTTCTTTGTGAACTATACTGTCCATCTCTTATGGACTGAATTGACAACTGTCACTTTTCCTTGAGAGCTTAAAAATGTCGGAACGGTAAAACTTTGTTCTCGAGTTTAATTTTTTATCGTGAGCCATCTGAGACCCGATTATTTAGTTCAATGTTATAATATTCTATACCAAATGTGTGTGGTAAGTCACTAATATTTTATTGGCAGACCAACATTCTATGTATGACAGGTAATAATCTTATTTTTCAGAAACATGTGGATTATTCCAGAATTGCTTCGGAGGCGGTTTAGCTTCAATGCTGCCGCATTTATTTAATTAAGAAAGGCGCATTTTCACGGTAAACGGTATAATTAATAATAATTATTTCTGAAAATTTATTAACATGATGGCACATAGTAACATAAATTAATAAAAAAAATACAGCGGACGACATTTCAACGATAAATTAACAAAGTTAAAGACTCGTGTGAACAAAGTAGGCTAGAACTGTCAAGGTAGTTGTCCCGGAGAGAGAAACTTTCCTAAGTAGCACTATTGTATGATAAAGTGCGATCGCTACCCACTCCACCCCACACCTTTGGTGGCGCGCACGCCATAATGGAATTTATATTCCAGGATATGGCCGACAACATTAAATTTATTTAAAACAACAATATGATAAATAAATAAACACGGTAAAATAAGAGACTATTTTTGATAAAAAATTACAACAAAGGTCACCTGCAATCTCTACTTTGCTTTTTAATTTTCCTTAGTAACTTCCAAAATCAGAATTAGTTTGCTTATGGAATACGTCCGTCATTGAAGCACCAGACATCATATGTACGAGTACTAAATAACTTTTCCCTATTTTTTTACTAAACAACTAAGCATCTTTATATGTTAAAAGCTATCGATCGAACATAAAATTAAATCTTTCAGCGTCTAGACTATTGTTTAATAAAAGCCTGCTTAACAAATGTAGGCAAATCTAATATATATAATAAAATATACATAATAAAATTCTAACTGATCGCTTACTGTACCCGAAGGATATATGAGAAAAACGATTATTAGGGATTTAATAACGCAATAGAACCCAAAACAATTGTTATTAGAATTGTAGTCTGTTTGTCGATAAATAAAAAAGTTATAAATTAATATTTATTAGAAAAATAATGGCAGCTATAATGAAATTCCGTAAAAGACATAAGCAGACTAATTTTATTATATTTATTATAAAGGAAAAAATAATATTAACAAGTTTTAAAATTGTGAATATTACTTTAACATATTAATGTAAGACAACTAAACATAAGTACCTTCTTTCTAACCTTATCATTTCCTGGCCGACAACACATCAGTGATACCTTTGGTCTTGCCGATGTCCATGGGCGACGGTGACCACTTACCATCAGGTGGATCGTCTGCTCGTTTATCAGCTATTAACATAAAAAAAGACATAAGCCGATTCAATAGATTTAATAATTTGAGATATTTAATTGCCATAAATTGAAAATAAGAGCGATAAAATAAGAAAGATAAAATGAGCGATTAGCAGTAAATGAGTCGCCATTATGGCGTAGGAAGACTCCGGCCGGCAAAAAACTTACTAGTGTAGCGATATAATATAGATGTTACCTAATATGATATACAATTATTGGATAGCCAGCAGTTATAATAACGGAAACTGCTATAAATCACATATTATTTCATTTTGTTGCCATATTCACAGCTATGTTTATGAAAACAAAAATAACTATGAGTTCAATATTTTTAAGGCAATAACCAAATCCACAGTATCTTAGAACTACTAACAACCTATCTCACAGTTTGACAGTTAGTTATATTGAGCATGGGCACTGTTCCTTTTCAAAGAAAATAAATAAAAAAAATAAGTTTTTGAGTGAATTATATTTTTAATGACAAAGTATTTAATGCAATAATCACAACTAACGCTAAATAAGTAAACAAATATTGCTTGGGGTACAATTTAACGCATTAATACGCAAATAGTTGAAAAATGTTGAAGTAACTTTTATTACGGTGTTAAAAGCCGCGGTCATTTCTACGTAGTACGTGCTTTCCCAGAGTTTTTGGGTTAAATATTTCAACTGTTACTGGACATTGAATTACTGTGTTCCGAGTTGGCTCCTAAATTTCAACTTGAACAACGTTTATACGGCACTCTGTAAGTTATATTTCGACTCTGAAAAATATTGCGTAAAACGTATTTTTTTTAATAATAGACACTTTTTTTAAAGAAATTGACTTGCGGAAATAATCCGCATACATTTGCGTTTATTTAACAGTTTTAAGTATATTATATTCACAACCCGAATATTAGCTAACAGGTCTCGACAAATCAATAGTTTTTTTGTGTTTTATAGAAAACATGCGAAGACACACCTTATGAGTATTATAGTTCACATATTCTCTGAACACGTTGTCCTCCGTCATCCATTTATTAGTTTTCTTCGATTGTTTTAGTTTTATAATGCAAACATAATATTGACACATATCTATCTCTGAGGAATAATGTATATAAATATGCTAAACTAACCGAGTTTCTTAAAAAAAATTAAATGTTAGAAAAAATTAAATGTAAAACAGTCTTGAGGACTGCCGACAGAAGTGAATATTTAATATTGAATTTTGAAACTGATGTACCTTATATTATATATATACTAGCTGACCCGGCAAACGTTGTTTTGCCATATAAATTATTAATTATTTCATTTCATTTCATTTCAATTATATATATCGCTAATTATAATAATTTTACTAAAAAACAATATCAATCCCTTAACGCAATAGAGTGTACAATATTTTTTGTCATCCCATCTTTAGCTAAGACAAACAAGCTGGATGGTTTGCCCACTCGAGAGCATGCCACGTATAATTGTCCGTTTGAAAAACATGGTGTGATATGAATTAATGAATAATGTAATAAATTTATCTGAAAATAACACTGAAATAGTAAAATGATAATTGTAAACGTCACTATTACGATTGATGCACAAACAATAATAATAATGGCTAAAAACTTTAGGAAGTGAGAAAAGAGACCTCATCCCTACTCCGTGCTATTTACTAGGTCAGAAGTGACACCGGTAGACGCCTGGTGGGGATAATAGTGATAATTAAAGAGTTATCGACCTGCGTTGAAAATTATAGAATTACTAATATCGCTATTTAAAAAGAGGGGTTGATGGTAGAAGGGTGAAAATTTTGATTTATATGCATTTTTAATACCACATCATAAAAAAATAAAAATAAAAAATTTTGTCCAAAAAATAAAAAAAAAAAAATTTGGGGTGGACCACCCTTATCAGTTAGAGGTATAAAAAATACATAACAACCTATTCTCAGACCTACTGAATATACATATAAAATTTCATCAAAATCGGTCAAGCCGTTTCTGAGGAGTATGGTAAGTAAAACTGTGACACGAGAATTTTATGATATATTAGATGGTTTATTTATTAGTATTTGTTTATATAAATATATAAACAAATTATACATTATACATTATTAACTACCATTAATTAACTAGAAGTGAAAAGAATAGTAAAGAAATGTTCAATATCTGTCCGACTCTGTCTGTGCATATATAACACATTAAAATATATTACATTTATTATTCATGCAATACGGGAAATAATCATAAATTTTCGTTTTAACACAACAAAACATAGGTTAAACTGCAATAAGGAGAGCTCCAGTTGCAAACCTCATTTCTACAGTAAATTGTGATCTACTTTTTGTGGGGCTTCTTGTTAGAAAGCAATATCATGCATCTTTATATAGGGACTATAAATATTAAATTAATAAACTTAAACATAACATTCTAAACTTCATGATTCTATCTAATCTCGATTCTTGGCTTCCATCCATTAGTGATGTAGATTTTAAGTTGTAATCAGAATGCATGGATTGTACTCTATCATGCTGTTAAAGTTAGATATAATGTAGGAATTATTGACTGATTTGTCGGAAGTTACAATACCACTCATAGGGCTCCAACCTAGTTTTACGACTTTGATCTAACGGTGCCTCAAATTCAAATTCAAAATCATTTAATCATATAGTTATTAAGTAAATACACTTATGAACGTCATTTTTTTGCTTCTATCACCGTTTCGAAAAGGTGTTTTAACAATGAGGAGAAGAAACAGCGAAAGAAAGTCCTCAGCACATCTTTTAAACAACACATGCTAATTACATAAGTTTAAACCTGTGCGGAACTGGTTTCGACACTATTATTTGCAGGCATCCTTGTCATTAATGTACTCATCTATACTATAATAATATCCTTTGCCTATAAGTTGTGTTTTAATGCGACACTTAAAAGTTCCAATGGGCAACTCGCGTATACGGGCAATACATTACTACAGTGTGTGGTGTCAACATCACCAAATATTGCCCTGCTATCACAGCAACATTTCAGTGTAATACATGACTGAAATATGTATATCTCGGTATGATATCTACAATATTGTAAAAAAGTTATAGAATTGTATTAAAAGAGAACGGCAAAATAGACAATTTGGATTCGAGTGACTACAAAAGCAAAAACAAACACCAGAAAGAAAATGCCGAAAATAGTAACAAATAATCGAGGATAGCAGCGTCACTCAAGCACGGCCGAATTTTCCCATAGACTAACTAGGCATCAGCCTAGAACCTCAAGATTAAGAGGAGCCTACATTAAAAATGTTATTCATTTGTATATTCCTACTAGATTGCACCAAAGTAAAGTTTATACGATTACCGATTGCTCTGGCAATTATTGATGTGCCTAAAAAACCTATGAATATCCCGACGACTGAAAGGGCCTAAAAAGTGGAAATAGCTCAGGGCTTCTTTTCATCAAAATTCGGCACTGCACTCACGACACACTTCGTGCCATATCGTACAGGGATACACTTATGCTGCATAACAGAACAACAATAGAGCTGACCTGTACCAACCATATTGCCGTATTATCGGCTCATAAGCGATCGTCTAACTATATGGCAATTTTGCCGAGCTATAGTGAAAATATTACAGTTTATTGCATAATGTTGCTAGCAATTTATTTATTTATTAGGTTTACCAACAGTTTCTAAATTATGTAATGACTTCTATTTACATTTTATATATAGGCTTATATAAGAAACCATTTACACACAAAGTACACTAAAAATTAAATAGCAATATTTACTATTTACTTTTAAAAGTGTGATCAGTTTAGAAGCTCGATATTGGAACTAAGAAATCTTCAATAAATATTTCTATTGACAATGAAATATCCAACCACTGACCGCATTCAATGAACGAAGGTAAATCAATTTCTCTGTAATTACGTGTATTGAACACATGGATTCAAAATATGCACTGCAGTGTTTTTTCGCCGTTTTATTTTCTCAACGAGAACCCACCTTTTGGATACAGTACAAGAGGAAAAAATGTACGCTTAAACATATATCAACAACAAAGTAAGTGATTTAAATTATTGAATGAAATTCAAGGATGGATGATGCTTGCTCGCGCTAATAATGTCATTATTCTATGAATGCATTTGCCTTTTTCCGCAAAAATTATTATAAGTTGTAATCGCACCTCGCGATTTATTCTTTATGTTCTATTAAGGTACGGCACATCATTCCTTCGCTTTTTAAACTCCCATCCTCCCTCTGCTTCTGGCAAGCGCACTTTTATATAGCAGATTCAATAGCACACCACCGAGTTTGAAATGAGAAGAAAAAATGAAAAGAGGAATCTTCCTGCCGACCTCGAATTCAATACGCGCCTATTAACAAATAATTATGTAACTTCGCAAATATATATATATATATACCGCTCCGCCCAAAGCATTCGAGTTGAAGTAAATATCACTGCATAACCGCTTCCACTAAATAACTCTCGCAAACAAAAATGATTACTGTGAAGTGTAATAGTGAATCTCAGCAACCATATACGGCATACCACCTAATGAGAAGTTAAAACAATTTCGTAATACATATACGTAACTTAATAAACGTACAATTCGCCAGTTTGAAACAACTGAAATTTCTTATAGCCCCAACAATTGGGATTATTCAATGGAACTACGTGGAATATTATGAGACGACACATTAATAGCTTATTTATAGACTGAGAGACAGACAAAGAAGAATACATGCCATCTAATAGTAAGTAGTCTCTATCGTTTATGGACGTATGTAACATCAAAATCACTCTAATGCAACGTCGGGTCTAGAAGAGGTGTGTTTACACATTTATTGAAGAACCTTATGTTGTAGCTCTCTAGGAGTATTACCTCAAAAGAAAGCTCGATCCATATTTTACATGTTCCTGGTAAAAAGATCCAGAAAATCAATTTCTGAAGAATTGCCACGAAACTAGTCAATGTAAGTGGAATTTAATTTTATTGGCGAGTGCTGCTATCAATTCACTTGACTATTTTTTTCACTTTATTAAATCTGATACGCGAAACATGCGTTTCTATCTGTCTGTCTCTCATATTAAATTTTATCCGAATTTAGTTAATGGAAAATGGTAAAAATGTGATACACGGCTAGAATAATAAAATAATAGAATTATGACATAAATAAATGCAGTATAATTTTTGAGATAACTTCAGGAAATGACTTAGAAATAAAACGTTTTAAGCCTAAAAAAGAATTCCCAAGTTTTTTGTAAGGTCTATCGTAGATGACAAGTAAATTTTACACAGATTTGTAGCCTATACATTTGGGGTTGCTAGGCTAGGAAGTATTTAACTGTATGTAGGTTGCGCTTAGACTATGCTCAACATTCGAGCAAGACCTAATGTAGGATGTTTGTAATGTTTGTCAAGCGTACACAGTTGGCTCTTTTAGTTTGAGGAAGTTTAAGATATTGTTGTCTAAGTTTTTTGCAAACTGACTATTCTACAGTTTTACGTGAGGCGCACTAAAAGTTTCCGGAATCAATAATAAAAAAGTACTATTAATGGTCAAAAATGAATTTATTGTTTCGTAATATTCTCCCTTTGCGTCAATTTCTTTTGTCATACGATTGAACCAATTTTGAAAACATTGGTGCCACTCCTCCGTGGTGACGTCAGTTACATGTTTTTCATACTCTTCGACAGCCTCTTCTGGTGATGAAAACCGTTGATCGTGTAATTGGTTCTTGATTTTTGGGAACAGAAAAAAGTCACAAGGTGCCAGGTCAGGACTGTATGCTAGATGACCCATAAGTTGTACGTTTTTCGTCTTCAACAACTCATTTGTCTGTATGGCCGTGTGGGAACTTACATTATCATGGTGCAAGATGATACGGCGCTTACCGTTATTTTCACGGAGTTTGTCAAATTACACTTAACATCATAAAAAATCGTGCAACGAAAATTTTCCCGAGATAAATCCATTTTATTGTAATCACGCAATTTTTAAAATGACGCCACACTGTGAAAACAACCTGATGAAACAACTTGTATTCTACGGCTATAGAATTCCATTTTTAAATGTAGTAATAACTTTTCAAATATTATTTATGTAAGCGGCCAATTACGGAAATTTTTAGTGTGACATATGTATAATCTTGATTATGCTAGATTTATAAGTATAGACATCTTTTTACACCTTTATTGAGAAACCCAATGATATAGCGCTACGGAAATACATACGTCAGAAGAAAGCTCGTTCCACGTCTTGCATTAACGGAACAAAAAGGTCGAGAAAATCGAACCCTGGAGGATTACCACGAATTCAGTCGATGCGAATGAAAATTCATTTTTCATCGAGTGATGCAATCAATATTATGTACCTTTCCAACACTGACGCGCTTATAGCCGACGGCCTGTGTATATTATCAGTGATCAATCAAGTTAAGCAACTTGAAGTGCGATCGGTAGTTGATAGATTACCAGTTGTAAAATTGATTTAGACGCGTTAAGCCATCTCTAACGTATTGTTATCGTTAGGTAGCAGTTATTAAGTCATGTCAAGCCGCATAATAATTTCCGATGTTTGGGATTTCCATGCACCCCTCTACCATTTCTAAATGAAGAAGCAAAAGCGTAATGGAAAAGCTACAATCTTCTTCAATTATAAGTACAACAACCGTATCTTGCAATAGGACACTTGCTACTCTTAGAAATCAATATCATTTGGACGATTTTATAACACTTGTAGTACGTGCTAGACTTCAAAGCCGTTATGATCCATGCGCAAACAGCGCACTGAGCAATTTCAGAGAATTTTTATGTCAATAAGGGACAGAAAAACAGACAGATTATCTGATGGAAAAAATCACCGTCGCTCATGGACGTACTTAATCTAAAAGGCATCAATGTCACGTTGCCGGCTAAAACAGAAGCGAAAATTCTATCATGTGCACCGTCAGCGGTGACTACTTACAACCAAGTGACTAGTCAGCTCCGGCAATCCTCACACCACCTCGTAAGAGGCGTCAGGACGTTGGTCTCCTGGGGAAATATTCTGTTCGCGACACATGTTGGTCCTTGGGATTGGAGTATAAGTCACATCCGAGGATATTTTGGTTGGCCCATGTAGGGGCGATGGTTAGTTGTCTCTTCTTCCATCCGCGCGATCAACGCCGTAGGTAGCAGCTGGATCCCGTTTGTGGGACTATGAAATTTCGGATTCGGTGGCGGGCTCCACATAAATAAATATAGGTGTTAAAATTATTAACGATGAAAATGCTATATAAATTTTATCTAAAAAACACCTCAAGGTACTGTTACCTAAATGTCATGTAAATTAAAAAGAAAGAAATATAAATTATATATGGAAGTTACAACCACATTAGGCCTGTTTAAGCCGCAACTGCTTATTAAACACATTTAATGAAAGTTTCTCAATACTTTTAGGTTTTTATTATTAAAAATTACCTAACTATGAGTACGTTACGAATCAAAACATATTTTTGTAACATAAAATTAAGGCGAATTTGTTTAGGGCGGCTGGTGGGCGCTGATAAAGGACGGAAAGCTATACGCCCGCTAGGTTTATTTAAGGGATTAGTCTACGCTGTGCTTCTACAGCTGATGGTTTTTCTTCCATTCACACTGGCTATTATCTACCGAAGTTTTATTCTCTTATGTTTGTACATTTTATTAATTCAAAACCATAGCTTATCAAGTAATATATCAAAGGCTGATTCAAGTAAGCTTCCCGTATTATTGTATAACTTGATGTTATTTTACGACATTTCATTTGTAAAATTTACGATTAAATATTGTTTTTCTAACAGCTGTGAAAGAAACACTAAGCGAGCTTCCGTCTGTTGTTTAATGTAACTTCATTATTTAACTTTGAACATTAAAGTGAATGAATACGATTGTTTAGTCTTGAACCCATCTTTTGTTTATTTCATTTCAGAAAGTTTGTTGTGCGTGAAGGTTTTTTGTTGAAAATTTGTTATTAAAGAAATTGGTATTATTTTACTAGTAACCTCTCGGTTCACTTCGACAGACATAAAATAACAAAATATATATATATGTTTTATCCATAAGCAAGCCAGCTTATATTTAAATTAAAAAAAATCGATGTACAGGTTTACCGCTCGGTCGAAGATACTATAATAGTGTTAAATCATATTGTAAAAGAGGCATGAAACTTTGCATAGGAACTGGTGGGCATTTCTTTGAAAACATTCCACAATAAAACTTCTAAGCACAGAACAATTTTTTTTTGGTTTTTAAAAATTATTATCAAAGTTTAATAATTATAAATGTTGCTACATATACTAATTCTTCAAATTATTCAAAATATTTATTTTCCTTTTATATTCTCGTATCAAATTTAAAATTACAAACTGACTTTTACTACAATCTTTATTACTGTTATCCTTGTATTATTAACAAAATTAGAATGCAATAACAGAAAAATTACAAAGTGTTTATCGAATTACTTCAAAATATATATATTTAACCTATACATTATACCAATCTGTATATGTACACAACACTAGTACATAAATCTAGATAAATCGCTGTTACATCTTCGGTAAAAAAGTGGGTAAAATCGTGATGTCATGTCATAATCCGTTTCCCACATCATCCCGTCACGTCCGCGTTACATCTCGTTACCGCGACACTTGGCATTTGTCAGGTATTTTGATTCATCTTAAGTATTGATATATAAGGACAAACAAGTAATTTATAAAATATCCAAAGAAATGTCTTCTTTTGTACGTCTCAGTTTTCCGCGTTGAGGCACACTAAAGTATAAGTGAAGTGGCCACCCATATCAGGATATGGCAGTTTCCTCATACTGATGCGGCATCCCCTATGAATAAATATGAACCTTCATGAATTTTTCTTCAAGCAGAATATTATGTAAAAGAATAACAGAAGATTGGGAAGTGACGCATAAGCATATTTATAAAATGCGCATATTTTATTCGTACCTTAGGTAATATTCCCTTGCCTTGACTTGTATCATATG
This sequence comes from Megathymus violae, assembly GCA_003671415.1. Lineage (NCBI taxonomy): Eukaryota > Metazoa > Arthropoda > Insecta > Lepidoptera > Hesperiidae > Megathymus > Megathymus violae. Next base: position 951,948 of record PDGT01000023.1, on the reverse strand, counting down.
AGAATAATAAGACATTGACATCATTTTTATTTTCGGCGACGTACGTCATTAGAAGTCAAAGTTTATTTTTATTAATTTTAGAAGTTTTTTTGATCTTGGAAGATGTTTTGAACGAAAAATTTATAAATATAAAGTTAAGCATATTATAGCCATACCTATCTAAGGGCGAACAATTTCAAATAAGTCCCAATGGATAATCCTAATTATAATAGGTAAGTAATTAGTTGCCCTTACCATATATTATCATCTATCAAATGAAATTAATTGATACTAACATTGATTAAGAACAACAATATTTATTAATTCCAATATCAACTTAGTTTCACACGACTTGTGATCCACGAGTGACGATCTCTTTCAAACAGTACATCACTTTGGTTATTGTAAGAGACATACCTTACGAACATTTATCTGCTTTGGTTAGTGAAGAACTACAAGGTTGGCTTGACTTCACCTATCAATGTAGGCAGATAATATTTTAAGAAGGTCAGCGACTGTTACTTGTAAAAACTTTGTCGAGTTTTGGGAGTATGGCAGAAATGTAAATGTAGGGGGTCCACCGGAACCAGCTAAATTTTGAAAGTGGTCTATAAGAAAAAAAGTCTGGGTACCTCTCATTTAGACAATTCTTGGCAGTTTTTATTTCCCACTTAACATTTGTGCTAAGTCATTGATTCAATGTACTCGTAATATAACCTCGGAGTCACCTTCCAACGCGTTTAACTGAATGAACTACTAGATGGCGCAAAAGTAATGACCCTATTTGGTTGAACCATAACGTCTTTTCTAAATTAAAAACACAATATTATACACTTTTTCTATTTATATAATTGGGCTATGAAATTTCGCCCCATTAGGTAGTACTTGAAGATAATATCTTATTATGTGTCTTTCTAAAACAGTGTTGGGTGCTCTATGGTTTTAAAAATTGTTAAAGTGTCTCTGAATTTTTGGAAGTTTATCTTATCTTGGCATCAGCTGGCGCCACTTTCTATAAAATTGGCGTGTCAAAACTTATTTGACTTCATAGTCTTCAAACGAAGCTCTTCGAACGGCCAGTGCTAGCGCATAATGCTATCACTTAATATAAGTATTGAAGAGCATGGATTTCAATCCGGCCGTTCGACTACGCTTCAGTTGATACGGATGATCCATCATATTTGTAATGAGCTTAATTTCGGGTGGAATACGGTCGGGGTCTTCTTGGACGTAGAGAAGGCATTCGACCACGTGTGGCATGTTGGGTTAGGTACAACATATTACTGTGATATAAATTAATAGAAATTACAAGTAGAATTCGAGATGGTTAGAGATTTATCGCAAACATTTTAAAAAGTATGATTAAATGATAGTCACAAAATAATTAATAATATAAAAAATAATAATCGTCAAAATAATGCACCAGAAAAGTGATTCAAAGTAAGTAAAGTCAATTCAGAATCGATGATATGCCTTTGGTGTTATGAATATACTTCGATGATAATTACCATATATAAGTCATCTATGTATCTGTGTTGGACTCGATGGAAAGGCGTGCAATGAGGCCCATTGGTGACCCAGATCTGGTTTTAACCAATCTGAAAAGCCTTGAGCACAGGTGCAAGGTTGTCAAGCCTCTCTGTCTTCTATAGGGCACATTTTAGAGAGTGTGCGCAGGAATTGTTAGAATTAATTCCCTCATCACCATTCCTCCATCAAACAACTCGACGCACAGCAAGTGTCCTCCACCCTTTCGTCCACCTGCATCCTCCTCATTTATCCTCATTTATCATATGCACTGCAAAGGAGTGGAATAACCTTCCCGCGTCTATTATAAGTTAGTGTGTCACCATCTTAGACTTCATCGCCCCTTAGCATCAGGTGGGGTTGGTGTCACGCATTAACTTATTATATATACTCGTATATACACTTAAGCACTTTTACAGAAAGTTTTAGATAACAATAAACAAGCAATGAAATATATAATGTAAGTTACGTTACATGCACTAAATTTAAAGGACTAAAGTCCTTCAACTTCCGTGATCGACCAGTAGTAATGAACAGTATGTACATTATATTTTTGATTTCATTTTTGCGTTTACAACTTTTAAAACTTGATAACTTGCTCTTGCTCTGTATCTTCTCTTTGTTAATCTAAGCAATAGTCACTTAACTCCATTTTTTCCGAAAGTCCTTTTTATATACATTTAAAATAATTCACACAAATTCTACCACATATGTAACAGATCTTAAGCTCAACAATAATAACAGGTCGTACGTTTGTACAGACAATAACTGAGCAGGTATCCTTTGTTACATAAATGTACAATGTAATAGTAGATATCTTCAAGAACAACTCCGTAACAGGACAGCCGGGAATTCCATTTGCACAAACATGCTACAAATTCTTCAGTTTAGTATGACAATAGAGTATATTTCTGCCTCTCGAAATATTTATTCAATTATGCTTACACATTCATGACTTACCTAGAGGAAAGAAGTGGGATATATTTTTTTCCTTACTTTAATATTTTATTTTATTTAGCCTAATGGTTTCAATTTTGGGCTCCTTGGCTGGCTTAAATCCTGCACCTCTATCTTTCACATTATGTATTATAAACTAATTGTAACATGCTTAGGTGAAATAAAACATCGTGAGGGAACCTGCATGACTGATAGTTCTCCATAATATTCTTAAAGGTGGGTGAATTCTGCCAATCTGTGCAACCTACGGATTATGGTTTCAGCAGTGGAACAGTTATGGATCATAATGACGATCATTTAAGGAAAGCTATTTATTTCTTTTAAATTCCTTGCAATGTTCACTGTCTCGAATTTTTCAACAATGGTATTCGCCTCCCAAGTAGTTCACTTGAATATATGAATACATTTAGGCATTACATTCAGAACGTTTATCATGATATTCCCTATTTTTACACCTAATAATAAAAAAAGTTGAACTTGTGATGGTATCCTAAACAGCTAAGTAGCTAAAAAAACAATAGCTAAGTTTCATTTTGCTTTAAAAAATTACCATTCTTTCTTTCAACGCGTTTCTAATACGTAATTAGAAACTTTTATCACAAAACAAGCAATCTAATATCACAATAGAGCCAGTTACCTGGTGACTCGGTAGAGTTCTGCTGACTGTATTGTGGTGCGCTAGTCATCCTACAAGGTATTGTTAATAGACGTCAATATGCTCTATCACCCTAATTTTAAACCAGAATTTAACAAAAAATATAATACGCTTTATCCCTGTTTACATAAAAACGCCTTAACACCGTTCGTTTATTAAACAAACAATACCAATAAAACATTCAATCCACTGTTTATTTTTCGATTTGACGACAAATATGTTCGCATTCTGTTATATGATATAGCTCTATATTGAGGGTACCAGCTACAATGTTCTGTAAACCTATTTACAAACAACCCTTGTGTGTTTATATTTATAGAAATTAAGTTCACAGACATCCTATTACGCTCTAGGACACATAGTCCTAATAATTTTTGATCTGTACTACTTACTACTGCATGTGTATTTATGTATAATATAATCCTGGCAAAAATTAATGTCGCGTCGTTTGAATTGATCAGTAGCCAAATAGCCGTAACCACTCTTAGACACTTATTGATCGAAAGAGGTTGTTTATGGTCAAGGGACCGAAGCTGGCGATTGCAAATCTAAATTCAATTTCGATAAGTCAACAAAAGTGTAATGAAATTCTCCGACCTTTTGGAATTTCGATATTTGCCTAGCAGTTACTACAGCGAAACGAAATTCTAAGGGAAGCAGTTTTCACATATCGTTTCCAGGGGACTTGACCCAAATAAACATGACTGAGAACATGCTTATCACAGTGGGTGGAGTGAACGAATAGGTACAATCTTATACGTTGTACGGTTAGGGCCCTGAAAACGTCAGTAGTCGGAGTGACTACGCGGATTGTTCCCGGATGAATACCCGTGGCGGGGCTTTAACCTGGGTAGGGACGGGTGAGCAGCGAGTTGCTGGCTTGGGACGGGGGAGTTGTCTCGGGACCGAGGTGGACGGACCGCTAGTGTCAAGGGATATCAGTGGGGCGGGCTGGGAGGCCGAAGGGAGGGAAGGCTTGCCTTCCGGGGATGCCTTGGTGATGCGTTTTGTAAGGCGCTTATTGTGCTTGGGCTCGACCAGTTGGAAAGCCTGATCATCAGACTGCGACGGGGTGACGTTGCCGTCATCAGATACCTCAAGGGACGAGCCATCGGCTTCGATGAGCCTCTTCCGAGAAAATTAGGAGTTTGCATCAGAAAATTCGACATCATGAGCGGGGGAGGCATCAGGGGACGCGGGAGAGTCGGTTTGGGGCGCGAGGGCCCGAAGATGGGAGAGGATTGCCTTCTCGTCGAGAGGCGGTTTCAAATAGGAGGACAGAGTCTCGAGGATGCGACCTAATGGAAATAAACCTATCTCGGACGGGTTCATCCTACTAGAGCCTCCTTGCCGATGGCAGGGAGCGGAGAGAGCAAACGAAAATGAAACAAAAACATAACGAGAACAGTGACTATCCCGAGCGGAAAATAGCCACTAACCTTCACCCTGGGAAGGGTCCAGTGCAGTAGAATCGGGTCTGCCGGTTTCTCTCAGTCTGCGAGGACTGATAAGCGCACCGAGTCAAGGCTAGCTGGCTTCGTTGGCACCGTGAGGTATCCACCAGCTCAAATCGCGAAAGTTCGGATACTTAGTTATTGCTAACACAATAAAAGAACTAAAAAGGCAACAATTAAGTCGCGCTCAAAACGAGTATCGACGACACAGTAATCAATCGAAAAAATGGAAGTGGCTTACTCGAGAAAATGTCAGGTTGTTCCGAGTCATACTCACAACGGACAGAGGATGTCCGTCCGCTGCGAGAACAGAATCGGAACTGAGATCTGTGGGTGACCCAACGTGTTATTTATATCGATTTTCGGGCCTGCCAGACTTTTCTATGCCTTTTGCAGAAAGTCAATAATAATACCCGGAAGTCGATAAAACAATAGCGAGTCAGGTAAACACAGCCATATTCGCCACTTTTGCATAAGGCATAAGGGCAAGAGTGGCTTGAAGTGTCCCAGGTAGTTTTTATTGCTACCTGGGTTTTTTTCATGGCCTCTATTGATTCTGGCCGACCCTTTCAGAAACTTGGCAAGACTGCCGCCCTCTTTTACTCAATCGGCCTTTCGAGGAGCTTCGTAATAATATTATAATGTTTAAAAGAATATGTAACGTTCTTAGATAAAAAAAATTAATTTAAGAATATTTTTTTTAGTTTACATGTTACCGATTGCTATATAAAAATAAATAATCGTTGTCAAAAGTTCCCAAAGAAAGCTAAACAATTTTGAGATTCATATTTTTTGCACGGAAAGCTTCATGGTTTAGGTTTACTGGAAAGCCGCCATGTTAAATAAACCTACACCCATACAAATAAACATAAATGGACTACAAACCTTACACAGTACCTCGATGGTGACCCAACATTAGTGTGATGACAGAGAATCGACTCACCTACTTATTCCCTGATCACTTCCATATTATGAAGCCGAACCTATGTATATATGAAAGATTTTTTCAATATATGCATCTGCCTATGACTATACGTAAATTTTCTTAAATTAGTATTAATTTACTTTGGAACAATCCGCTAACAATGTATGATGATATATATTTCTATACCAACACGTGTTTCGCTCCGAAACAGAGCATCATCAGGGTAGTAGACTCTACGAGTGGTAACCGCAAAGTGAGCGCCGGCGACTGAACGCGGGCCTTTTATACCAACTCGCCGACTGGTTATCTAACCTTGTTATTGATAAGATAGTATGAATTTTTCTGTTATGTATGTTAAATTAATATAGTTAATTAAAATATGATAAAACTTAAAGGACATCACGCGGACAATTTATGTATGAAAGTATCCATGTCACTAATGATTTCTCTCTCAAGATATAATGGATGTAAGGTTATCAAATTCTAGTTGGATGCAAGGCAACCTTCCCTGTTCATAGTGCATGACCATTTACTATTTACCTATGCACTAAGCGACAACAACAGAAAGAAAGAAAACACATTTATTCATTTAATAGCGGTATAAAAGCAGAATATAAAGAAACACAGAAAGAAATAAGCTAAAAAAAGTTGTAATTGAATGACAGTGTGCTGCAGTATCAAGCAGTAAAAGAAGCGCACTCAGCGTTTGCCGCGGTCGGCGTGTCGCGACCGTGACGCCGATTTTTCAGTACAGGTGCTACTTCCTAGAGAATAAGCTCTATACCATTCAGAGTAACGACAGTATTCATACGTACTTTGTTGTATGAAGCCTTTAAGGCTACTTTTCAAACTAAACTTAGTTACGACCATAAAAACTCACACACGTAATTTAGCCTGTTACGTACAATATGCAAAGTAGAATTTTCAATATCATGCATTAATAATGGACTTATTAGATTTGTTATATATTCGTATACCCCGCTCTTCCGTAATCTCGGCTTAGTAGCATAATATTGTTTGAATTAAACAACAGCCTAACGGCAGTGTCTATATGTGTTATTACAGCGTTGGTATTCAGATAACCTAATATTATCTTTTATGCATAATAATGTAAAGAAAAATATTATTTACATGAAATAGTAACAGTGTAAAGTGTAGTAAAGCAGGGTTAGTCTTGTGGTTTGAATGTTGGTCTCCCGCACGGTTAACACGAGTTCGAACCAGGCACATACCCTTAAATTTTTCAAATTATGCGGGTAGTACATATTAATTATCACTTACTTCAAAGAAGAGAAACATCGTGAAGAAACCTGAGTAACTGGGAGTTCGCCATAATGTTCCCAAACGTGTATGTATTTTGCCTATCCGAACTTAGCCAGCGCCGCGGACTATGGTCTTAAGCCTTCTCGCTGCTAAAGGAGACGGGAGCTCAGCTTTGGGACAATTATTATAATTCACGTAAGTAAATTACGAATATTGGAAGGTTCCTGGTTTTTATCGCATATGCTGGGTCTCTAAAAATTCGATTATGTCAACACACAGGAAAAACGTTACAAAATAAACTTATCTACATCAAGTTTTACAAATACGCCTTTCAATCAAATTTAGTCAATTTGTATCATTTCAGGATTATTTCCATTATATTAATTATCCGGCGCTTTTTATTAAAAACTTTCAAGATACTTCCAATTTTATTATCAGTACAATCCCATTATTGTATCGAAACCGCTAAACATACATAATAGGCATATATGTACATAATAATAGAAAAAAAAATCTTTATTATACCTACATACCTACAATTATACATAACCACACATGTTAAACTCTCATTCACAAGATATTTTTAATGAATTTATTTTTTCTTATCTCTTGCTTTGGGTTATGTAGGTGCTCTAAAACAGTATATCCTGAACAATGAAATAGTAATAGAAAAAGATACTTTTATGTGGTAGAAATATAAATTAGTACGGGACGATTGTGTCCTCTATTACTAGTCAAGCAGAAGAACTAAAACTTATCTTGGGGAGATTCTATGACGGAGAAGTTAGATCGTAGTAACTAGAATACAAAACTAGGAAAATCCTATAGTGAACTACTTTATTGAATGATAAATCATGTTACCTAACTCCTTTAAATTGGATTGAAAAAATCAAATGTATTTGTTGCATAGGCTAAATGATTTATCATTTGAAACAAAACTTGAACGTTATTACGAAGTATAAGGGAGCCTATCCATTCTTAAACCCAAACAAACTTCTTATGGTACATGCTGCTAAACGGCGGACGAGGTTATAACGAGAGGTCTTTACGTATTTTAGTTGAAAAATCTCAGAGCCAGTAATAACGAGTTCGACGCTTCCACCTTGACTGGCAACATGTCAGTGATGTATTCATTGTGATATCCATGGGAGGGGTGACCACTTTCCATTAAGAGGTCTACCTGCACGTTTGTATATACCTATAAGAAAATCCCAGCCTATAAAAGACCTTAAGAATTTTTAAACACGACTAAGATTTTCGTTTTATACTATGTGATATGTGAATGTACTAGTTTTGATAAGATCTAAACGTCTTGTTACAGTGATTGCGTACGGTTCTAAACTTTTCCTGAATCTTTTTATTGTTTGTTCATTGACGTTGTATCATTCTCTTAAATGATTTTCTTCTTTATAGGTGTAAAAGTAAAAGTAAGTATACGATAGTCATATCGACGCTAGGTGACGTAGGCCAATAGGATTAATAAGAGCGTGTGGACTGTGACTGTAGGTCAATCAATAAGTTATGAGATAAAAAAAAAGTGTTCAACATATTATACTAATGAATCTTTATAGTTTACATCTTTTCAAGATACTCTTTTTCATGCTCTACACAAAGTTACATTCGTCTAAATAAACTATGAAAACACTTTTGCCAGTTAATCCGACAGACAAAAAGCCTACTTAATTGCTAGTTTTTGGTGCTAGAAGAAAAGTTACCTTTGAAATTCTTTTTTTTTTTTTTTCACTTGGAATACAAAGAAATCACGGGGAGGTAAGTTAAGGCTGTTGATTATTGGCATTTCAACACCAGATTCTACAATAAACGCCATTGACCACAAAGGTCCGTATAGGACAAGGTGTTATCATGGTGCGGAAAAATTACCCGACGCCTAGTCTTTGTTCTTCCCTCCCGAACAGCTTGAAAAGCTTTGAACAGTGCTATAGTTCCGATTTACTGACCTACAATTGTCCAGCAGTGACGTCGACAAATGTCCGCACTACGAAAATGACTATCCACCATTTTTATGATAACTGCGATTTCTTTGTTGTTGGTAACTGTCCTTCTCAAAAGATACATATAGATTTTATTTTCCGGGTCAAATTGATAGATCCATTTTTTATAACCCGTAATGATTTCTGAAATACGGATTGATGCTCTGTTTTCACAACGTAGACAAATCACACAATCCATACGAGCCTGTATTTCGCTTTTAGAAACTATTTCAACGCAAAAATATTGATGTACTATGGTATAAACGCATCCAAAAATAGTGCCTAGGAACTTCTCGATGTCCGTGTATGCCATTTGTGGGTCTTCTCGCACCTAAATTTCAGTAATCCATACATCATCTGTCTGCTGAGTTATTGATGTTTACGGGGGTCCGCTTCTGTGGTCATCTTAAACATTAATTTTACTTCTTTTAAATTCAGCAAACTGTCTAAAAATTGCTGCCTGAAATGGAGCTGAATCTCCTCGAGCTGATTGTGGCCGCTGTATATTTAATTTTTCGGTTGAAACAAATTCAAAATCGTAATACATATCGTAGTGTGCAATTATTCTCCATCTCTGCATCGTCGTCGTCATCGTGTAAGTTAAACTCCATCGTTTTTGATAAAAAGCTCGCTAAACGTTGCAAGAAATGATTACAACATTATTGTTTTTTTTTTTAATAATTGAGCAATAAATAGCCTTATGTATTAAGTGACCTACGTAGTTTTATTAAACTCCAATCAATATTCGCAACTTCCTGATGAAACACCCCTGGCTTAATGATCTTACTTCACAATAAAGACGAAAATATGCAAAACTTAGAAAAAAACATTCGCAATGAATTTACTATATTTGTCAATATTGTTGAAAGAAGAAACAATTAATACATCAAGGAGGAAAGAGGCACAATTTGGAGAGGCACGAGTTGCCATTTGAATATCTATTTTTAGATATCATATCTTTGTTAATATGTGATTCTATATAGATTTGCTCCATGTCTTACAAGTTACAACCCAATCGATTTACGGGATAATTTATCATAAGTGTTTTGAAAGTAACATAACCTAATATTGTTTCTTAACTTAATATCTGGAACATCGTGAGTCCTGCGAAGCCATTAGCGAAATTATCAACGGACACCGACCAGCAACACAAACTTGTATTCGTTCTCAAACTTACACAACTTTGCCCATCAGCGTACAGGATATTAATTTAGTACATATGTTACAGTTAAAACCCGTTTTTCGTTAGAACTCGTTTTCCCTAGATATAATTAGTTTTTACTAAATGCCTTTGTTAAAACTAGAAATAACTAGTCAAAACTAGAATTTACCACTGATATATCTGATTTTCAGATAAAACTAGTTGTCACTCAGAACTTTAGTTAAAACTAGCAATAGAGAAACTAATTTGGGATTGAAAACAAGATTTAGTTTTAAAAATATTTATTATTATTAAAAAGATCTACGACACAGATTCATATGTACCTAGTAAAAATAATAATCTTACACTTGTCTTACACTAAAGGAACATTTTAGGGCACATCGACATAAAGTAGTTGCCAAGGTGACAATATTAATTAAAATTAAATAATATAATCACAAGTTAACAGAAAACAACCATAAAATTTAAAAAAGGAACATTGTTATGGAACATTGTTAACATACAATAAAAAATAACCAAAATTAAAAAGGATGAGAATATACTTGTTATTGCAAGACAAACTATCGTGGCATTTTGAGTTAGAAAGGCGACCATTTTTCTTGTAGACACCTTTTTGACATACATCCTTTCTTGCATACGCAGCGCATAAATCCTTGGCCTGTTCCTATGGCTGCTTTATTTGCAACAGTTCTCTAAGGTAAATTAGTATTTGGAACATTTTCTTCATGCAAAAATTATTCTTTGCACTTGTTGAATTCTCACCTGAAAAGCACATTTAATTAGTTAGCTTTTACCTAATAGCGATATAATTATATGATAAAACAAATAAGCAATACATACATACCTGCAATATAATTTGTTGAGGATTCTATTTTTCGTTCCAATCTTGTAAAAACCCTGGTCATCCTTTTGAAGAACCACTCCGACGATATTACGTAGATCTGCTTTTGCTGTGTCAACATCAGGAATTTGTATAAATTACATTATCACCGATTTCTACTGGAACGTGTATTGCATCTGAAGCCAATGTTATTCTCTTGGCCTGTTTTTTCAAGTTTTGATGTGCTGTTTCTCTGGATGCCATTATTTGTCGATTCACATTTGTTACAACTTCGAGCTCTTTGTCATTTGGTGGTATTATAAGAGGCTCTACAGTCGTAGATGCTTCAGCTTCAATGTCATATTCCAGCGACGCCAGTGCTTCTGCTGCGATTGGCGAATTGTGTTAGATGAATTTTCTGCGTCTTTTTGTTTGGCCCCGGTTATAATCTGATGCTGTCCACTGCAACTAGCTACAGGCTCAGCATATGCATTATCATTATATATTTAATAAACACATTTTCAAGATCATTTTCATCTCGTATATCCTCAATAACATCTCGAAGCAAAGTCGAAGTCATAAGTCCTACTCGCGGTTCTATACCAAACATTGCTTTGTATGGTGACTGTTTAATACCGGAATGAAGTGCCCGATTTTTCATAAACTGTACAAACCGAATACCATTTGACCAATTTGCAATATCGTTATCTTGCATCCATGAAGCCAACATTTTCTCTATGTCTTAGTTAGCCCTTTCAACAGACCCTTGGCTTTGGCTGTGTCTTGGCTTTCCATGAACCAATTTACATTCTGGCCAAAATGAAACGAGCTCATTTATAACAGCATATACAAATTCTCTGCCGTTATCGGAGTGTAAGATGCAAGGAGCACCAAATGTCAAAAATATATCAGGCAACTGATACACCACCTCCACGGCTCTCTTACTTTACAGTTCACGCAACAAAACAAGTTTTGTCAAATGGTCCTGATACACCATTATAAACTTATCTCTCCGATCTTCTTGAATTTGCATGTCGATAAGATCAACTTGGCAACGGCTGTTCATTTCAGAATGTAATATGGGTTTTGAAACAAGTCCTTTTTTGTTCATACTCTTTTTTATGCTGACAAGTTTCGCACATAGAGAGAAACATATTTATCATTTCTAAAGTTATGTTCGCATATTTTCGTGAAGTTTCATTTTTAAGTCTATCCTGACCACCATGACCAACGGCCATGTGAGCTGCTTCAATTATATCAAAAATTTCATCTACATACAAGTAGTATTTCATAGGCTCCTGTCTAGTCACTAATTTTCGTATTCCACAAATATTAATTACTTTAAATCGCTTCAGTCTCCTGTACTGTTTCTGAGATTTCTGAACATCTAATTGTGCTTCCTCAATTTCTTCTACTAAATTGTCATAGGTTTCTTTTGTCATAATATAAAAGTGGTCCTCTTTTCTTTCATTTCATGATCGCGAATCGCTAATAAACTTTTTAAGAACTCCTCTTTCTATCGCATTCCCTCATTTAAGTTTGCCATGACAATTGCGCTCGAATCAATCTATAGTGCTTATCAGAATAAAAACAAAGCGGGAATGAACGAGCGCACAGCGCGCGGATGGCGCTCGGAAAGGGATTCCCGCGCACTTGTCGAATCAGGTGATCTCGATCGAGGAGGTCTCGCGATCAATGAGAATAAGATACGATGAACTTTGAGAACAGTTTTAACTGACTCACTTTGGAAAAACGCGTTTTGTCTAGTAAGAACTACTTTTAACTGATATTCAATTTTGAGCATTAGTTAATTCTAGTTTTAACAAAGGCATTTGTAAAAACTAGTTCTAACTAGGGAAAACGTGTTCTATCTAAAAACTGGTTTTAACTGTTACATATATAATAAGCTAACCTTTCAAACAGGTAGTCATTTTGCTGTGCACACTATTTAGTAAAATAGTTAGCACGTAATTGTCCAGCATGGAAGCCCCATAATTTTAAGCAATGTTGTCGAAAGCATGTGTATTTGAAACATACGGTCAAATTGTTTAAACACTTATCCAATTCATTATTCAGGCCGTAACTTTATAGTTCTCATAGTGACAGAATATTTTATGAAAGTCCACTCGTGACTTGCGATATTTTAATCAATAAACTAAAAACTTGCGTTATCCTAAAACTAAAATTGGCATACAGACAGATAGCTGGCGAAAGTATCTCCTAAATTACATCCCATAAGATATGTCATTAATCAAACGGTTCAGTGGTTTTACAGACGTGTTCAAACAGACAGACAAATAATCTAAAAAAATATGTTTAGGCGTCTATAGCGATAACAAATTCTACCTACATTACAATTTCCAAAAAACATTTATGTGCAAATTTAGCTTTTGTTACAATTTTATTATTAGTATTGAAGATAATTAAATAGAAGGCTAATACACGAATGATTTCAACGCCCAACAGCTTGTATGAAAAATAAACGATCGACTGAATTAAACGACTTCGGCAGTTAGATGGATGAAAAAAATGTTTAGGTGCACATTAAGACCGGGGGTTTCGATTTATTATCTTTAGGATAGACATAACACATTTGGACTAACCATGGACCCATCCACAAATAACGCACCAGAGCAACGTAAAATACGTTCCAGGGCTCTTCGATTCCGAACATTCATAAATTCCTGCAATGGGTTTTTATTTTCTTAATTTGTACACTAACTAGCAGACTTGCCTCCTCATGGTAAATGTTCACTACCGCCCTGGGACATGCGTAAACATGATAGATATCACCGACGCTTACCGGCCAAGATGAAAACGAAGGACCTTCTAATACTGGCTCCCTGATACTGAACCTAAAACATGTAAAAACGTTTCATTATTTTATTATACACGCAGTAATAATTATAGTCTATATTATCAAATTAATGTTACTAAATACAACATCCTATTCCTTGTCCTATTATTTGCAAAAAACAAAAAACTTATGATAAAATGTTGTTCTATCTCATTAACATTTTTATGTGTTGTTATGTTGTGTTTTATGTGTGTCAATGGAATTTTTTCAAGGTGATGATGTACATTATGATTACGTAGACTCTAAATTTATTGAAGTCTTGAAAATTCTAGCTCTATAACATTGTTCAATATGTGGTGCTGGTTTCACTTATGTACGTACAGTAGAACCTACTACTCCTTCCTGGGATGGCGTAAAAGGCATTTAGATAATAGGAAAAAACAACAAGGATAAATCCTGTATAATATCAGTACGTACCGCGCTCATTAACATGTATTAGCTACCCAAGCTGGACATTGGAGCTAAGCCCTCTTGTAGTAGCCATAACAAAGTGCCAAGAATTATCGGCAGGTAACATGTTACGAAAACCAGCAATTTCTGCACCTACACACATAACACGTGGACAGTGGGGACTTCTAAAATAACGCAAATCCTAACTACCATTATGCTTTATGATGAATTTTTAATTTGCACTACAAAATCCTTTTGCTTACCTGAATTTTTTGTGAATTTTAAAAAACCATTCCACCATGTTTTTGTTACGTTATTTCTTATTATTTAGTCAACTTGCCATGCTCGTGGTGAAGCTTGTAGGACAACGTACGAAGCTATGATAAACGCCTTTTGCTAGAGGCCTCTGGGCTCTCTGCTTGTAAGTTTAATTCCGATGGCACTTGTGATGGTATGCTTTTCACTTGCCTGATGTGTGAAACATTTCTTGCCTGGCAGGCTTAACCTTAACTTAGCATTCATCTAAAATTAATCGTGAAATGGTTTTTAAGTGTTTCAGGTACATTGTCATAGAGCTTAGACACTGAAAATTGTAATGTGGATGGCAGATACCATCCTCGATTGCACAATTCTATTACAGCCAAAGATGGTCTCCGCCGTGTGTACAGAAACTTACGTAAATGGTATTGACGTAGACAGGTGCGGCACTGATATCATCATTTAGGGGGAGTAACACCCCATAAGCGAGTTCCCTCGTTATTATGCCATTAGACAATTCCACTTTGGAGCACATAGCTCTAGCTACTCAACTCTGACCGACCTGTTAAAGCAAGTACAGAAAGTGGGAACTTGTTTGTAAACCAGAAAACAGGAAATAAGGAAAAGAGGTATTCCTGGGAGCATTCGGTTTTGCTATTCACCAACAGCTCACCACAAGCTGCTCTGTGTGTTTATTTTTATAAGTTTGACAATAAATTGTACAAGATCATTTGTCAGAACAAATAAATTGCTATAAATGTTGCACATTAAGTTCACAATCTTAGTTCTTCTGGCGGTTGACCGTGGTTGTAGTAACTTGTGTCGTGTCAGGCCACACGTCGGGGTCCCGTATACTGTTATCGTAACAACACACCAGATCTCGTCTGTAGCACGAACGCGAAATGTACAACATCTTGTTGTCAACACACTTGGCTCGCGGGATGCAATCACCGTTCTTTTGAATGCACGACGGATCTAAAGTACATAACAAAAAATATTAAAATGATTTTGACAAAAAACACTAATTGCTAGCAAAACATTGCTTGATTGTTACATTTTTAACTTTATAAAATCTGTTTAATTTCGCCGAACGTGAGTATCTGCTCATAATTGAATCAATAATGGTGATTGCATATTATTAAAAAACAATGTCGTATAACAAATGCCAATATTTTGTTTCTAAAACAAAATTATCCTCTTATTTTGGATGTATTTACTAATTTTTGGCATTGGCTGTCAAAGCACTAATAGGTACAACAGTATCAAGTATTATATTATGTTTATACTCTAACATAAATTAAAATAAACCGGGACCAAAAAAAATTGTGGTAAATTAAATTATCGTTTTTGCGTTTGTTAAAGAATCTAGAGAAGCTCGGTTCCCAAGTAGAAAAACTGTTTAACAATTATTTAAAATTGAGATTCTACACATCTTACTACCATATAAATCTGTTCAGCCTCTCGTCTGTACATTCCACTTTTTTGTAAAATTTTATTACTCAAAAATGGCTTAATGAAAATAGGTATGTACTGAGTGAGAACAGTGTCTCATATATAAAAACTTTTTTTTTTCGCCAAATTTTCTGCGTGTCCTGCTACAAGTAAATCAGGTACGATCCGGTACGGTCCCGATGAGATATGGGGTCATGTATTTGTAAGAATCCTCTAAATCGTTTAAATCCAGAAAACATCACAGTAATATGACAAATTATTTGATGCCTATTTTCACATTTAATTTTATCCACTCAAATAAATTTAATACTACGTACGTATATTAACAGCGAAAAAAATTTCTCTGGCGTTGTCACTTAAATTTCGGTAAACGTGATCCCTAAAAAGTTGAGGGAATTCATATTTTTTCATATAACCCATTTCTTTGCAGCAAGCAGCCATAAAAAAGGAACATATTAAATAAGCAATGTTCATTATGACAAATGAGCTTGAAACGCCGTAATCTCATATAACTATTATTAACTCGCGCAATAAAAATTAGTTTGCCGGTAATTTTCTACTTCATTAATCTCGACGAGAATTAAAACAGAAGCTAGAAACACAAAGCAATTTTATTGTCGAGTATTACATCAAGCGGAGAAGATATGAGTATTGGCACATGGTAGTACGAAGACCTAAGAACACCTGGGATTGTTCCATTATCGCTATTATAGTTTGTTTCAGTTTTACTCTGAGATCACAACGCGATAGTCGTTTTTCACATTTGGAGAATAAGTGTTAAACGTTGTCGTGGACACATATTAATATCTCTAGAGATGCATTATTAATATGTTATTGATAAATAATTTATGAAATTATGACTTTAGTTATTAAGCATTACTGCATAAATAAATACATAAACGTTCACACACTCAGACTAGGATTGCGTGTGTTGCCGATGGCAAGTCCATACACAAATTCTTATTGTTTCAAAATGTTTATTAATCACAAACGTAAACGACCCGAGGACAAACATCGTTGTTTCACATAAATGCCACTACCAACTCGGTTACGGGATCGTCAAAATGAAATGAGAATATTTAGGCTCAAAATAAATTCATTTGCAGCTGCTATGTTGTATCAGTAGATGTTTAAATATCTAAAAATTTTTAACTATTTATATCATTCCTTTAGTATCTGGCAATGCCATATTGTTAAAACTTCGTTTTGTTGAAACGTTATAAAATGCATGATTAGTAAAAGTGAAGCGCGCTTGAAAATAGTTTGATATAACGTATATACATATACTTATTATAGTAACAGTAATAAGTGCTCTGTATGGAAAGACCTTCTGAAGCACTGTCGCACCTTGATTTTAAATGTTAAAACCAATTTTGAATAAAAAAAATATTAACATTGAGTATGAAACTGTTCGCAACGATAAATACATAATATAAATTCGTGGCGAAACGATAAATTTTGGTAAGACTTGGTCACGCGGATGGATACAATTCAAGCTTTTCTAAAGTATCTTACAATATTGCAACGACATATGATATGATGATTGTAATGAACTTTTTTTTAATAATCAGATACTTTATTAAGGATTACTGTTTAAAGTTACAGTATTCAAACTAATAAATGTAAATCGTAGTTACACAAGGCCGTTCTGTTTGATTCCGATGTCGGTTGTTTACTTATTCTAATTGTTTGTTATAGTGCAGCGCATAACGTAGTAATTAATAACCCGGAACGAATATAATTCAAATTAATTAGTAATTCATGTTTTGTCAATGGTGACTTTGACAATGAAATTTAAACTGTACCTAGTACTTAAAAGTGGTACGACATAAATATTAAATATGACATCCATAATATAGATATAATAATTATAGATGAGAATATGGAGTAGTATATCATATTTATCAAATAAAATATCTTAAGCCGTAATTATCACAATTTACATGATAAATTATATAAATAATAAACGCCTTCGTAGGTTTTATTCTATTTCCGATCCGTTCCAAAATTCCCCTTATTTTTTTGTTAATAAAGAACCTTCCTAATTCATCTGATACTATAGCAATTACAGTAAATTACAGTCTCCAATGAACAATTACCACTATTTCAACTTCTTATAAAAAAATAATTATTGATTAAAGTTTGTGGCATTTTTTCTACTTGTTAATATACTTGTCAGATTTACTTCAAACTCGACACGGTCCTTCTAATTAAACCACTAGTCTTATAGCTGTGCGGCAACACATGTGGTTTGCTTAATATGTTAATATCATACAATCCATAGTAGTGTACCTATATATTTTTATAAAATTGTATGGACCACCTGATAGCAAGTGGTCACCATCGCCTAAAGACATGGGCAACACCCCTGGAGTCACCAATGCAACGCCGACGCTAGAGAAGAGCTCATGTACAGCTTGTTTAAAGAAAGAACCCTATCTCGTAGCACTCCAAGAATACCTCAAATTTGTCATGAACCCAGTTAATGTGGATGGTACTTCATTCTTCGACAATTAATACAATAATGAATCAGTAATATGGGCAACAACAACAAGTAACAGTAACAAGTAACATCAAACAGTCATCATTATGCCATATCAACAACCTTCGAGTAGCATAAGAACTCCGACACTTAAGTTGTCCACTATCCCCTATCTGCACTGGAGCATCAACATGTACTATACTCCATTCCTTCTGGCCTCTAACAAACATAAATCGTGTTTTTCTTCGAGTTTTAATTAAATAACCTAATTAGTATATAAATGAGTACACATTTAATTATTTTATGTTTGTACACAAATTTTCAGAAAATATTGGATAAAGGTACACTGTGAAAAACGTTTCGACTCAATCGACATAAATTAACTTTTTATCTCAGGCTAGTTTTTAAATTTGTTTTGTGTTAATTTACCATATAAAAGTTTTTATTTCTCATGGGTGACCTTCGTAACTAATAACCAATAATAGTTCAGTTATATAATATAGTGGAGATAACTATGAATATCTTCGATAAACGAAACACGGCACGTGACCCGAGTGATGGCAGCACTGTCGCTATGACTCTACACTCATCAGGTCGTGGCAGGCCTCACTTGTGTTTCAAGCGTGTTGAAGACTAATGCCTCTCAGCTAAGAACTGTTACACATTTCGTTAACAATTAGCGGTAACAGTGAATTCATGTGGAAACGCTTCTTGTTCGAGCTACAAAATTATTCGCCTGCGAATACGGCTATCAACGGCGCTAGTAAGGCTGTTCATCTCCGTCGTTTTATGTACCATTTTTGTGAAGGTTAGCTTAAAGTCTACGTCTCATAACCGAACAGCTGTTATGATTGTTATAAAACAATGAAACCATAAGGTCTTCCGATAATTTAATTAATAATCAGACTTTCGCCGAGTAACTTAATGGCATTCAGATTACATAGCTATTCGGATGTAGGGTTCAAACCCCGAAATTTTTTTTTGTTATATCAGTTTGTTCATTTTTCAAACAAATATACATTTTTAATCCTTTATTGTCGATATTATTTCTCCTGCTTGTTCATTACTAAATCAAAGGTCCGATATTAAATTGTTAACTTACTAAATCAGGGAGTTATATTTGACAACATAGTACAAGATATACCAAGATATACTATATTTAATGTATTGTACTTATTCAATCATATACATAGTTATATTTTATTTTACAAAATTATTTTATTTTCAAATAAAGACATCGTTTTTATGCTACAAATATTTATAAATTATGACGCCATCTACATTGTATTACACTATTTATACTACGCCATCTAGTAGATGTTTTATGTAAACTCATGAACTACTGTACGTGTATAAAAATACACGATTCATGACGTGATTCGGTTCAAACAGTAATTAATGCAAAACTATTAATATTTGAAATAATGAACTAACCAGATTCAATAAGGAAATATATCTCGTTAAAAACATAAGATTACACAGGGAAGTAACGTATTCTAATTTGGCAAAAAACGTTGAAAATACCCATAATTGTGATTCGAGCGTCATCTAGCGTGACAGATGCTGCATTAGGAGCTCAGAATTTTATTTATAATTAGTAACCGTGCCTTGCTTCGCTTGGAGAACCATAATTAGCCAGTTTAAGTTACTTACTGTACTTAACTACTATTTGGGTACTCCCTTGCAGCGTGGAAGAGGACGAGGCCTGCAGACTGAATAAATATGACCTTAATATTTAATATCAATACAAAAACTGATAAATCTTCTGCCCCATAATAAAGACACTCATACAATACCTTTGTGTCATCTGAACTGAGGAAAATAATTTGGAAACCAACTGAGATACTATCAATATTATCACAGGATTGCAAACGTACGTGTGATTGGTACATTTCAACTTGCAATAACCCCTTGAAATCAATCTTCAAATTGTCGATAGTTTTACGACAACACACATTAAGTTCGAATGCCTGAAAGATGAATTTGTAATATTTTAGGTGGAATATTTTACGTGCCCACTAAGGAACGAATAGATAACGATTGAAAATATAACTTTTTCACTCGTTTTATCCAATTATCCAGGAACACACGACACCTGCGTCTAGCGTAGCGATAATAATATTTCGTGCCTTTCCCGAGTGATAAACAAATAACACCTTTTCTAAGTTACGAAATCCAATTATAGACTAGAAAGGAGTTCCATCTGTCCTTGTGTACCAGGCAATGTTCCCAATACTAGCTTAGCCTTTTAGAATGAGTTGTGATATTTGGGTATATTTTACCCTATATCGGTAAACCAGTTTCTCTCTTCATCTGACTCAGACAATTAGATCACATTTAGAACTCTAAACTTAACTTCTATAATATCAACGTGAGTACTTTATGTATATAAAGATATAAATAGGTTATATTTACCCATATATACATTTTTGGGCAAAAAAACATTCCACAATTTTACTTTATATAACTCCTTGCTAGCGTTCGATATAAAACACAGCAGTACATTTTAAGAATGTGTAAAATTTAATATCATATTAAAAGTCAATAGCCGTGATTAGCCACCACCCTCCTGCTTGAGTCAGTCGCCAAACGACCTATGTTCCGGCTGGAGCTTAAGAGCCAGTATTTTCATTTTTACCTCCTTCTCATATCCTGGCCGACAACGCATCAGTGATACCTTTGGTCTTGCTGATTTCCATGGGCGACGGTGATCACTTACCATCAGATGGCTCGTCTGAAAAAAGAAACTATATGTAAATGAAACAAATTTACACTCCGTATAGTTCTGGTCGTCTGGTAAGGTAGCAAATTTTGATCCAGAACCATTATACCTAATAATAGTACTTATATCGTTTATTTTACACCGCTGGTAACATTTACTTTAATAAAATTCAAAATGGCTAACTTTTACAAGTCTCGTGATTCATCAAAAAATAATTTGTAATTATTCTCTGTGTAACTGGGTCTGAATTTCCACTGAATCCAATGGATAAATTTTGATAAAATAGAATAAACAAGAACAAAGAATTATCGCTACTTCTCTGTGTAGCCAGAAGATTGACTGGCAGAGAATACTTTTAGCATCAAATCCGCCTTCGTACTGTCATATGTTTATTGTTCAGAAGTAATAAATAAATAAAATAAAGAAATTAACAACTATATAAACTTAGAGTGTTGGTTATATTTCAAGTCAATGTCTCGATGGGTTTGTGTGTATTTAATGGCGTTTTACGTATTTAACTTGACGTAGTTACTCGACCGCTCGGAGTAGTTAGACTATTCAGAACAACTCTCTACACTGTCCATCGGACTAAGCTAATTACTCATTAACATTTCAGCTCATTTCTCGTAGAATACTGCGTGTATACTACTACTATTTGACCACCCTGTAGTTGCCTATAGGGCGAGGGGTCCCGGGTACGACGCCCGACTGGGGCAGACGTTTATGTGACGAATAAATGTTTGTTTTAGGGTCGTGAGTGTTTGTGTTCTGTGTACGTTCATGCCGCAAGCAATACAGGAAATTCTGGTACGGGTATATGAGTGCGTTTTTATGTCATTAAGTGCTCGTGGCCCGATGGTTTGTTTCAAATGTAAATGTTTGACAACGGCATCATCACGGCATTTAAGCATCAGGAGGCGCAGGCGATAGTTGGATGGGTGACCGTTAGTTAATTTTTCTTGAGCTTCGATAGCAGTCCTCCAGCCATGTCGGAAGCTGTTATGCGATGCAAAAATTTCCCACACTTGGGGTGGCCGTAATCCTAATTGGTCAATCCGCACTAGAGTATAAATTATTTTTAACTCGCGATTTTATGTCAGACGGCAGTATTCATTATTTCTTTCAAAATGCAAACATATGGCGCACTGCAAAATTCGCTCAACCAGATGTATTTACAATAAATGGATTAGTAGAGTCGGTCTCATACCATGAATAGCGAGGAGCCCTGATTTAACGCCCATGGATATTTTTTTTAATGTTAATAGCCGACAAACGAGCAGACGAGCCACCTGATGGTAAGTGGTCACCGTTGCCCATGGACATCAGCAAAACCAATGATACCACTGATACGTTGTCGGCCAGGAAATGAGAAGAAGCTAAGAAAGATAGAACTGGCTCTGAAGCTCCCAGCCGGAACACGACGATTCGTTTGGCGGCTGACTCAAGCAGGAGGGTGGTATCTAGCCAGACAGGCTTCACGGAAAAATAATAATACCAGTAATAATATTTACCACCACTTACCACCAAGCAGGCTGGCTCCTGTCGCCTCTTACGACACACTGTTTTGTCAGCATGGGATTGGGGGGAGTATTCTAGGCCGCCCCAATACGGCCAAATTTTTATGTGTCGGGGCTTATGAAAACCATGGTCTATAGCCAGACAACCACAATTGAAAATTTAGATGTTTAAAACAAAAAATAATCAGCGCGGGTGATGAAATGAGGCGGAATCTTACTAATGGGGTTGTAAAATGTGGCTTTTCGAAAAGGGATGCGAATTTGTATTGGAGTGTAGAACGTGAATTATGATAAGTAAATAAAATTTTAATACAATGTTTCTTATTTTTTTAATATTTTTGTTGATTTTACCCTGAATCAAATTCCGTTTCAAATAAGTTTTGTAACATTTTTATAGAGAAAAAATGTTGTTATTATAACTTTTTGGAAAGCTAAAAAGATGTAGGAATTTCTGTTTTTAATCTGCAGAATAACTTACATGGCGCTTTTTTCTTTTTAAAATGCCTTGAAATTTGCAACGCTTAGTGCAAAAAACTTAATTCAAACAGTTATTGAGAAGCCACTCTACACTGTTGGCAGTTATTTCGAAATGTATTAATGTATTTTTTAAATTGTAATTTTCTTTAGCTGAAAACAGCAAAAAAACGGCAACTAAGCGCTAATTTTGTTTAAGTTGAAATTGGAGTAAAAAATTATTTAAAAAATAACAATGTTAAATGTCAAATATCTCGAAAATGATTAACATTTGTATAACAAATTATTGGGTCAAATCCATCAGTAACGATCTGAATAAGTCTTTAAGTATCGAGGTTGACTCTTCCAGTAATTTATATATAGGTATAAAAATGATTGTTTGTCCGTATGTCCTTTATAGAATCGTAAACTGTGCATTTGATCATGTGATGATCTTTAGCAATGTTGTTGTGCATGAATGAGCCCACGAAGGTTTCTGAGTTGGTACGACCAATTTTCGATAGATGGTGCCGCTGTTTATTTTAGTTGGTGGCGTAGCAACGCGCGCAGGGTTACATACAGCTAGTCCTGTATAATAAGTTGATTTTGTATTTGTGTTTTAGCTATCATCTTTCTTATAACAAGATATGCATTGGTAAAGAAAGCTACAAGGCATTAAAGGTGTTCATAGTACGATTATTCAATAAGTGTATTCAATGAGCATTTATTTGATAAATACATTTAAAAAGTTTAAACTATTATGGTTTCTCTTTATAATATTTGCACCAATAATGTTCAACCTTATCAGTTTGATACCCGTCTCCTTTAACCAGCCCTGAAGAAGGATTTAAGTAACTGATAACCACCTTATCAATCGAGGGTATTGGAAATCAAATATTTCCTATAAGATATTAAAATCTTCATATAATGAAAGTCGAATAAATCCGAAGATTTTAGGTTTTAAAATTCGGGACTCGTCACTTCTCAATTAATAGGACTTAAATCTATTTCAAATTACTGTATATGTATGTGTATTATTATTGATTTTTATTTTTAATCAAAAAAGATATGGAGTAATGAATTTAAGATTAGCTGTAAAGCAGATATCAAGGCCTCATACTAATATTTCTACTTGCAATAATTTTTTATGTTGTATAACGTACCTATAATTCCAATAAATGCCTTATCAATAGAATATAGTAACCAGTGTAATTTATTATTTAGAGATAGGAGAACACAGTGCTTAAACAAACGCCATCGAAACCATACTGTTGTGTTCTAATTGATTTTTATATATTGGTGTAAGGAAATGTGGGACGTGATTGCGATCTTTATTATTCTATCAGTCGTTTGCTATGTGATCCGGAAGATGACCTCGAGCGAACCCAATAAAATCAAGTTTTATTTTTACTTTACCATATTTTACTTTTTAGGGTCTTGTCTTGCATCTGTGATATGGCCTTTATTTCTCTTACAACCGAAAAATGTAAGAAATGCAAGGTAAGTTAATATTATTATATTAATCTATTGTTTCAAAATTCGTTTGTTGGGAATTTTATGTCATATATTTCCGAACTATGGCCTGGCATTTTAAAATAAACAATAAATAATGAGTAATAATACGCACGGAGCCTGATTTTGTATGTTGCATGCGCCTATAAATTTTCAGTCATAAAAAAATATAGTTAGAAAGAATATCTCGTTACCCTTAAGGAAAACATCGCAATTAAAACTACATATAAGTGTATACCTGTGATGATTTCATTGTAATGTTAAATCATTTTATTTCAAATTTGGGATATAACTGGTCACGTCTGTAGGCAGAATACTATATTACCATCCATTAGGATCAAGTAGATTAAATTACATAAACCAAAAGAAAAAACATCCTGAATAAAGTGAAAAAGTTCATTACGAAGTAATAATGACGGAATTTCTTCTCTAGTTCTTTTATCAATGATGAACAAAAATAGATATATAGTAATATTAACAATAACAACGACTCTTTGCCACAAAGAGGCCCTGAAAGCCTTCTTTTGAATTTATACCCCTGAAAGCACAGGCACACATACGAGTAAATTAATTATCCTCTTTCCTTCTGCAGTTCTTTTTTCTTTACTTTTCTTTTAATGTAAATAATTTCCAAGAATGTTTTAGCACAGGTGCGAGAATACTGAAGCATATTACAAAGATTTACGATTTAAAATGGGAATTGAGAAATGGCGATATATTAGCAGCAGACCAAGGAGCGGTTATTGTTTCAAACCATCAATCATCCCTCGACATTTTAGGTAAATATTTTAGAACTAAATTTGAATTTTGTATAATCTAAGTTTTAAACTCGTAAACGTAATACATCGTACAACTGACGTAAAACGGACAAATATGTAATAAATATTTACGTGCTACAACGTTCTTAAATGTTTAATTTGTTAATTTTGGGGACTGAGACTTCCATGAAATGTAATAATACCGATTTACGTACAAATATAAATCCATTATAATATGATATAACACGTTATAATAACATTCAAAATAATTTAATCATTTGGGTATTTTGTAAATACACTTATGCACTTACGCATATGCTAATAGCAAAATAAGTTTTAACCTGCGCGGCACTGAATTTGGCGCTTTTATGTCCAGACGTTCTTGTCAATAATATATTCATCTATACTATAATATCCTTCACCTGCAAGCTATTATTTAACGCCTGCCTTAAAAGTTAAAAGTAAATCAAGTATCAACTTTGGAACCTTAGTGAAAAAACGAACACCAATCCTCATAAAAGAATGACGAAAGAAGAAAGAAGACGTAACCTAATTATGTCTATTTCTTTTTTCACGATTGTGTGTATATTTTTTCTGCTAATAGATTTTTTTAATAAATACTAAATTACTATAAATGTATTGACAGACTCTTATTGCTCTCTTCTGCAATACAAATATATTAAATCGATTTCAGCTAATTTAGTGTACATTAAGATACTAT
Source organism: Megathymus violae (assembly GCA_003671415.1). Classification (NCBI taxonomy): domain Eukaryota; kingdom Metazoa; phylum Arthropoda; class Insecta; order Lepidoptera; family Hesperiidae; genus Megathymus; species Megathymus violae. The sequence continues at coordinate 926,093 of PDGT01000023.1, read as the reverse complement.
AAGAAACTGAAAATATGCAAAATAAACAAGTCTCGCTGTCTCTACGTCCATAAACTGTCTTATCTTTCTAATAGCGTAAACAGACCTAATCGATTTATCTAAATGAACTGATATAATATGTCAGTGTCCCATTGAAATTTACTATCTAAGGTGACACCTTAAAAACTGTGGATTGTTCCATAGTCAATGTTTCATTATTTTATTTAAGGGTTTTGCCTACTTTCTGCACATTTGGTTTTTTAGCATTTAAAATTAAATTATTTATAGTACACCAATGTTATACACGGGATAAAGTATTATTTACATCGTCAAAATTAATTTATTTCTTTTAGCCTGAAATATAAGAGATGTGTCATCAGCAAAGAGTACAATATCTGCATGATTGTCAATAAAATATGGCAACACAACGGGTCGTTAGTTGAACACAAGCAGGAGGGTGGTAGCTAGCCAGGTAGGCTTCAGGGAAAAATAATAATACCAGTAATAATAATATTGCTTATTTAATCCTGACTCAAAACCCTACCACCAAGCAGGGTGGCCTCGGTCGCCTCTTACGATACCCTGTTCTTCCAGCATGAGATTGGGATCAGTAACTAAGCTGAAAAAGTAGTGTTTCGCTCAACATAATCTAACGCTTTACTCAGATCACAAAAAACACCTATAGCATTCTGTGATGCCTCCCAGGCCTCAAAGATGTTGTTTAGAAAACTAGCACCTGTTGTCAGCCGTACTGTGACCTTTAATGAAGCCGTATTATTCAGAGTGAAGTAAATATTATGTTGTTTCGGTTAAATGTTCAAACATTTTATTTAGTAAAATCTGTTTCAATACTTTACCGAGTGTTGGCAGTATAGAACATGGTCTGTAATTGTTACGATCTGGTTGATCACTGGATTTAAAGAAAGAAACAAGAAAGAGGCATAATTTAGTTACGTCTTCATATCGCCTTCAAAAGATTCAGCGCTCTTTTATGGGGCTCGGTGTTCGTTTTTAGAATAAGGTTTCAAAGTTGATACGTGAGTTACCTATTGGATTTTGCGCTCCATTAAAGCACACCTATTAAGGTATGCTATTTATATATAAGTATTTGGTATAGATATATATTAATGACAAGGACACCTGGAAATAATAGTGTCGAAACCAGTTCCGCGTAGGTTTTAACATACTTTGTAATTACCATGTGTTGTTTTAAAAGATGTGTTGATGACTTTCTTTCGCCGTTTCTTCTCCTCACTGTTAAAGCACCTTTTCAAAACGCCATTAGAAGCAAAAAATTATGTGCATATGTGTATTTACAGACTACCCAAATGATTTTTAATTTTGAAGATTACACTTAGATGGAGGATTATGACATCGATTAATTTATTTAAAATTTTATCAGATATTCCCCACGGGTCACTAGTATTTTTAATCGTTAATGACCGAAAAATTTTAATAACTTCTAATGTTGTAGTATGTTTAAATTTAAATGGTTGTATGTTATGTATGGTTAAATATAAATATGTACAAAAATAAATAGTAATTAAATAATTTATGCACCTAATGACTGTATGTTATATATTTATAAAAGTTATATATAAACTCGTTCATAAAGTAACTAGGATGTTGCATAATGAAAGTGTAAGCTTTTCCACAGAGTTCTTTGTGGCTCGGTTTTTATTTTCCGTTTACGGTACTGGCCGGTAAACAAAAAATAGGTGGATTCCATGCTTCCTTCTTAGCAGCAAAGCGGCGATGAAACCTTTGATATTACAAATATCTAAGCTTGGTGTAGACCACTTACCACTCAGTGGCTAGTTTGCTCGTTAGTCGATTATTGACGTAATAAAAGACAATTCCCAAGTCACATGACATTGATCTCTCTTTGATTGTATACTTCCTGGACTTACTTACTGAAGATATTAACACTACATTGTTTTATGTAACATCCCTAAATATAGCCCTTACAAGTTATAAAACAAATTAATTTTCACAGGAAACTAGAATTTAAGTCACATATCTGCATAACGCTTACGATTTGACAGTTCACAAACACTCGCAAATACATCAACAATCCGGGTTGCTTTTCCTTCAGAATGCAGTCTGGCATTATCTTAATAATGAAAACTAACATTTATCACTAAGAATAGTATAATTAAATATATGATTGCACATCATTTGAATGTAACATGTAATGTAACTTTAAGGACTGTACCAAGAAATAAGCCAATATAAAATAAATTTTCTTTATATATACTGTCTAATTCAGAGAAAAAACGATAAAAATGCCAATAAAAGTAATGAATCGCCAGCTCTATACTCAAATTAGTACTTTGTTAGTTCCCTTGTATTCTTCTTACCTGATTATAAAATAAATATATAAAACAAAAGCCCTCGATTTTTCAATATTTCTAAACTACTACACATAAAACCCATAAATAACCTTAATGTTGAATTTATATTCCAAACTAAAGTGATATACTTGTTACTTATCTCTGTTTCAGGAATGTTCAATATCTGGGAAGTAGTTGATAAAATGTCAGTAATAGCCAAAAAAGAAGTCTTCTACATTTGGCCATTCGGACTGGCCGCTTATCTAGCTGGCATTGTATTCATTGATCGGAGCAACCCAAAACATTCATATGAACAACTAAAAATTACTTCCGAGGTTATGACTAAAAATAAGGTACTGTACGTTTTACACTTAGTTTATTGTACATGAGTTTGAAATTATTATAATTATGGTGTAATATTGGCTTCAAAAGGTTCTTGTCTTAAGAGGATCGCGAGCAATTTTCATTTGTTTTTTTCGCTCACGATTAGATTTCCATAGGTTAACGAAAAACCTAATAGCATTCACCACCAGCCAATCGCTGGCGATGAAGAACAGGTCGTGATTACGTGATATCAAGTGGATTTTTCAACAATACAAAAGATATTGTTGAAACTTTAATTTGGTGTTGAAACTACGTTGCTTAATGATTATTCAGATTACATTCTGTATTATCAATAGTCTATAACAAAAGCATAATTTTAACTGCCACAGAATAGGTGCTTTCCGGATCTATTCAAACCGAACGACTCGGATCACAAAGCATGCTAATTTTGTACTCGAGAAATGCTCTCGTATGTCTCTATCCAATAAACGACAAGATGTCTACCGCATGTTACAGTTTTACGTGAACTGAATGGTACAATTTCTATTGACTCTAAACTCATATTTCAGCCCTTTTAAACATCATTTCAACAGACATACTGTCAGGCGTAGCGAGTAGGAGGCATACTTTAAATCAACTAATATTCAGTAGATAGACTTTTTGAACTAACTAAAAGAAACTTTTGTTTATGGTTAATACTGTTTTTTTATTTTAAAAGATAACAAAAATTTACCACCATTATCTATTATGACTATTGAGCCTAAAATGTGTAAAAATATATATTTTTTGCGCACCATTTTATTCGTAGGAATTCAGATTTAATAATATTTTTACTTCTTTTGTTATGTTAAAATTACGCAATTATTCTTTGTGCAGACCAAGATATGGCTATTTCCTGAAGGAACCAGAAATAAAGACTGCACCAAGTTCTTGTCCTTCAAAAAAGGCGCTTTCAATATGGCTGTTGCAGCACAGGTACCTATTATACCCGTCGTGTTCTCGCCCTACTACTTTATCAATGCAAAGAAGAGTATATTCAACAAAGGTACTTCCTTTACTGCAATTATAAATATCAGATCAAATGGCGTTCTTAACTAAGAAAACAAAGTACAATCCAACATAAATGTATTTACTGACATTTTATATGAATATTTGAGTTGACACTTACAACACAGTGTAAGAAATTACATTGGTTGTTCAACCAGTGCCATTCGATACCAACCACGCCCTTGAAGTCGGAAGAACCGACACCATCTTAAGTAGTATTAGGCTCGGCCTACAAGCATCCGGTATAACCCAGAAACTAGTTCATCAACATACTAGCGAGAATACCTCTCTCATTCAGAAACGGAACATCATCAGAGTAAATGTAGTAGTCAAAGTATAAAAAGTTAGGCTGTGCTTACATTATATGTACACGAAACAAAAATATACGCGTGTGTCCATTATACAGGGTGATTGGAAATAGGTGTAAAAGAATTGGATGAGCAAAAGTCTAGCGCATATCCTATCAATCCATGTTATAATACCCTATCCAAAAATCAATGCTTCTAGAGTTATGAATTTTTTTATATTTTTCAATAAAGTCCTGATTTTCTGGGAAAAAAATTCGATGATTATTATTTTTACTTATTTCTACGCAATTTTTTATTACATAGTTATTGTTTGATCATTGTTTTATTAAATTTAATTAATAGTCATCACTTAGAGTCTAAAACTTTTAAATCAGGTTCTTTGAAAGTCGTGATAGTAAAAAAAAGCCGTCATACTTTCATTTTTATTTAATCGTAAAACAAAATTTTATTAATAAAATTTTCGTATAAAGCACATAACTTAGTAACTGACTTCAATACCTATCCGACAAGGTATAAGAAAGTACATAAAGTTTCTAAAATTTAGAAAAAATCACTTGGTAATAAAACCGAAATTATGCGAAAATATAACCTATTATTATTATTAGGATAAGAGCTACTTTCGTCCGTGGAAGGATACTTGAACAATGAATGAATCTGTGTTGAGCCATAATATTGGCTGCCGACTTAAGTTACCACCCATCAGACAAAGGTTCACGTCAAACGATTCATCGTTTTCCGGCATGATGTCTGATGAAGCCGTACGGGGGATTGGTCAGAACAGTTGCCTTGACAGCAGTACTACATACACGGCTGAATTTGTGTTTTATATAAGATTACAAGCTGTTCCGGTGCGGAGTATCACCGCACCTTCGCTATATAGAATGCCTATGCCTAGCATATTTGGGTACTATCGCAGTCTTCATTGAGAGGCGAAACGTGACATCACAGGAGATAACTCCGGTGTACAACTAGATGGTATTTCAATCCGGTCATTAAACTTCTACGGTACCATTTTAAGCATTTGAGCTCTAGGTTAAAGGGTTTCTCCTTAGAGCTAATATCCGGAACTTTGGGATGTCGAGCGTCAACCCAGCGAGCTCGAGGATCTCGAGCGTCATGCCGAATGTATGCGCGTCTGGACTTCAGTGTGTTCGGCATTGAACAAAGGGCGAGCATTTCTACCATTGGAATCGTTAAAAAAAGGGATGACATACTCCTTAGCTTAACGTACCATGCCGCAACCGCAGAGCTCCGGATATTAGCTCCAAAAAAGAAGTCATTAATTTAGCCATACCAAGAGGGTTTTTCTAAGTTAAAACGCTTTTCCATCTAAGGCTAAACCGTCACTTACTATTATGTACGATTGCAGCATTGGTTGATAATAAATTAAAAAAAACCATCAAATGAATATTTATCGACATTGTCCAAATTATTATGCATATAATTTTTACAGGACACGTGGTGATACAATGCCTGGAAGAGATACCAACGAAAGGACTTAGTAAAGATGATGTACCTGAACTAACGGACCGTGTTAGGAATCTTATGGAGAGCAAGTATACAGAACTCTCCAAGGAAGTGCTCTGCAATTTACCATCCGACTACCCTCACACAACTGTAGGATAATCGAAAAAATATTTTATTACAATTGGTCTCTCTTATACATTTTTGTAAATATAATAAATTTAGATACAGAAAAAGCAGTTATAATTTCCGTTATCTATACAAATAACAGACTACGAAAAATAAGTCCCTCAGGAGCAATCGTCACTTCAAATATATTATATTATTTAGGATTTAAAAAAAAAGTTTTGTGTGCAGTTCACACACGATAGAAGTGAAACTACAGAAAATAATATGAGAAAATGAGATGAATGCAATATATCAGGTGTAGGATAATTGTAGTGTTTATTTATTTATACTGTTACTATTTACAAAAAAAGTCATACGGTTTTTATATTCTGACTGACTGAAAAAATTTGCAAAACGTCTGATAAAAAGAACTGTAAATATTTTAATAATAGCATGAATCGCCGGATAAGTTGAGGTGTATGGGATTAACATATAGCCTGATAACCCAACCAGTTTGTTGAGCTCGAATAATGTAACTGTTTAGATAGCTCAGTTATTAGTTTGTAAACACTTAATCGATACAGTTTTCGATTTTTTTTACGTGAATAATTTCAAACAAAAAAAAAATTACTGTATAAAAAGTTACATTTGAAATTTAACTCGACCAGCGTCATATTATTCTGCGACTCAAACTTTATGTAAATTTTGGACCCTTACTAATACTTCTTTACCTTGACACAGAAGAACACAAAGATATGGACATAAATAATAACCCGAAACCCAAAACTCCGCGGGTGGCAACTATTTTGATCTTTTATTACATCAAATTTGGATGTGTTCGATAATACACCAAATCTGAGACACTAACAGACTTACTAAAAACCTTATTCTAATGGTAAACATACAGGCTACCGAATAAAAAACACATTATCCTAAAGTGTAGGCAAAAAGAAGCAAAAAAATATTTAAATACTAGCAAATGCCCTCGCTTCGCTTAGGAAAAAACTATCTCACGCTTAAAGATAGCATCTGCATTTTTCTGGGATTTTCTCGTTCTGTGAATTAGATATACATATATTTATTCATATCTTTTTTATTAATGGACGGATTGCAATGAAACAAACTTTAAGTATTAATGCAATACATTAGTGAAAACCACAACGAAATCGGTTAAGCAGTTTCTGAGATTACCGGGAACAAACGGACAAACAAACAGAGAAAAATTCTAACAACTATCGTTTCGAGTTCTATTGCGTTAATAAAGGCCCGTAATTATGTTTTTTTCTCGTGTATCGTTCATGTACAGAAATCGATCAGTTAAAATTTTATTATTAGATTAGTATAGATATATTACAATTATTGTGTCTAAAAACCACAGGTAGGTATAATATTTTTTTTTTTGCTTGTAAATATTTCATTATTAAAAAATCATCTCAATTTCCAATCCATAGGTACCTCAATCGGGTCCAGATCTCGTTTCACAATGCGATCCTAATTTCCTTCAGAAACATGGCACATTCTTAATAGTTTGATACACACGTCTCCTTACAATGTTTTATTAGTATACTTTTTATTAACATACTTTGAAAAACCAAAAATAAAGCAGTATTCGAATGCAACATACATATTTACGTAGGCTAATGTCGAACCAAGTGCCTCGAGTTTGATGCCCGGACAAAGTCTATATTAATTAATTATAATGTGGGTGTGTGAGCTTTCATTTTTTTGTTTTATTTTTTGTTTTTATATAGATGTGGCCTTCAAATCAATAGAAAATGTTCAGGTCGCTACGAAGACATGATTAATATAATTTACGAATAATGCCAGAGCTCTATATCTACATAAATAGATATCAATTGCCGTATGTATGAAAGAGCATCACTTGAGAACGGATCAACCGATTAACTGATTAATTCTTTGTTGTGTTAAAAATTGTCAGGGAAATCTGTGTGAAATATTTTAATTGGAAAAATAAACCCGAAAATTAAGAAATTTTAAACGTATTTGTGTTTATCTCCGTTTTGTACGTTAATTGAAATTTGTTAACGTTATTTTGATCTCACTCAGTTAAATCAATTTTGAAAATGTATGTCTTTAGCGACCGTTTATAAAACGACCCTTTCTATCGATTGATTGGTTCAATTCGGTCGGGGCACACAGCTCAGTTATATACATTTTTGATGTCATTCCTAACTTAAATACATATTTTACTGACTGCAATTCACTAAGTCACATAGCCTCTACATGTTTTAATATATAAAATTGACATTGTGGTTTGTTTTGGATAATAAGTGCCTTAAATAATTTTTTTTTCTTTTGAAAATAATTTATTTTGTCAATAGATAGATACTTGAACGAGCGATACGGTTCAACATGATCGATCAGAACCAACCATAGATAGAACAAGAATAAAACAAAGGCACGCCAGCGCCAGCACAGGTAAAGCGTTCATTCATTTCAAACCATCATTCATTTTGTTCATGAACGAATCATTTTCGCCATAACGAACGTTCGTCCCACAGCAGTTCTTACGACCCGGGTCTTTTGATTCGTTCAATCGCAAATGACATAATACAAAGTTTAGTTGAGTGCACAGGTGGTTGTATTGTTGTGTGACTGCATTATTTACTCCTTTTGTATTAAAATTGTTGTTTTAATATTTTTTATATAAAAAGAAATATCAATGAAAGATACATAGAAAAGTGACTAAATAAAAACATCATGACCGTATTCGTATTTGCATCTATATAGGGAACAAAAATTTTGTTTGTATGGCTTCTATTGACAATTAATTTAAGAGTTTATAAAAGCACATCTGTAAAATTTGTGAAACAAATGAATTAAAAATATGTGGGACAAAATTGGTTATGTTGTAATAATAGGTCTAACAACCTACGTCCTGAAACAATTGTTTTCCGAAACTCCGAATTATGTCAAATTCCAATCAAAATTTCTCATCTTTTACATTTGGACGTCGATTATAGGATTAATTTCTATACCGTTTTTTGTGTTCAATCCAAGGAACGTCAAGAATATTCTGTAAGTATTTTTAAAGTCATTGAAATTTGTAATCATATTTTAATTATTAGTATATTAGGACTCCTATAAAACATATCATCGTCTTCCTCAAATATCATTATCAGATATATTTTTAAAAAGGAAGCAATTTCCAAAAAAGTTTAGAGAAAAAATTAAAAATGATTTTTAATCATTGCATTATATACAGTGAATGCCTGCTATAATCTTTATTTGATATTTTTTAATATTAAAACTATAAAATATATATTTTTCGTGATAGTTTTTCTTATATTTTTGTATCCATTATATGTCTACATTTTATAAGCAATAATAGTTACACTTGAGTAGATATTAATGCTGTTTCATTATTTATGTAATGTTACTCAAGCAAGCATGTAACATTTCGTCTAATGAAAATTATCAGTCTACTAATGTTTTGGGAACTCTCCAATCAGGTGAGTTAGAGATTTAAACATTAAAAATAAATATAATTCATGACTGTTACCCTACATAATTAATTTTACATTTGGTTCCTAAAATATCCAACTTTTTTTCTGTTATTGAAAAATTATATAATATTTCCTTGATTTACATAGTTTTATAGATATATTATTTTTCGGAATTTCCTACAAATCATAGCAAGAATGCCTGTGGGAGAGAAGGGATTAGTCGTCTGTTATGATGTGTTAACATTAATATGTTTCAATTGATTTGACTGTGCAAGTCAAACTTTTGGAACCAGTAAATATTCTATGGATCATCTTAACAGTAGGTCTTTGGGACTAGGTTAACTCAACATGAATCTGGCTGGACTAAAGTGGCTGTAAGTCACTTTATGGAACAAATAATAAAAAACTTTCAATTTCACCTACTGCCAATTCCTGAAAAATCCTGTTGTTTTAAGCTCCAATTTGACCATTTTATTTGTATGATTGTCTTACAAACTTTAAGAGAATGTTCAGTTGCATTAACATCAATAATGAGAAAAATAAGAACATTAATTTTATCTATTTGTATATTAAAGGCTAAGTTTTAATACCTCAGATAAAAAAAAATATGTACCTTAGGAATATTTTACATGACTATAAAACTGTAGACTCATATATTTTTCTTTCAAACAGTATTTATAGAATGAGTACAAACATGACCAAAATCAGATGATCTTCTGTAAAGTTAAATTGTCAGATTTCTATAACATAGTACTTAATTGACAATATGGCATTAAGTTAAACAATAACAAGGTCTGATAACCATTGAGTCAATATGGAGAGACTTATGCATAAGTGTTCCCATACAATTACATATATTGTGGTTGTCTTCAAAACATGATGGAATAAGTTCTTAGTAAGTTTACTAAATACTTTATTTTGTACTTTACCACCTGAGACAATATTCCATTTACGATCAGGTGGGATTATAATTAAAATGTAACTTATGAGTACAACAAATAACAATTGAGAAAAATTATTTAAGGTTCAAACATGTATTAATTAAATGCAGTGATTGAAATAACAATTGCTACCTATATTTAAAGTAAGTAATATAATTAATAATTCCCTCTAAAATCCCAAAATTGTGAAAATACAGAATAATTTATTGCATTTTGTACACATTCAGATTTAATTATTATGTCATATTCAATTTCTTCTTCACACTTCTACTCTATTTCTACAGACTTCCATAGAAAACTTGTGCAAAATTTAAATTATGTTTTACATACAAAAGAGAAAATGAACCGGGTAAATTAAAACAGCTTGTTTTTAATACATACAGTATATAGTACTTATATGTATTGTTTTTCCTACCTAAGATAGTGATGACATAATAATTCTTTGAGTACCAAATAATTATAGTAATTAATTATTGTCTTTTCATACACTAATAAAAACAATATAATTTATTATTTCTTTGATATGATACACAAGTTTACTAACAAACAAGTCACCCGATGGTAAGTAGTCACAGCTGCTAGACATCTATAACACCAAAGGAAAAAGGCGTTGCCACCCAAGTAGAATGCGAGAGAGCCACTTATTGCAACTGGCTCACCTATACTGCATTGTAATCCACTAAAAATATGTCATGGTTAATTTTAGAAGTTGTTTGGCTAATCATGCAGGTACTTTAGATATATTCATATGTAAAGTAATGTACAATAAATAATATTTTTATTGTACATATTAGATGAATCTGTACCGTCAAGTTTAAATTTGTACAGAACTCTGAGATCTCCAAAAGGAGAGACCTATCGCCATTACCTCATCCATTGATCACCATCATATAATACATATATACTAAAGCCGGGTAGGTTTGCATGGACTCCAGTATGGTCGTATTAATTATTATCGCTGTTTACTCAATTAGCTGAATGAAAGATGTAGGAAATATTTTTGTTTGCTGTGAAATGTGCGTGAACGCATTTCTGATTAAACGATCAAATGCCAATTTACTTAAAAGTACACAGTACAGTAGTCAGTAGCAGAGATGTTATGAAGCTCCGTAACCGTAACCGAAACTATCGGATATCAAAAATAAAAATATATCTGAACCGCAACCGAATCCAATAAAATAGTTTCGGATAGAGGTCGAGTCTAAATCAACACATTATGACAGGTTTTCGTTGTCTGAGCAGATACACTTGCCGCGTCGCTTTCATCTTCAAAGGTTTTTATCATTTGATATTTAAGGTTTAAGGATAATACCTAGAAAGAAAGTCAAACTCTTAGCTTGCAAATACATTATATTTTTTACCAGTTCTAAATCATCTGATATCCGTAACCGAAACTATCCGATGCATTCGGATAATCCGAAATAATTGGCTATCCGTAACCATAACTGAAATAGGAAAAATGTTCATATATCCGTATCAATATCCAGATCCGAAATTTCATTTTCATATCGTCCCCAGTCAGTAGTACAACACAATATAATAAAACGCGTCTTTTCACTTTAAGATAAGAAATGACACTACCGTAATCTGAATGACAAGTTTTCTACATTGCTTATATATACATAACTTTTGGAATTCGAACCTCAACAATACCGAGAGATCTTCCTCCGTCAACTTATATTGACACAATACAAAACTGTTAAGTGTAATGAGATTCATCGTAATAATTATTTCTTAAGAATGTTTTTAATAATAATCTGATACGAAAATGTCACATCCCTTATTTCGATATTTTATATGCATCTATTCTTATCAATGATTATAAGTCTCCTCGAAATCCACTATCTAATATCGAGTTATCTAAAAATTCTGGCTTATAAAAAACACATTCACACCACACATTAATATTGTTGTAGATGGTACAAATATGCCCTAAAATAGATTAAACCCTGAACCCAGATTTAAGGAGGGAAAGGCAAACCCACAGCATCTAATCACATGTTTTTATTATTTAATAGTAATACATTATAGTTCTTTATGCAACTATTGTATAATAAGGGGTTAAAACACGAATGATAATAGTAACACCTGAGTGTTTTAATACCTAATTATCAACAGTTGCATACAAGACTTTATCTAGTCTAGACCCATAATATGAATCCTCTATAAAAGATTCTGAAACAGTCGCTTACTGCTAACATTAAAACAGCCAGTCTTAATAATCTAATATCATCCATTATTGAGTATATACAAATAAACTAAGTATTATTGAAATAATTATTTATTGTAGTAGTAATTAACATTTTGTATAGTGCAATTATTAAAATTAAATAAAAAAAATAAATTATTAAATTATTGGCGGAGATTCGAATAACCTACTTTTTTTTACTGCGCACGCCGTTCTGGTAGTGAAACACACGTGAATGACAATATTCTTTTTTAAAATACATACAGATGTTCTTTTTTTGAAATTCCTACACATACCACACATCGAGCAGTAAGAATTTGGCTGTCTGTTGAGCAAACCCTTTGCACAGAATGGATCGAAAAAAAACTAAGGAGTGTTATTATGAAATTCAGTACAACATTATATCATCCTTTAGATGATATTATGGTTATTAGGACATTGACTGTTTTAATGTTGGCAGTAAGCTAACTGTTTCAGAATCTTTTATAGAGGGTTTAAAGCATGGGAGTAGATAAAGTAATTCATAGTAAATTTGCTGCATTTTATCAGAACTGCTTTTTATGCAGTACTTAAGTGTATATGATGGGTTTTAATTACAAGATTTTATTGAATACTCTTAATGACGTAATAACAGAACTATTTTGTTAATATATTTTTTTATGTTTATTTATACCATACACCATTTTGCATATAAATATTAAAAACGTATTCTGACATTGTCAAGTCGGTACTACAATGTCATTTGACTTGTACCTGTTAAAAAATTCTGTGATGTAAATTTGGTTATTATTTTCATTTTCAGTGTCTCTACACAGTTTATAAAGAATATAACAAAAATTATAGAAGTAAAATGGCATCTAAGAAATGGAAAAGTTTTAGCAGAGGACAGGGGAGCTATTATTGTGTCCAACCATCAGTCATCTATTGATGTCCTAGGTAAGTTAATTTAATGAACATTTTACTTCAAAATACTTTACACATCTGCTTGCAATATAACAATAATTTTATAACATGTCATAGATATTAGTAAAACAGCTGACATCCTAAAATCCGATGCCTCAAATTATAGCAGGTGTTCCACTATCTAAACTTTCATGTGAAAGTAAAAGAAAGACGGGTTTGTATAAAAAAAAGTACATCATATGACTTAATGCCTTTGATTAATCTATGATCGCCGAGAAATCCTTTGACATGTTGACAAGTTATACTTCACACTGACTTGGTTGGTACTTAGATTATCTTAGATTTCCTCTGAAATATGTCCCTTGTTACTTATCATAGCGTAGATAAGTGTTATGGTTTGAATGTGAGATACCAGGGCGAAATTTGCACGCATCTGTAATTTTTAAAATTATGTGCGTACTAGAAATGGCTTATTATTTGCTTCCGTAAAGAAAAATATAACAAAAAATATCTGAATCCATATATGAAAAATTATCCGCAATGGTGTCGAGACCGTGTAAAATCCGTGAATAACTTGATAATATGATTAGCGTGTCGGAGTATAGTTAAATATTTATAGAATGGTTACGTAACTCGTTATATGTTGTTAAAACCTGTTTATTGATTTGTTTACATATATACGTAAATCATGATTATTAAATTTTAAAATGCCCAGCGAAGCGAGCTTGTTAACACTTAGCTACTAAATCTGGCACTGACTTAAGTAGTAGGGATTCGCCGGTTCTGACTCAAGAGTCAGAACCGGCGAATCCGACCGTTCGTGGTCATAGAAAACTAAAAAAAAAAATTCAAGTTTGGTGTCAAATAATAGGTTTCCGACTACGCCCGATCGATTGCACTTGTCCGTTTTTTGCTAACTTACGTAGTTCCGAAGATAGCTGACGCATTGTATTCGCTCCAGTTCGTTACTTAATCACTCGTCCGGTCACTACTGAACGCACAATGGGTCTTTCGCTTTACTTAGTAATGTAATCACTTACAATGCGAGGATTTGGTAACGGTAATGAGGGTCTTGTGTTAGTTAAACTACAAGAATCGTTTGTAAGGTTTATTATTTCGTAACAAAAACGAATCGAATATACGAACTAACCTTATATCACTACAAATAGTATTGTTTTTAAACATTTTCAGGAAATCGTTCATCGATCTACCATAGTACTTATAATATAGGTACATGATACAATATTCTCCACAAACAGTAGTAAAGTCATGTTGAATTCGATTGGTGTTACAATTCCACGTCCTAGAATTGTTTTCCAAGAACGTTTTATGATATTTGATAGTAGTTAACACTTTTTAAATTATACAAAGACTCCATTTCATCATAGCACCGAGTTATTTGATTAAAAATTGTATCACATATTTCTTTTGTATATTTATCGATGAACGATTTCCTGAAAATGTTTAAAAACAGTACTATTTGTAGTGATATAAGGTTAGTTCGTATATTCGATTCGTTTTTGTTACGAAATAATAAACCTTACAAACGATTCTTGTAGTTTAACTAACACAAGACCCTCATTACCGTTACCAAATCCTCGCATTGTAAGTGATTACATTACTAAGTAAAGCGAAAGACCCATTGTGCGTTCAGTAGTGACCGGACGAGTGATTAAGTAACGAACTGGAGCGAATACAATGCGTCAGCTATCTTCGGAACTACGTAAGTTAGCAAAAAACGGACAAGTGCAATCGATCGGGCGTAGTCGGAAACCTATGATTTGACACCAAACTTGAATTTTTTTTTTAATTTTCGATGACCACGAGCGATCGGTTTTGCCGGTTCTGACTCTTGAGTCAGAACCGGCGAATCCCTACTACTGACTCATTTAAAATTCGAAATCTTAGTAATATAATATAATACAATTCAATAAATACAAGTAATATTAAGAAAATCCTGAACTAAATTCAAGTTTCATAGGAATAGTAATGTATTAGAGTCATACAATGGTTACACTCGAACCATTGTGAGGGTACCTACAAAATACACGGTGTGACAATATAAGCAGCGGTGCACGCGGTGAATATTATGTTTCCTCGCAAAAATTGTGCATCAAAGGCTTTATAAATATTTATTTTGTTAATCATAAGATTCAAATTATAACTAGTGTTATATCCGACCTCGGAATGGCAATATTTGAACCTTGCAAAAATATTAAAACTATTAATAACTAGTATTGACCTCTATTTTATTTAAATAAATCTAAAAATATTTCAATGCAAATCCATAATTTATTAGTTACCGTAGACGTCAGACTTAAGTTTTTTCGCTGTGTCACAGTGCTACTAATATTCGTTTTCGATAGGCAACGCGTCACTGATGCGTTTAATTATAATTATGTGCATGGCGATGATAACCGCTTACCGTCAGCTGCAGATTGTATTACTTAAAAACTGAAATTTAAACAATATTTTACGTACAAACTATGAAAGCATATTGTTACATAAAAATAAATGTGTTGACGTGCTTGAAGTCAAAAGTTGTGTTAGTATTTTACTGGATTAAAGGGCTCATAAATATTTATTGCATGGATCATAAAGTTCAAAATATCACTAGTATTGTATCCGACCTCGGCGTGGGAATATTTGAACCTTGCAAAAATATTATTATAATGACTAGTATTGACCTTAATTTTGTGGACATAAATCTAAAAATATTTCAAAAGCAATCCATAATTTATTAGTTGCCGTGGCAGTCAGACTTTAGTTCTATTGGTAGTGTCAGAGAACTATTAATAAATCGTTTTCGATCGGCAACGCGTCGGTGATGTCTTTGGTGATACAGATGTCTATAGGCAACGATGACCAATTATCATGAGATGGCTTGTTAAGCAGACGACAAAAGTTCTTTTACCTTCCGAAACACTGTATTATCGACGGTTAACGATAATAATCTATACTGTGTACTCATCAACTTACTCTACAAAACACGGTAACCTCCGACAGTGTTTTACCATTAGCAGTCAAGTTATTCATGGATGCATATCCATTAAATTTTGAATATTTTCCATCATCATCACAATCCATTGTTTCCGTCTCGCTGGCCATGTACTGGCGGAACGATTCTTCCGTCTTCAATATTTACTCTGTAATATCTAGACGGATATAAAGCACATTATTTATGTACAATTATGCACGCGAATAAAGTTAAATGCAAAATCTTGTAACAGAATATTTAACAAGCAGTTATATTTTAAATTTATAACATAAATCGTCGCTCCTCAATTATGCCTGAAGGTTGACTGGCAGGGAATGCTTATACCATTAAGTCCGCCTTTGTTACAGTATGTTTTTGGATCAAAAAAAAAAAATTAATAGTAAAAGTATCCTTACCTAACTAACTAGTGATAATTTTGGTCCTTTATGACACTTATTTATTATACTTTGAAAATGAACTGATAATGGCAAGCAAGGTTACCAGATAATTGTTTTATTACAATGGGTTTTTCACGTGTGCAAAATTGTAAATAATTTAAAATCAAAAATTTCTTTATTTTTATTTCTTTATTAAACACACATGAAACAGCTAATATGAAAGTGTTTAAAAAAGTTAAGTGGAATTAATTTCAGGTCTATTTAACATTTGGAATGTTGCCGGAAAAATGACAGCAGTTGCGAGAAAAGAGGTTTTCTATGTGTGGCCGTTCGGGCTGGCCGCGTACCTCGCGGGCGTCGTATTCATCGATCGCAATAACTCCAAGGATGCATACAAACAGCTCAATATGACGTCTGAAGTCATGATCAAGAACAAGGTTAGTGAGTGTAACTACTGTGCTATAACTGTATACTATATGATCACACACTCACATCCCCGCACTAGGACTCCCTTTGATGCGATTGACATGAACGTACATAAAAATATGACAACACAAACACCCATGACCGGAGAACACATAAATTTCCACCGCGGATGGAAATCTAACCCGGGACCACTTGCTCGGCAGGCGATCGGTCATTATCTATTAAACGGGTACGGGGGTAGCTTTAGTTATATCCGCTATAGAGCACTATTTTCTCCTAGTAATTGTGAAGATATCATGTTCAACATATTCTATTGCGGGATTTTGGGAGAGGAGCCAACCTCCAGGATAGCTTAACAAATGCTATCTCACGATAGTAACCAAATCTGTTTCATATTTCGTGAATCACGAAAGCGCTAAAAAAAATGAGCTACCAGCAGTCTCTCATTCAAGTTCCGCGCACGGGCTGAATAGCTTAACGCAATCTACCATTGCTGGAGATTAATAACGGATTTGGCTTTGAACTTGGATTTTGTTCAATTATACATTAAATAATTTGAATTCGAAATAAAACTCACAATTGAATAGAATTAGGTCAATGACGTAGGATGGTTTGTCTAAGAACTTGTTTAAGTTTGTGACGAAAGAATTTATGAAATAAATAAAACCTTAACCAAGATATTCAACTTTTTATATTTTCAATTTTTCGTTGTGCTTGTATTGTTTCTCTTTTGATACTTGAGTAAACTTCATTCTCTAATTATATTCTATTTGAATCGTTATCACACTGATCTTTTGTGATACTAAACTCTTTTTTCTATATTAAATCGGGTTCCAAAATTGAACATTTATTTATTCTTCACTAAACGAATCTCATAATCTTTTATTTTTATTTTTGGGCGGATAAAGTTGTAATTTGATATATACTCGTATTTACAGTTATATGCCATGAATGAAAAAATTTGATTGTGAAGAAATTAAAAAAAAAACTATGTTAAGTGTATAATGCGATGTAACGAAAAAAAGAACTCTGTAGAACACACCGGTATTTTTATAAAATTAAAATACATGGTTTGAAAGATTTGCCATACTAAAAAAATCAAGATTGGCTTATAAGACCATTCATTATATTCCATAACTTGCGGCCCGCCCCCAGTTCGTTCGGCTTGAACAATTATAAAATAATTATATAAATCCCTGTGAACATCTGGATCAATGTACCTTTGAAATAGTAACAAAATGTCAAATAGCGTTTCCCCTTTACAATATACACAAACTGACAAAATTCGCACACTCTCTTTTTAATAGACTAAGTGCAAATTAAAGTCATCAAAACAGTAGGTATTTGTAAATCATGGTATTTATTTTACAGAGATAAAGGTGACGTGACAATTTCCGACATTGATTTTTCCTAAATTAACGTCGATGTAATAAAATTAACGTCAAGATCTAAGCGTATTTTTTTGGTAGCTTTGAACTCAATAATGAATAAAGATAACATTGTATTAATTCATGTCATGTCATTCTAAGCATATCTTAATTAAGCTTTAGAACTATATTTAGTACCTTCACGTTATTTCTTTTTATTTCATGATGTTTAAAAGCATTATCGAAGCAAAGATAAAGATATACCTTCACTCCAGCTGAAATGGGTGTAAAAAAAACGTATAGAAACGATATAGGATTGTACATTGAGTAGTATTGTTTATTCATTTTTGATGTTTTGAAGAATCTGTGTAATATATATAGTAAACGAAATCAAATATATTTCATTGCTATTTATATTAAATCTGATTCGTAGCAACCCGTTAAAACCCGACGCTCTTAGCTAATGGTAGATGTTCTATGTGGCCGTCTAGCTAGTACCCTCCTAGGATGAATCGTGAATGTTTTTTATGGTAATAGCCGACAAACGAGCAGACCAGCCACGTGATGGTAAGTGGTCATCGTCGCCCATGGACATCAGCAAGACCAAAGGTATCACTGATGCGTTGTCGGCCAGGAAATGAGAAAAATGTAAAAAAAAGAATGTATTGGCTCTCAAGCCTCCAGCCAGAACACGACGAGTCGTTTGGCGGCTGACTCAAGTAGGAGGGTGGTAGTTAGTCAAGCTGGCTTCGCGGAAAGATAATTTTACCAATAATAATATTAATGTATTAATAATAATACTGATAATATAATCTTTAAGCGAAGCCCTACCACCAAGCAGGCTGGCTTCTGTCGCCTTTTTCAACACCGTGTTCTGCCAGCATAGGGTTGGGGGGAGTATTCTAGGCCGCCTCAACACGGCCAGAAAGTTTGTTTTAAAGAGTTTTGGTTGCAATGCTGCATGGCAGTATTTCAATTATTCGTGGACGGTGACAAATTACGGGTCTGCTCGTTTATCTGATTTTGACAGTCATTCAAAAGTTACACCGTGTCTTACAGATGCATCAACAATTGTATGTAATACAAAACTTATAACATTACTTTTAATTCCAGGTGAAGATCTGGCTATTCCCAGAGGGTACCAGGAACAAAGACTTCACAACACTACTGCCTTTTAAAAAGGGCGCCTT
The DNA here is from genome assembly GCA_003671415.1 of Megathymus violae. Lineage (NCBI taxonomy): Eukaryota > Metazoa > Arthropoda > Insecta > Lepidoptera > Hesperiidae > Megathymus > Megathymus violae. Next base: position 906,673 of record PDGT01000023.1, on the reverse strand, counting down.
CAACATAGCTATCGCAGCCCAAGTGCCCATAATACCGGTTGTATTCTCTCCTTATTATTTTATCAACAGGAAGAAATACATCTTTAACAAAGGTGAGTTTATGCTTATTCGATAATGTAATCACACTTCGGTAAAATTAAAGAATGAATTACATATATTTGTGTCAGTCAACGCTAATAACAGGTTTAACTATTGTACAAAAATAATTAAGACAACAGTAAGCGCCCGTAAAAACGAGTCGCAATAAACAATTACTGTTAATAGCGGCCAATAATACCTTATAAAAAAAATTTGTGTCGATTCATTCCTTATGTCCGTTTTCAATAATCAATCTAGAAATTCATTTTAAGTTCACACCGATAAATCTTGTGGCGTTTATTTATTTGAACCCATTTCACAAATATCAATAATCTGAATCTTTATTTGTATGACTATTAGCTTTCTTCAGAATCGGTTATTGCTAAAGTTCAGTAAATAGTATTTGCCTTTACTTCAAGATCCTTCATGCATATTGAAATCCATTATACATATCGTATTTCATACTTCGATCTGTCGTACATTAAAAATACATCCTTCGACCGGAAAATTAAATTAAAAGCTACATTCACCTACCAATACATATTGGAAAAAGAGGCTATTGACATACATATATTTTAATCTTCAGTAAGTAAAACTAGATAATGACAGAATATTTAAAATTAAAAAAAAAATCAATATTCAAAATCATTTAATCATATAGGTATTCAGTAAATACACTTATGTACATCTTTTTTTTACTTCTACCACCGTTTCGAAAAGGTGCTTTAACAATGAGGAGAAGAAACGGCGAAAGAAACTCCTCAGCACATCTTTTAAACAACATAAGTTTAAACCTGTGCGGAACTGGTTTCGACACTATTATTTCCAGGCATCCCTGTCATTAATGTACTCATCTATGCTATAATATCCTTTGCCTATAAGTTGTGTTTTAATGCGACGCTTAAAATTCTAATGGGCAACTCGCGTATCAACCCAGGAATCTTATTGTAAAAACCAACTTCAAGCCCCATAAAGGAACGCTGAACGCTTTGAAGACGATATGAAAATGTAACCAAACTATGCCTATTTCTTGTTTCATGATTGTGTGTATTACTTTTCTGCTTGTACGTATTTAATTTTTTTTTAATAAATACTAAATTACTATATATATACTAACTGGCTATGGTGAGTATACCTATATCTTTAAATTTTTCTCTTAATGACTCACGCTTAAAATAATAATAATTATTATTTATTTATTTTCTCGCCGCAATATAATATAGTAACACTGTATATTGTGGGAGACTGATGTGTAAGCTGAGCTTATGGCCTGTATTTCAGGACACAAGACTTCCACCCCTCAGTAAATTAAATTTTATTAAATTAGACCAAATAATTCAAAAATACAATAGCTCTCAATACAATCTCTCTTCGTGAGTGGTGCTCGCGTTTGCCTGTGTGTGACATCTATTGACCTTATTTTTTGTTAACTCGGAATTGCAATGGAGTTCTTAAATATAATGTTAAGCTTCTCGAAGTCGGCAGGCTTACGAAGTTTCAGGTAGTAATAAAAACTACCTGGGCCACTTCAGGCCAATCTGGCCCGTATGCCTTAGGCAAAAGGGGTGAGATTGGCGTACTTGAGGGCCGAAATGAGGGTGTTTACCTGACCCGCTTTTGTTATGTCGATTTCCGGGAATTATTGTTGTTTTGGTTTATTTCAACGAAGGGCGTGGAAAAATCTGGAAGCCCGGAAATCGGTATAAATAGAGGGCAGGGTCGCCCACAGGGCATTCGAGTTTTCGAATACGAAGCGAAGAGTTCTCCCTCTACGAAGCGAATAACTGCGATCTACGAGTGTAACTGTGATAGTGAAGTGCGTGTGAAGGAAAATAAAGTCTCTGCGGAACTATTGTGGCATTTTTACGAGCCTACGGATCCTGACACGTAACAATAATATTAATTATAAGTTGATCTAACAATATCTGACGTTAGACATATTATGTACAATTCAAAAGCTACAGTGTATAACGAAAATAAATAAAATGAAATAATGGTTTATTGTCGCGAGCTCCCTCACTTAGACTTCATTGTACTGTGGAATTGCTTGCCAGAATCAATGCTTTCATTCAATTATAATATCAATAAATTCTTTAGAACTAAATAGATTCTTACTAAGTAAGTACGCTTTACCACTCCTCTGTACATCTCCACTTACCATCAGGTGGGATAGTAGTTAAGAACTAACCTATAAAATCTGGTATCTTTAAAAAGCAGAAAAAAGAAAAGTATAATCTTACTATCCGCAGGTCACGCAATAATTCAATGTCTGGACCCTATACCTACAACAGGACTCACTATAGAAGATGTGCCAGATCTCATTACCAAAGTCAGGAATATGATGGAGAGGACCTACAAGGAACTCTCTAAAGAGGTCTTAAGTGCCCTACCGCCTAACTACCCTCTCGCTACCACAGATTGAACATATTTCCCCTTGTGGGTAAATTTAAACTTCTAACATTGACATAGACAAAAAATACTATAGATCTATCAGTCTATGCTTAAATGAAGCAGAAAAAGTCTACTTGAAAGTTTATCTATAATTTAATAATGGAACAGGAAGTGAAAGGGATTATTACAATTTGTTTATAGTGTTCTTTGTCTATTGCATTGATGTTATAATCCAATGTGATATTCCACAGACTAAAATATTATAGAAAATATTTTTGATCTGAAGTATTATAGCTTGCATATTGTTATGCATATCTTAATCAAGTTTATTAAATATATGATTTATTTGACATTATTATAATAATTGCTAGGATTACATGTGTGTAACATGTTAGAGAGATGTGCATTACAGATGGACGGACCTACAAATATGGTTCATGTACATATTTATGTCTTCCCAGTTACCAATTCGAAACATCAAGGGTTTGATAAAATTAATTTCTGTTAAGAAAAGTTCCTGTTGTAAATGATCCATAGTTATACAATTTTGATTGTTTTATACACCCAGTGTAGTTAGTTTAGTGTGTTTTGTGTAAGCTTCGGAATCATCGTTTTATATTATTTTAGGATGACAAGACTCTTTTATCTTGCCCAATTCGATTAAATTTTGATTCATATTGGATAATCTAACATCGATTTAGGCTGAGGTGAGAACATTCATAAATGTTTAATCCAGCAACAAATCAACTCGATATCGACAAGATAGGTTAAAATGATTTATTTTCGACCAAAGTGACTTTTCCATTTTATTGTAATTGTTGAAGAATATTACAACTGTTTTATATTTTCTATACTTTTGAGAAATATATCAAAAATGTATAGCAACGATAAGTCGTAAACAATTATATGTAGTGTTCGTGCCATGACGTTCGTGCAATATTATTGTGCTATAAAATTTTACGAGTTATCTTGAAATACGTGTAAAAATGATCACAAAATATACACAAATTGAAAAACACGTGTATAATTTATGAGAACATACGAAACCATAATGTTCATTCCAGCAAAAAGTTTTAATTGGAACACGGCGTCTCCTTTTTGCGGCCACGAGTTCTATGAATATTATAAACCTGTTCAGATGGATGACGACATATGTCAATAAAAGTAAAAATGTTCTGTTCTATGCAGTTATAATTAAATACAGTCATACTAACAGATACAAGAATTAAGTACTAGCAGTGAAGCATTGAAAGTGATGCAACATATACTGTCTCGAATACGTACATAAATGTTCTCTTTGTTTATTGTGCTGCGTAGTTTGTGTTGCATTTCAATTGTACGTTAAGTCATCGCTTACATATAGAATCTCATTCACTTTCAACGGACGCATGTACTTGCATATCAATAAGTTTTGAAACGGTTTCATCTCTTGCATTGTTAATTATTTACTAGGGATAATAAGAAGTCATCATGGCTACTAAATATTTTGTACTTTGACCTCAAACATTACAAAGAAAAATGTAATCATCAAAATATAAGACAATTCAATTGAAATGCACTTGGCGCGTGCTTATAAGAATCATATCTCATTGAGACTACGTTTAGATTAAGATAATTATTTTTAATCTTGTTTTTCCTAAGGACATTTAAGTTGTTTTAGTTCTTATAGCGGAATTGTTGATAAATAGAATTCCTGTGTGTATATCCATTTCTTAGTCGCTATTTTCTCCGAATCTACTGGATGGATAAGGTTCAAATTTGCTTGCAGGACATATATTAAGAATAAACATCGAACGTAATCAATTGTCTAATAGCATATACACAAAGCAAAATCATCTTTATAAACTGATCGAAAATGTGCTCATATTAATTCAAATAAATAAAGTCAAGTATAAACACGTCCTTGAAATTGCTTCAGCTACGGGAGTGATGGAAGTTTGTATTTAGTTCTATCGGTAACTACAAACTTCTAACAAGACCCTCATTATGTCGTTCAGTGGCGTGGTTGGAAGGTTATCTTTTACGCGACAATTCACATTGAAAAATGGATACGTTAGACCCAATCTGTGCAGCTTAATTGTCTTCTCTGATTCATAACAAATAAACCATGTCAGTTTTAAAGGGTCTTCTCACTCGTTTTATAGTTTTGACATACTACTACTGCATTTTAAAAGTAAAGTTCTTTGGTCAGGATGTTGTAATTAATTAATAATATTAACAGATTGATATTTCCAATGAGTTTCTTGTAGTATGGATCTATAATGAAAAAGAATTAATAATATTCACAATTTAATGTAATGTGAAGTAATACACACAGCATAGAATTACAGCTTAGTACCCACCTGTGTGTGCTGTAATAATTTAACGGACATATTTTATTTTTATTGCTCATTATGAAACTTAACTTAATAATAAGCTTGTAATAAATCAATGTCAAGATATTGAGAGTTACTAGTCCTTATTTTCAAATAAAAATAAATTTATTAGCGTATAATACTTAATTCGCAAATTACCAAAAAGTGCCAAAATTTTCAGTAAAAGTTCAATAAAATAGACGCCACTTTTATCTTATTTCATGCCTCGCCCAAGATTGTCTGAAGACTTAAAAGTGTGCCACTCTCCTTTGCATATACTACATAATTAGACTGCCGAGGACTTATCCTTCATAATAGCCATTTTTTTCTAATAGTTTTGATTACTATTATATTTTTCATCGATGCTTTTTTATTACTAATTTTTAACACTTTTAGTAAAAACCCTTTGAGATTTTGATCCTTGTTGACGAAACCAACCTTATGACTAAGGTTTTGTCGCACATCCTTGACCCAGTTTGTTGAATGAAAATCTCTTGATTTCTGTATTATAACAAACATTTATCTTTAACGAAAAACGATCGGCATAACAAGAGATAACAGTTAGTTTTTCAGAAAAGGAGATCTTATCGATACACAGCTATCTTTTCCAAAAAAAAAATTGGAAAAAGAGAATTTGCAAAATACATCGAAGTGGTAAGATACATTTGAATTAAAAACATTAAAATGTATAGGGTGCATTGGGGTAATTCCGATAGAAATTTATATGACATGAGCAGAGGTTTATGTTTCAGTTAATTTTTCAAAGTTATTTTATATTAGTTCCCATAATTATTTTACCTTAATGACTCAATAAAACGATTTATTATTAATATTAATTAAAATCATGAACACTTTATTGGGTTCTATAAATTAAAATGTTGAAATGCAAAGTAATATATTTTGGGTCTAGGGTATATTACGAACTTCATTGAGGTAATTCCGAAACTACTTTCTCTATGCTCTTTTTGCACTTTGACCGAAAGTTTAAATTTCTTTTTTAAATCGTAATTACCTCTCGCATAAAATATCATCAATTTTGTTAATGTTATTCCTGATATGATTTTTAGCAACATTCTTACTTCGGAATTACCCCCAAAAAAGTATAAGGTTCTCAACATTTTAGTTAAGTATTTATATGAATGATAAAAACTAGATGAAGATTTGCATGCAAGGAAGCTGAGCGAAACGAAGAGAACTAATAAGGAATAGCAATGTAGCGTTCCCGTATTCCCTTGTTTCCAGTATTTTCCCCTGGGGAATATGCGCAGTATGTTTACAATATTCCCGGGAATATTCCCTACTTTCTCAAGCATGGCACAATGCTAACCAGGAGTACTTAGAGTGGTGACGTACATTCCACTCGACGAAAGACGTCCACTGCTGGACAAAAGTCATACGTACGAATACCTACACAATATATGGAAAAATAAAAATACAATAAGAGTAATATGCAACGAAATTATTATAAAGACGAGTAAAAACTCCCATTAGAGACGATAGAGACGATGCCACGTAATAATGTAATGTACATCTAATTAAGACAGCCATGGTTTTCTCAGTTTGAGATCCAATGCTAATTGGTAGAAAAATCTATGCGGGGTTATTACGAAATTTGTTTATATCGAATTTACCCATCTGGGATAATTCCAGAAAAATAAATAAGTCCACAGCTCTGACGTTGTGTTCCTGTCAAAAAGTCATAAAAAACGATAATCTATCATAAAAAAGAATAAAAATTCAAATAATCTACCAGAATTTTGAGAAAAGTATGTTGGGGTTATTACGAAACAACAAAATTGGGACAAAAAACACTTGTTTGAGAAAACCTGACACTGTGCAAGTGTTGTTGACACTACTGGCTCACAACAAATGACGCGGGCAGAATTATTAAGATGCCCACTAGACCATTGTTTCCAATAAAAAAACACTACTAACGATTGCTAGATATTTTTAATTATCAAAATATACCCATTTTCGGATTCACCCCAATGCACCCTACTTGAAAGTATTTAAAAAATTTAAGTCGTAATGAACTACCTAAGATGGTGGAAAAATTTGCTCATAGCGTCGTCTGCGTCGCCACATTCGTATTGTCCCTGGACCTTCGTGGTTGTCCAGCAACCGACCGACTACGGCACTTTAACACTGTGTAACGAAAGATCTCCTAAAATGTGAGAGACATCGAGGATTCTAGCAATAAACAAACTTTTATTTAACTTAGAAAATTCTAAGGTAGCCTCAAATACAAAAGTGGTTTTAAATGTGACGTACTATTTTTCTGAATAGTGAATAAAGAGTAGCTGTAAATCGTCCCAGCCGTTAAATGTTAGACAACTCGAGCATCATCAAATGTTAGACAACTTTAAAATGAAAATGAACTATATGGGTAACTATTATAGTAGATAAGCCAATGTTCGTCAAATAGTTGTCAAAATGTGGTTTTAAGTTGTTTTCTTTGAATTGTTCTTTTTTTAATTTACAATTAATTTCTTATAGAAAATTTACAAAGTGCTTTAGATCAGGATTTTTAGATATTTTTTTAATATCAAAAATTATAGTCTGCATAATTTTTAGGTTTTAGTTTCTAGACGCTTTGCTCTTTATTTACTTAAATATTTACTTAAACTTTTCGTTTAACGTATATTAAAAACATGTATGAGAGCAAGTCTAAGTAAAGTACTTTGCGTAAAGTAAGTAATTAGTACGTTGAATAGCAACAATTTTCTGTGATTCCGCTGATAATGTTATACACGAGTTGCACTACATTGACATATTTCAATTGTCGGTCATTTTAATGTAAACGAAAAGACATTATCACGTTCATTATGCAATGTCAGTATTATATATATATATATATATATATATATGCCTTTTATATATATATGATATAAGGATTGCGCAGTAACTAATTAAAGAACCAGTTACAAACGAGGAGGTCGGATAAGGTAGTAACCATGAAATTTGCATTAGAAATAGGTATTAAAAAATAAGTTAGTTTTCGGAACGTCAAACTACGCCATTGCTTCAGAAAATCTCCACCATTGTTTGTAATGGAAGAAGAACTCACAGTTAAAAATAAAACCCACTAACTACTAATACTAATGATACTTATAAATATGATTAAGTATTATATTTAGTGCTAAGTATTGTTACCTCTGTCATTCAGGTTTTAGCAATCTTTAGCCTTTAGAATTTACAATGACAAAATTTGTAAAAAAATCTATTTTAAATTGTCACGCATCTACCTATGACCGAATATAAACCATTACAAAACCTTTTGAGTAGTCAATTTTCAAAGTAAACGCTGATAATGTTGTATTAACTCTGAATAAATTACGAGGAACGCTTTGCTGGTGATAAGATGGAAATATCTTGTCATTTTAAATTTATTTTATATACAAACTTAAAATAAACTTAATATAAGGAAAACCGGTTCAAAATCTAATGCATAGTTTCACGGACTGATGGAGATATAGATAGAGTTAGACTGTTTTATAGTTTAACAAACTCCAAATGTTTTTAACACTTAATGTATGACACTTAAAATTTTTGCAATTATTTTCGAAAATCAAATAACCTGTATGTATAACTCTCTAATTAGTCATGAAATCAATGAGCACCCAAATAACATCAAAATGATCAGATCAATACACACTTTCTCAAAAAGTCTAAAAAATTTAAATTTGTACTGTATGAGAATATAAATCCTCTTTATCAATTATTTTCATCGATTCACAACATTGTGCCGAAAATATATGCATAATATGAACTTGTGCATATTTTTTTATACCTAATATAGAACAATGCTTGACTATATCATACCCGAGGGTAAATGACGATGTAATCTTAGATTATGCCAAATGTCACACTACAAATTGACATTAACGTGTGACATTGGCACTATACCGTAGTGATGGTGTTTTTCATATGTGATTGAAATTTTGTCTTGTACCTCCAAACACAATCATCACGAATTAAAAGAACATTAAAGAGCTGTTTTATGATTGTTTCACTAATTTTGAGCATAATGTACGTAGACCTGGATGAGATTTGATGCAGTTTGAAAAATACTTTGTACTTTTTAACGATTACCAATTAAACCTTTAAATTTAAAGCACCATTTGTCAAGAAAAATTCCACCAGTGTATATAATTTGTATATTTCTATTTTCTATTAAGAAATGCAGATCTATTTTAAAAAATAAGTATTGCATATGATTAAATACAGCTATTATTATATTATATTATATTATATTAAGCCAATCCTCTACACTGATATCACAACTCTGCAGGTCAGGCGTACTTACCCCAATACGCTTCCCCCATTAGTGGTCATTCTGAATCTCAAGTTTTTCTCTATCTACCTGAAGGTCTTCGACGAGGTCTATCGACTAACACTCAGTTAATGTATAAAGAGTAGTCAACAAACAAGCCAATATTTGAACTTCGTAGAAATTAATATTATATCTACATTCAGATATTATGATATTAAGAATAATTTTAGTCGACATATAAACTTAGTATTTAAGGGTATCTTTAAGATTCATGTCGTGATATATATTTTATGCATTGTGATGTCTATCTAAACTTTTGGTGTCTATGATCTACATTTCGATATTTTTAAAGTGTGTCTAATATCTTTTATTAAAAAGGATAAACAAATGGTTGTTTTATTTAAACATTAAATATTAATTTATTATTAATTTAATATAATAAGTGTATATTACAAGCTCTGTTCGACAACAACAAAAAATATGTACCACAAACATTTGTATTTATCACAGCCCCATTTCATTTGTAAATATTTTATAATATACCTGAAACAAATAAAAAAAATATAAGGTATCTGCCAATAATGAATTTAACGTAAACTTAAGTATAACAAATTTGAATTGTATTTTTCTTAACCAACTTTAATATCTCGATATTTTGAAAAATTGCTCTGATGGTCTAGTTTTTCGATAGGGAAAATCTAGCAAATTGATACTTTTATGCTTCAGTGTTTGATAAATGAAGCAAGCTATGACTAAATATTTTTTGATTACAAGGAAAACTTAATCAAATATAAATATTCTCACACCCAAACTATGATTCCTATTGTTGCGAGCACGGCAGACCCACAAACACCGACGTCACAAAAATTAATGACCCGAAAACAAACATTTATGTCACAAATATATGACCTGGCCGGGAATCGAACCCAGGAATCTTCATCCGGCAGGCAGGGTCACCATAAACTATGTAGGCTTCGGGTCGTTATGAAACTAAAAGATAAAAACCTTACATAAAAACAAGCAGTTTTTTTCTTCTCACCTCTTACATAATTATTCACATATACGTCTTGGCAACGTTTCCGCTGACACTCGAGAGAATTCCTGCTGCATCTTATTCTGCGCGCTCTCCATCAATGTGTATATCGCCTCCTTCTGCAAACCCTCGGTCTCGATCAATGGCAGAATTGATATGATGATTTCACCTGGAAATATATTAATACTTACTAAGTATATTAACAATAAGAAATTAAGAATAACAAGCGGCTACTTTGTACAATAATGGATATACGGATGTAGCACGGGCTTCTAGCCAGCGAGGGAGCTGACGGGATGCTTAATAATAAGTAATCAATGCAACTTGCCAATACCAAGAACCTCACAAGTACATTGTCGGCCAAAAAGGAAGAGGTAATTTTGTTATTTAACTGACACTGCAACACCTAATGCCATTACTTAAAAATCGAGGGATCTAAACTTTAGTACACGAACGAGCTCCTAGAAAACAAATACAAAATGTATTGTAATTATTGTGTATTGTTAGGTATATGATAATCAGAAACCAAATAAGACACCCAGCGGGATAACTAAGTCTACACGTCAGTTAAAATAACATTTTCACAAAATAGTACTTTATTTATTAATTAAAATGTAATAATTAATAATTGTATTTATTGCAATAGACAACGTTTTTATTGTTATCATATAATGAGAATTGTGTGAAATTATAAAAAAAATTAAGAAATATAATATTATTTCGACTATAAAAAAAAAACAAAAAAAATTGTTCTTATTAGCCTTTCCACGTCCACCCGCCATCGCGTAAAGATCATCATAGGCGCTTGATTGAATTAGTCCCTCAGATCGCGTGATGTCTAAATTGACCAATCAGGACGATCCACGGGAATATTTTAGCAATTGGGAAAGCTGCCTCCGCCGCTGTCCTAGATAGTACGTAAGTGTAATAAAAAAGAGTCTCGCTTGATTGCTCGGATGTTCAAGTCGCATGTACTTTGTATTTAGTTAATTATGTTAAAAATAAGTGCAGTTATTAAATAAAGTTCTTTTCGTGTTCTTTTAATAAAAAATTACTTTGTGTTTACTTTTTTGTGTTAATGAAATTTTTAAACGTTTCACTTTTAACGATATTGTATAAATGGCTAATATTTTTTTTATGAAACGTGTCAATATTATGAAATGGCCGATATTCTCATGATATTAACAATTCCGCGATCGTACTACGACATGTGTATACATCGTCACAACTATAAACATGTTTAACTGGAACGCAGGGATGATAACACCTTCAACAAACTTCAATTTGTAGATTACACCCACGTGTGTACATTTGAATTACGCATAAGTGTGTTATTATTAGGGACATGAATAGCCTGATACACGTTGTTGTACTATATTTCCTAAATCTAAATTATTTCGATTTATAAAAAAAATACTTATCAATAACTTGATTGCAAAATCTATACAGGTACTTTTGTCTAAAGAATTACATAATAGCCTTGTACGCATTTGTGTACATACGTTATTATTACGAATTCAATTGATGAAGTCTTCGAAGTTCACGACCTCTATCAGACACACCGACGATTACAATACGACTAAATCATTTATGTGCTGTGAGAAAAATACAAATTGTATCATTATAATAAATGCTAGGTAACAAATTGTTACGCAATACATATTATAAACGTGATAGTGGGAATTTTAAACGCAGTTACAAATAGATCTTAATCGTAGCGATAGACACGAAAGATATCTAATCTGTTTAAAATGTATTAGCTAAAAAACAAAAAAAAATATTCAAACAGGTGTGACCGGATTACACTGACAATATTCCCCAAGAGACTAATTACCAACCCTGGCTTCGCTTTAAGAAACAATCGTCACGTTTAGTAATTGTAAACGCATCAAAATATCGTAATTTTATTATTATTATAAGTCAATACTTAACTACGATCCAACCTGATTACAAGTGACATTGAAGCTAAGTAATATTTTGGTCAGACGCTTCATTTAAATACAAAAACACCTTCAATTTTATTATTTAAGGAGTCCATTTTTAATCTTTAAATTAGAAACATATTTCTGTATTACATTTCAAAGTTGAATATCGCACATTCTTGAAAAAAACTTAAAATATTGAATTACTCGAAAATTATTTATATTTGGATATAGGAGTCATAAGCGCTAATTTGGTTGCAAATGACCTCCCCTACATTCTCCTACCGGATTGCTAACATACATATTTCTAGTTAAGTGTGAAATTAGATTTTATAATTTTATGATTTAGTTCTTTATTCATCTATTTCACTAATAGTTAATAAATATATACATATCCTGTCCACAGAGTCAAACCTTAATTTGGTAATTAAATAATAATACTTCACAGTTACAAAATCTCAAAAAAAAAATCTACACACCTAACCTCCCAGACCTAATGGATTTGGTGAACAGCGAATTGAAATTGATTCACCTGAACAACTCAACTAGACTAGCAGCCCTTGCAGCACCATATAATACTCGCTTGTCATTGAGATTCCCACATATTTCATTTATTGATACCTTAAATTTTATAATTAAAAATTATTAAGTCACCGGATTTAAAAAAGAGTTTTAATGCGAGCTTCATGGCGATCCTTACTAACCTGAACCAAATCGATGCCGGTTAGAATCCAGAAAATGGTACTTGGATACGACGACTGGTTGGATAGGCGCTCCAGCGTCCATGGCCACGTGGAAGGCACCTTTGCGGAAGGGAAGCAGCTTGTCGCCGGAGTGTCTCGTGCCTTCGGGGAACAATAACAACTTGCGCTGGAAAATAAGAAAAAAACTAATGTAAGAAATAATTATAAAAAAAATTAAAATATCATATCAATATGAATAAAGTAAAGGCTTCTTTAAAGTAAACAGCCAACAACCAAGTGAGGTCCGAAGGAGGTGAGTTGTTAGCGGGTCCCTCTCTCAAATTGACTAACGTTATAAAATCTGAGAAATTATTAACTTAGTGTTTCTATTATAAATTGCTTTTTCATATGCTTTTTTAGTACACTCTACTTATTTTAAAACGAATAATACAGATTAAGTTATTAATAACAAGGCCCCTTTAGGAAGAGAAGAATCCTCCAAAGAGAGAATGGTGGTCAGTTGTGATGCCATCAGGGATTATTGTCAAGAATTAACTTTTGTGAAAAAAAATTTTGCTCTTTGGTTTATTTTATTTTTGCCTTAAAATAATACAAAACGTTTGATAAAAAATAACTAAATAAAGGTAACTACTAAGTAATAAAGGTCAAAAATCTGTGTTTAGTAAAGATCATGAGATGTTTGTAGCAATGAACACATTAATACCTCTGTTTAACACTCATTACAATCTAATACATTATTTTCTCACTTACATAACTACGCATTTCACAATGAATCATAATATATCAAATTCTATTTTCATTATTAATGGTTTTTGCTAGGACATTCTATCCAAGATAAATGTCCATCTTGTTTAGCGTAACGGGCAAGTAAAGGTCAGTACTAAATAGCTGTATGGTATAGTATAGTTGTAACCTGATTGTAGTTACCAAACAATAAAAAAAGGGAAATCGATTAAAAAACATAGAAGAAAATGGTATTGAATATAGATGACATATGTAACATTAAATCTTATAAAATAAAACAATTACTTATTAATTACCTATACGAGCCACATTTTAATCCTTACTAACACATGCCGAAACGAAGCGACAATAAGAGTTTATATCAGGGATGTTATGGAGCTGCGTAACCGTAACCGAAACTATCGGAAATCCGAAATAAAAATATATCCGAAACCGTAAACGAATGCAATAAAAGTTTCGAATAATTTCGGATAGAGGCAAACTCTAAATGAAACAAATTTTACCAAGTTATCGCCGGCCGAGGTGATATATATATGTTACAGTTAAAACTAGTTTTTACATAGAACGCGTTTTCTCTAGTTAGAACTAGTTTTCACTAAATGCGTTTGTTAAAACTAGAATTAACTAATGCTCAAAATTGAATATCAGTTATAAGTAGTTCTTACTAGACAAAACGCGTTGTTCCGAAGTGAGTCAGTTAAAACTGTTCTCAAACTTCATCGTATCTTATTCTCATTGATCGCGAGACGTCACCTGATTCGACGAGTGCGGAGGAATCCCTTTCCGAGCGCCATCCGCGCGCTGTGTGCTCGTTCGTTCTAACCAACCCTATCCTAACCTTTTTTTTACGTGGGGAAACCCTCATGGGTTTCTCTCAGTCGCGGGGGCGACTGAGAGGATATGTCAGACTCCTACCGGCTAAAACTCCACGGTGTTCCTCTGAAAGCCCTTTGTTGGGACTGCGGGTACGCTCTCGCATTCTTCCGCGGTCCCGACGGCGTTCGCTCTTCTACAGAGCCCGTCCCTGTGCAGGATGAATCTGGAGCTACTTCATCCCTCTGTCTTTGAGGTGCACGCGGGAACACCGTGCGCATCACCTCGAGAATCTAACCTAATTTAAATTCTAGTTTTAACAAAGGCATTTAGTAAAAACTAGTTCTAACTAGGGAAAACGCGTCCTATCTAGAAACTGGTTTTAACTGTAACATATATACTAGCCGCATCGCTGTCAATTTGGGACGGTTTTTATTATTACATTTTTAAGGCTATTGTTCTTTTCTATAATTTTAATACTAGATAATACCAAGAAACAAAGTTAGTGTTACCTTATAAATATATTATATATTTTTTTTCCGATTCCTAAATCAATTAATATCCGTAACCGAAATTATTCGAAGCAATTGGATAATCCAAAATAATTTCATATCCGTAATCGACACCGGTAAAATATTATACATATGTATATCTGTATCCAGATCCGAAATTTCATATCCACTACATCATCCCTTGTGTAGACATGTCTTTATTTCAATTTTCCAAAATTTAGATACCTTTATCCTGCAATATGTTGTTAATAGATACAGTTATAAATTAAATTAATTTTCACTGAATAGAGATTTATAAAGAGCATGGAAACTCTAATGAGATGATTAGTTCAATTTTTATTTCGTGCATTTCTGAAAACCGATGCGTAAAAGGACATGACTAAACGCAGATGTAAAACACAGCCTTGAAATTACACTATGTACCCAGCTTAGAAATTGTCGAATTTTTCCTTACACGGAGCATAGCGTTTGAGTAATAAGTAAAATTGCCGATCCTCATAAAGATAAAATAACTACAAAATCCACTTATACAAAGCTGCTAGTCACTGGCTTGATTGAGTAGTTCTTAAAAAAGGACAACTGTAAGTCATTTTTATGATAGGACTTAATTACCGCATGTCCAAAATTGAAGTAGAATAAATACCTACTTGTCATTTTTATACGCTTTATATTAGCTTGACTTGTATTTATGTATCTATCTATGAATGTAACGGAATCTTTGAATTACATTTTCATCAATTTCAAAATGTTCAAATCGTTTAAAATTTTGCATATAAGTATAGAGAACTGATGACAATACAATAATTTCATACTTAAAGTATGATTTTGTCATTAATCCATCACAAAAAAAAATTATCGTCATAAGTCATAAGTTATATGTCGGCTGAAATGTGACATATTATAAACATTGTTGGCTATTCTTAAGGAATAACTTTTCTGTGAAGAACATAGTTTTTACACGCTTTACATTACCTTGACTTATAACACAGGAAAAAAAAAGGTTTAATAAAGGTTCCGGATATCAGTTGTTGAAAGCACCTCACGCTTTTTTTATATTAAAGCTAACTTTTAACTAACCTCTCGAAAAAAAGGTTTAAAAAAGTTCCAGATATCAGTTGTTGAAAGTACCTCACGCTTTTTTTATGTTAAGGCTAACTTTTCTGTTAGTTACTTTATCTTATTTTGAATATTTTCAAAAAATTATAGAATACAGAATTAAAGGAAATTCCCTCTCTCTTTTTGTTTCTCTTTCTCTTGACCACAAACTGTGTATTGTAAGATAATTTTAATTTTTTTAGTTCATTCGCTACGAAATTCTTATTCTGATTGATTTCTTAGTTTTTTTTTTAACTGTAATTTATAATATTTCAAAAAATTCATAATTTCTCTAATACGTTTACTGTGAGTCAGGCTCATACTTATTGCCCTTACCGCTCACTCGAGTCAAATCCACTAGAAAAAATTTAGTACATTTACGTCGTTAAAGCAAATAGACGAAGCTTACATAACTAATGTGTTAACAAGCTCACAGTCCACACTTTAGTTTTATCGCTTGTTCCTGACAAATTATAAATTTGACAAGTTTTGGACGCGACAAGGCCGTTGTAGTTCCAAGATCAACAAATTTGTCAATTTACATTTCTATATGTCCACACAGCTGTTCGTAAATTAATAAATATAACGACACCAGCTTCTGTCACTACAAACATATTTGTCACCACAAAGTTTCATCTACTGTTACACGATTCTAATTAAGTACCTGAAAAACCATTTGCTACTCGAGGGAAGACCGATTTAATACACTTCCATCCTTTGTGATCTTCTCACTATCACACTAAATCGTACTAGGATTCCAGGACATAGTCACACATTTATGAAATTGAACATGACCTCAAGACATTGAGGCCCACTGCAAGCACAGTTCTCTTCTCATAGTCAAGGAGAACTAGAGCTGACTCTACCACACCTGCGCCCTGACTTTGTATTTTCATCAGTCTTACTGCTGAGTTCGGCTCTCCTCGCACAATGAGTGGGGATAAGACCATAGTGTGTCACGATAGCCAACTGTAGGTTCGCAGACTTCACACACGTTTCAGAATATTTTGCAAAATTCTCAGGTGTGTAGGTTTCCTCAAGATATTTTACACGAGTGATAATTTGTAATATGTACATCATTTGAAATATTAGAGGTGCGTACAAAATTTGAACTCCAGTCTCCCATTCGGAAGCCCGACACGCAAGCCAGTATCAACATTTACTTTGTATGTTTAGAATTTAGATGGATGTAAATATTAAACAGCATTCATTTATGTGTATAACTTTCATTGCAGCTGACATTTTACTTTAGTATCTATATTAATTATCGACTTTTAAACTCACGAAGTGTTTACGTATGATAAAAGCAATCACGTGCGGTAATTTCGCTGTGCATTGCATTATTTTTCTGTTATATTAAGACGGAAACATGATTGGTTGTTATTCGAAAACAACTACTTCTGTATTTCTGCAACGACTGCTAAAAAATCTACAACATTCCGTAATTTGACGATGGTTGACCAGTCTACGGAAAAAGTACTTTGCAATATACAACACAACTAGTTACACATGATTAGACGTGAAATATTACGTATATACATATGAACGGTGAGTAGGTGCGCGAAGGTCACAGGACGGACGCCTGCAGGAAAATATGTTTCTCGCGTACACAGACATAATATTGACGTTGACATCGTTAGCCTCGCCTTTGCATTCGTCACTCGGTCCATGATGACTTCCTTAATTATGCGAATCATTAGTGCTTGCACGTATGAAAAACTTTTGAACAAAGCAATTCTGAAGTAGTTCCCGAAAGAAACAGTCAGCAAAAACGCTACCCAAAGGTTGCAATTCCGTAATGCGATAAAATTTTTCCACGATGCGTAAGGAACCATTGTCAGTCTTGTCACGTGGCTTATTCACGTAATGACTGATGCCTGTAACGGAGTGTCAACTGATATTGGAATTAATTATTTCTGAACTTGGATCTCTCTTAATTGGCTTCATTACGACCGATACTGACATCTCTGAATCAAACAGCTTGACGATTTGTTTTGTTCAAGTGAATAATCGGACTACTACGGATTTCACCACACTGATCTCTAACCAAGTTCGACCTTTGTTGTCCACTTAGCCTCCTCTACCACCAATGATACTGCAAAGTCCCGCATCTTAATTGGCATTAATAATATAATAAAAGTGCAAACGCTAAAAACACTGACAACAACTGACAACCTTAATACCTTATGAACTTTAACAGCTTCGGTTTGCTTGTTGAGTACAGCGCGGGCTGAGGAGGCGCCGCGGTCTATAAACACGGTGCCCCACATCCAGGCGGCCGTACCGAACGGCACCAGATACTGCAGCGAGCGTTTTGACACCACAGTACATCGCTCCATCAACGGCCATAGCACCGCCAATACTGCAAAAGAATATAAACAGTAGGTGTAGTGCATCTATTTTATTAATAGCTTTCAGAAATCTTTGTTTTTCTTAGACTATTACGACTATACTGCTACTTTTAATTTCGACTATTAAGTACCAATCTTTGTGTTAACAATTTTTATATCAGTATTACAGCAGTGGTAATCTAGTTGTTTGAACGTAGGAACCTCGCCAAGAGCCCTGCACGCACCTCTAATTTTTCAAATTATGTGCGTATTACAAAGTAATTATCACTTGCTTCGGTGAAGGAACCTGCACACTTGAGAGTTTTTATAATGATCTCAAAGGTATGCGTAGTCTATCAACCTGCACTTGATCAGTGTGGCGTACTATGGTGTAAGGCCCTCTCATTGTGAAAGTACCCGAGGCCTACATTGATACAATATGGGTTGTTATGATGACATAATAAGTTATTGTTCCTTCTTTTTTCTTTATTATGTTTATTTATACGCGAAATATTGACACGAGTAAGCGGACATATACCAAAAACCACCTTGTTTGTAACCTTACTTCATAAATAAACGATTGATTGATTGATTGATTGATGACGTGTTAACAATCGATAAATATCGATTCAGCCAAACACGTACCACTAATATATAATATTATTTTTTATTATTCCATAATAGTTAGTTAGCCCCTATTCCCTCTCGCAATAATTTTGTTAACATAATACTTTATATTTAATTGATTAATTTACTATTATCATAATAATTGTGATCTATTTAATAACCCACTACGAAAGATCGTGTAAACAAGATTCGAGAAAATAAAAAAGAAAGAACGACTGTACTGTACTGAATATTCACCAACTAAAACTGTTATTAAATTTTAATATTAATAATTCAGAAGTGAGTAAACTGACTGTTCAGAAATAAACAGTTGGTATATATTTTACTTAATGTGGAATGTTCTATGGTATGTGGTTCAGCTACAGATATTTAATCTGTTTTTCATGTCTAAACATTGACTTGGAGGTGGTTTTAAAAATGTCAATACACTAACTGTTGTAAATATTTTCAAAAATATTATGTACATTGAAACTACCTTGAAAGTTTTGTTAAGAATATATTCACAACATTAACGCTAAGAATACAGCTCAAGTAAGATAATACCTTTTAGACTTGGTAAAAGTTATAGTTCATTAATGGGTAAATCTATATACAAATTTACAATAAAATTCGGTCAGATATTATAAATTTAAAGCTCACATCAAAATTCAGGGCTTATACCAGAATTATTTCAAGATTTTTAAGAACCTAATATTATTCGTTGTTTAAATTACAATATAATTGGAATCAATTAAATTCTATGTCACAATTTTTTTGAGTTACTAATTAAGGTAAAGGGAAAAATATAAAGTACTTAAAAAGTTCACTATAATTTGACGAGTTCAAACCGCGGAAGAAAGACTGTTGAGTATTGTTTAAGCACGTATAACAAAGAGCGTTGTAATTCAAGCTTCTAACAGTAAAGAATAAGAACTTTCACAGAAAACATTAACACCCATTTAGAGATAACCTTTCAGAGATTTCCTACATCTAAACTTCTAACTAGTTTTAATTATAAATTTAAAATCTAAATTGCCACCCTCATTTAATGATATAATACCAGAACGATGCACATTGTGACCTAATTCAATTATAATTTCTTGAATTTCAACTAGAATTCAAGGAAAGATTTTATACATTTCAAATCAAGTATTTGAAAATTTCTCTACGTTCGGTAATAGTGAAAAATGTGTTACGTATTTAATGTTTTTAATGCATACTGTTACGAAAATTCTCGAAGGGTCGGCCGAAAACAATAGAGACCATAAAAGAGCCCAGGTAGTCATAACATCTACCTGGAGCACTTCAGGCGAGTCTCGCCCTTATATATTCAGTTAAAAGGTCGAATATGGCATACACAGCCCTTTTGCCTGACGCGTATATATATTATATTGTTTTATCGATTTCCGAGTATTATTATTAACTTCACGCGAAAGGCGTTGAAAAGTTTGCGATCTAGAAGTGCGATAGCAGCTGTGTAAATGAAATAAAATCTCTGCGGGACTATTTTGGCATTTTACGTACCTGCGTATCCTGAAACGTAACAATACTATTGTTCATTAATAATTTTTCAATCTCAACACCGAATATAAAGAGCACAATCTCAAATTTAATTGTATTGCGTAAGATCTTACATTTCAACTAGGTAATCAAAGTTACGTTAAACCCTTTCACAGGCGACGTCTAAAGAACCGGTCTCCGCTTTAACTTTCACCACGATATAAGACGAGAAACTAAAGTAGGTGTGTAATTTGTAGAAATTTTTGTAGGAATATCAAGTTTCAAAAGTTCAGTCATTGCGGTTATCTTTATTGTACATCATAAATAATGAATAATTAAGTTTGCTAAACCATTGTACTTCACAATTGGCGGCCGTTATCACAGCCACCTTTTCCAAACAATCATTGCTTGGAATAAGTAATGTATAAATGTATAAAATACTGTAAAAATATGTTACAATTAACAATAAAATAATATAGTAGTCCATAGAACAGTAGTTTTGTCCATAGAACAGAAGATGGAAACGTTAGAAGGGCAACAATAATGGAATTAACATAGGAAAATGTACGTTTGCAGATACACAGTAACAATTTGAAATCTCAATATTACGCCTAAAAGCATGCTTGCATCGATTAACTTACAATTATATACCAATTTATAGCATAAAAGTAAATATATATATGTATTTCTATATAGGATCTATTGATTACAGTATGTCATAAACAATGTTGCTAATTAATTGTTATAAATGTTACATTATTAATATTTAAGTAATAAATATGTAGTATAAGAATATGAAAAAGTTTCCTTTTTATAAATCATTTTTTAAATAAGTCTTACAAATAGTATGATCCGGGTTACATACCTGGAAACTCGTATAACTATCAACATAACTAAATACGTTTTTCATTTTATAACAATTAGAGCTTGACTACAATTACCTCTAGTAGTAAAGGGCACAAACTCATTAGCAACTCACTGACAACTCGGGTCAGTAAAAATTGATGTCGGTCGCTCATATTAAGGCTCATATTCTATTATCCTTAAAAATAAGTGCTTACCGTACAAGTCTAAGCTGCTTTGATGATTTAGAAGGATAACAGCCCCTCGCGAGTCATCCACATTTTCCAAGCCTCGTACCGTCCATCGTATACCAAGTACTCTAGCCGAAATCCTCAGTAATGCTGCAGGTATTCTATATGATAACAGATAAATATTATCAGTTTCGTAATACAACTATAACGGAGCAGTATCATTACATATTTTAAAATTATAATGCAAGCAAGCTTCGCCCAAGTAGCACAGATATTGAATAAATATTTTCATACTTTTTATACAAGTTGAGTATCGATATTAAGCAATGAAGCCATACAGTGTCTACTTATACTGCTTGTCCAACAGTGATTACTGACATAAAAGTCAAAATATTTTCTTATTTCATTTTCTACCTGTTTGCCTGTGTGTCCGGCTATCTATCTATCTAAAATGTCTCTGCCCTTAACCAAAGCTTTGTGTACAAATTGAGATCTTTTGAAAATTATACATTCATGCATCTAGATTCGTTCTCACGCAAAACGAAACAAAGGTAGGTATTTAGTTTAAGAGTAGATCTTGGAGCCTCACCATATGCGTGAAATGGTTGCCGAAGTGATTTTACAACGAAATATAATATACCATATAACCCCATAACCGCCTCAGAAACTGTACGACATCAAGAAAAATATTACGCCCATTAATTCCTGTCAAAGTCCTGGGACATATCTCCGGAATCAGAAAGTGTGGATTGTGTGGAATCTATGTATCATTTGATCCGATTATTAGCCTACTGGAGTATAAGGATGTCTAATCATAATTGAAGAGATCTTACAGGTACTCCATCGCTTTAGGCTGCGGAGTACAGTCATCTCACCTTTCTTGATGATTTTTAACCTTCCCGGCTAGCTAATATCCTCGTACTGGATTTAACAGTGAAATGTTTCGAATATGTTCCGGTGGCGATGTCGCAGAGCCAGCTGGTGTAAATACGAGAATGTTCCGCTAGTTAGGATGACCATCTATGGCAGTGACCACTTACCATATTCAGTTTGTTTTGCTGCTATTAACATAAAAACCAACCGAAAGCGAAGTCTTGAAACACGCATGTAAAACTCTACAGCACAACACGCATGTACTAAACCACCCTCGAACTTAGCTATTTTACTTAATCGATCACTAAACATTTACACAGGCTGCAGGTTTATGTAATTTATAGCGTAATAACATTTAAATATATATACTTACAACGCATTTTTAGGATCAAACGGTTTAAGCAGCATCAGAGGCAGCGGCGCTGATGCAAATATTAGCGACACTACGATGAACACTGTGAACTGCAACAATATTCTCATTGTGTAGATGTGTGTGTAGAATTTTAACAATTTTTTCTTTCCCTATAATTTCTTATCACGCAACCCCGGTGCCACGTTTTTTTACTTTTAAATTGCTCTGGATAATTACTGATACTGTTATCTGTTCTACGTTCTCATGAAAAGTATAGACCATTTAGTTTTTATCAGCCATTCTATGATTATAATTTTGAGATCTAACAACCTAATAATCCATGCTATATTTAACAAGTTTTGCTAGCTGTTCTGTCAGTCTGGCTGCAACGGTATCATGCGAAAACCACTAAACAAATTAAATGGGCATATTTATATCTTACTCGTATATATCACAAGGCGATGTTTAAGGTAGTTTATATCTCAGAAAATGGATCTGTCTCCGCTAGATAACAGATTAAAGTTACTATGGAAATAATAAACATAATAATAAACATTCGTCTCCTCACAAAAATATATACAAAAGTATCTCTTATACCTCGTTCTTTATTTATTATTACATTTCTCGTGAAATCTACCAGTTTCAATTGGGAATACTTATCACAGGACAATTATGCTGTTTATAAATACAGTGAAAAGATAGCAGTTCATACTGTCCAAAACAAACTGGCATCATTATCTGCATAAATCAGTTACACTGCATGAGTATTATATTTAAATGAATCAATTTGCAAATTAAATCAAGCCAACGATAACTTCAGTCAGATCATTCAGTCAGGTCACTACGAGTAGCTCTCGAGTTCAGGTATCAAATCTACATTAATTAAGACAAATTGCTTCAGTTGAATTTTCTCATACTTGCTTATGGAAGCTATAAAATATTTTTTAACACAATTGCTCAAAACCTAGACTTTTCCATATCTGTTTAGCGTGCGGAAAATCATTCTTTCCCGCACTATTGCTTTCTGTTTTTTCCTGCATATAACCTCCAAATGCATGAAGGAGGCTTTTAATGAAAAAGTTTTGTGTACAAAACTTTTGTATGAAATGACTATTTTACAGCGTAAATACTTTTAATGCATGAATTAAATTAAAAAAAATATATTTTATTTATACACATAATGTAAATAAAAAAATAAGACAATTAAAATTATTTTGTATTTAGATAAATTATTGTTATTGAATTGGCTGAATGCATAGAAACCGTTGCCCTGAAATAAGAAACTTACTTCCACGAAATTATAATTCAGAATTTTTATTAAGATTAAAATTTGAAAAATATTTTTACAGTAATCCCCCCTCTATCACGATAGGTGAGTTCCGCGTAATATGAAAACGCGTTATATGAGTACCGTGTTACAAGGAGGATTACTCTATTTTGTTATTTGTATTGTTATTTTTTCGCAAATTAATTAAAAAATACGTCGTTCAACACACGTGCGGAATTGTATCTCCACTCGTCTCTATTGTGGACCCTTCGGCTTACGTCAAGAAACCGGGACTCGTGAAGAAATTATATACGCACTTTTATCGAAATGTACTACTGATCTGAGGTCTAGTCTAGAACTAGTCCTATAACATACAATAGAAGTTAGTCAACAAATTCAGAAGGCTTACTAAAAATTTAACGAAATAAAATATCATACGTAGACATGATACGATACTGAGAGAGTAAAGAGACGATTTTTAAATTTGAAATGATCTTTGCAAACCTTTAAAAAATCTTTGCAACATATAAAATCAAAAATGAATTACAGGACCAAATCAAACAACCGTTATTAAAATATATAAAAATATTAACGTAACCATTAAAATTTCAAAGTTAGACTAACAAAATTAAATAGAGAAAAGTTTATAACGATTGGATTACTAGTACACCGATGCCTCAACACTAAACTAACCTTTATATAATATCTGGCTATTGAACTGATTGTAAACAATATAATGAGGAGTGCCATCACGCATCCGACTATAACGTTGAACGCAGCCATTTTAATTGAAAAACCGTTTTTCTCTCTGAAACCTGCAACAAATAACATTTCCTTATACATACAATAATGATTTAAAAGATTTCCAAAATACAGGCATTTAGGAGTTAAATTTCTATGTTTTTTAAATAATAAATCTTTCATTCAACATCAGTCCATATCTTTTAAAGTACAGATGCATATATGAAATGGTTTTTTCTGTATAACTAGTTACTACCCTGCTTCTAATATGAACTACGATATGTTCTTAAAGTATTTCGGTTGTAGTTAATATTCAGGTATTTTTACAAAATATTAATTGAATAAAACGTATTTCCAAGAACTGTTTCCCAGAGTAATGTTACATCGGCACATAAATCTTTTGCACTAACGTGATTCAAAATAATGTTAATTCAGTAATAGAGTTTTATCAATAGGAATAGTTATTCGAGGCAATGTTACATAATGTGCACAAACAAGAATGGAAATAAATCGTGCAATTCTACCATTATAGTAAACGATAAAAGGAGGGAAGACCAGCACATGTCTAAATATAAACAGTTCTCATGTCTTAATAAAAACATGATTAATATTTGGGCATCGCACAATCACTGTCTGCAAAGTAAGCCAAACAGCCTAACAGTTATTAATTAGTAAGAAGACTCGAATATAATGACCCCGTAATATTAAGAGATATTATAGTATATATATAGTGTAGTATATGTAGACTGTATACTAAGTGTATACTATATACTCGAATCCCTTGAATCTATTATATCACTAAACTTTACTTATTAATAAAAATAAAAATTTGGTAGTAATCTACCACAGCAACATAATACAAATATTGTTTTTAACGTAGATTAATATCATAACAAATATAATCGGAATGTACCGAAATATTGATGACAAAGTATTTTTGTCACACACCAATGTTATCTTTTAGTTGTAGAAACCAGGAATATTATGGAGCTCTATAACCGTAACCGAAACTATTGGATATCCGAATTAAAAATATATCCGATAAAAAAATTTCGAATAATTTGATATACGGGCAGTCTATATGAAAGATATTATGACAGGTTTTCGCTGGCCTAGCCGATACACTAGCCGCATCGCTCTCATCTAACCATAACCGAAACCGGTAAAATGTTATTCATATATCTGTATCCATATCCAGATTCAAAATGTCATATCCATAACATGCCTAGTAGGAACAAAAGCATTGTAATCTGTTCAATGCGACCATCACTTCTACTAAGTTTAATGTTACACCAATTGATAATCAAAACAATGGAGAAATAAAGAATTTTCTTAACAAAAAATTAAAGACAAAAATTAATTTCTTATCCCCATCACAATGAAAATAACTTGTAAAGCCAGCCACTAGGGAGATATAATGAGACGTTGTATCGAGTATTCTCTGCCCTTAACTTTATAACAGCAAGTGTTACGATTAAGTTAAACTTTGATCTGTGAGATCCGTATATCAATATGGATGTACACAAAGTATCAATTGTTATACCTACATGTTTGTGTCATTATCGATGCTCCCTGGCAAACTGTATTTATCGAGATAACAAGTTATATGCATCATCTAGGCATGGATTGATCATCCACGCTCACGACCGAGTAGTGCAATTAGTAATGAACTTACCTGCCTATCCATAAGTCTCGGGTCCGGTTCCCGACCGGAGCAGACGTTAGAATTTGACAGATAAATTTTATCTACGATTTTGGCTGTTTATGATGTCTTACAGTAACAAAGGGTTTCTAGCGTCCTTTCATGCCACCCGCACTACACACAGAATAATAATTCGGTGGAACTGGCGGTGCGACCATTTATTTATTTTATATGTATTTTGTTATCCACCAACAGTCTAGATTTCAACAATTAAGTGCCGTAGTATATCTAACGATACTTATATGACACAATAAAATTACCACAAATATTAAACAAAAATTAAGAATAAAGTTTGTATTAATCTAGTTTGCAACAATTCCCGAGCACAATGTATACTGGTATATGTATACTTCTAAATATGCGTAGCACCTCCCTCCCACAAAGGAAACATAATTTACAATAATTAAAAATGTATAATAAACATACATATCATCAACACGAGTTTCGCCCCGAAACGGAGCATCATCAGGGTAAGTAAACTGTACTCTACCCTCTATTTTTTAATGAAAACGTAACAGATATTAATGGCTGTTCTTTTATTACATACTAATGAATTATGGATATTTAACTTAACATACGGACATACCTAGGTAATTCGTCCATTTAGCAATTCATATAATATCATCCCACAAACAAGATAGTGTTGATTAAATACAAATGATCTCTGAATCCTGAACCACGCGTGATAGTTAAGTGATAGCGATAACCCTAAGAGTAGTTAAATATGTATTTCTATACACGTTACATTTATTATGCACTAACCGGAGGCAATTAGCGTTATATTTAATTGTAATTTAAAATTATAAATATATAATTAGCAGACTCTTTACCTTTGATTTATATTATTTGACAATTTTAGTATCCGCCTAGAGTATTATTGCTAGTGTATGGAAATATTCAATCGGGTTGTATCAAACCAGTCTTGATGTAACATAATGTCAGTTTTATAATTAATTGGTAGGCATTCGAAAAAGAAACCGGCGTCACAATAAGGACTAAGCTTTGGTGGTCGCACAACAGACAACAAGTCGATTGCACAGTGGCCGTTGTCCTCTGAAATGTTGAAGCTGCGATCCTTGTATTTCTTATAAACGATTCTTCTAACGTCTTTCTAAACTTAACCTTTTTCTTGATTCTAAGAGCTGCAGCAATCCAGAGAACATACTCGTAGTCTTTGGGACAAAGCGATGCCGATAGCATTAATTCTCTGCGAGTGATTTTCTACGATAAAGTCCAACCTTCCCCACTCACTTTTAAGATTCATAAACATTTGCCTCCATTACCTATGTTCCTGACGTCCGCATATTCATAGTAACTACTATACCGAATTATTGATTATTATATAAATATATCGACGGGTGAAAGCCGGATTTAAGCGAAATTTTGGGCGATACTAAGTTATATACATTGAGGCGGATTCTATTTTGATTATGATTACTATACTGAATAAATTGATGTTGTGATATCCATATTATATTTTACATACGAGTATACATTTTCAATATTACATATCGTATAAGTTATTTAGCCTGAACGTCATTTTAATTTCAATTGACAGTTGAGAAAAATAGCTTACTAATATTAATTTTGAGATATCATTTTATGCTTTTTGGCTTACTCTGAAAATGTACTGGAGTTGATTAAAACGTTTTTCCTGCTGCTCATTGTACCTTTGAAGAGAGTGAAATCCTTTTTCCTTTTCCCCAAAAATAGGGACTTTAAGGCAATTAGTATTAAACAACAATTATCTTTGTAATTAATTTTATATAGGGACTTTAAGGTAATTAGTATTAAACGACAATTATCTTTGTAATTAATTTTATGTAAATTGTATTTGGTATTCGCATTAACAATTCCACGTTTTTAAATGAATTTAAGTAACGTTTACTACATTCAGATTAAGTAGTGTTTTTTATGATTTTTTATCGAAAATTAGAAACTAAATCTCTCTCCTGTAAAGTTAAAAAAAATGTTGCTTAAACCAAATAGCCTTTCACCCCTCGATATAAAATTAACGGCATATACGCCACCAAAATTAAGTAAATATCTGAACTTGACATTTCAGTATGCTAATTATAAAAATAATAAATTTTAAACTTTCTATTATACTGTTTTATGAATATGTAAACATCCTTAACATTGTTTATTTATTTTTTTCTTTTCTACAATGTAAATTACGAACTTCATTATACAATTGAATGATAATAAATAACGATATCAATTTAATCAGAATAAAATGATGTAAAATTAAAATGTACATACATTGCTATAACCAATGAGTATAAGGTAAAACAAGGTAACGATTTTTACCGCCGATGATACACCTATCTATTGAGCAATCACAGAAGAATGGGGCCACTATTGTACGACGATTAGGTCACTAACGAGCTCGGTGTCCAGTTTGTTGTTAACTTTGCTTAAATATTTTATTTAAAATGTAAACGAAGTCTTACCTACGACAGTTCGATGATCAGTTTGTACTTAAGAAAGAATTGAAAATTATCAATATTTAAATCTGAATTAAAATAAGGATCAATTTTCCGAAATGTTCCCGTTTTCTATTTGAATGATGCAACATTAAATATGGGTACAACAAAATAAAATATGTACTGGACCGTCAATCAAGTTGATCTGTTAATTTTAATAGGTACACACAGTCAAAACGGATCCCTCATAAAATGGAATTTTTTACCGATTATATTATTAAAATAAAGCTATACTGTACGTACTCCTGCGGGTAACGTACGTCTCAGGTTCAATTATTATTAAAATTAAGCTCATTAAAAACGTTGAATTTTACTTACGTCTGCCAAAATTGTATCACTTTCGACAAAATTAAATACTAAATATAATGTATCGTTATTATACAATAAAACTTGTGGACCACGCGAAATTATACGACACTCCTTATCATTAAATATATGATGCTTGTCGGCGTCCGACATGGAATGACAACAGTCAACAACTGAACTGACTCAGTAACCACACTTCGACTTCCATCGCAAGTGTCGCACGTGACGAGTGCCTTCATGCGATAAACACTCAATAAATAGGCCTATTCACAATTCACAATAATTTTCAGTGTTCCCGTGCATTGATATTGAGTAGTGGTAATAAAGATAGTAAAAGACGAAAAAATCGTATTTTTCGACTTATTTATTCTAATAATAAAACTGTCGTTAAGCTAAGTTTCGACTCATCACACAAAAACCATAGATTTTGATGCAACCTTAGTGCAGTAGTTATTTTATTGGTAAACAAATTCGAGGAATACGGTATACTTTAAGATTAAATTTTGCTCGGTAGATAGATACATGTGGACACGCAGATCCAATTTTAGAATTAAAGAAATACAATAGTACCGACTAAGAAGAATTAGGGACGAGACGAGAGGTTCACAGATGCCAACATCAAAGATACCTATTAAAGTCGTTCTAAGGGAATAATCTCGCGCGGTGGAATAAAGTAACTAATAAACAAATACAAAGCCGAATTGAGAACCCCTTTTTATTCAATTAATAAGGTGGTATAAAAGTACATATAACGTTTAATAATGACGTGAAGTATAGTATAGTATGCGAGTAACGTGAAATACTGAAGTAAATAACAAAATTCTGAAATGGATAAATTATTTTGAATTTGATTAAAAATAACAGTTATAGTCTTGGACCAAGGATGGCTGATTAAAAGACTATTTCACAAAATAGTTGGTGTATTTAAGATAGGAAGCAATTTAATTAATCAGAACTTTGCTCGGGTCGCGCAGGAGTCCCGGAATTTTTACGGTAAATACGAAAATGCCCTCAACTCGCATGCGCGTCGCGTACATCACACGAAAAAACTTTTACCTGCCTAGGATTAGAGATGTGCTGTCACTCTAGCGTTGCGCTTAGTCGAGTAGGCGAGCGGGTGCTCGACGTAACCTTGAGGTACGATGAGACGACTCGATCACTTTGCGTTCTATATCCTCCCCCTCCAAGTCCGCAG
Organism: Megathymus violae; assembly: GCA_003671415.1. Lineage (NCBI taxonomy): Eukaryota > Metazoa > Arthropoda > Insecta > Lepidoptera > Hesperiidae > Megathymus > Megathymus violae. The sequence continues at coordinate 876,362 of PDGT01000023.1, read as the reverse complement.
AAGGGTCATGAGCTGACTTGGGATACTTCTTCGATCAAAATTTTAGCACAACTTTCCGCATTAACTTCAGCTAATGGGAACAACTCTACCCATGTGCTCGCAGTATCTTCAAGGAAGATCCACTTCTCAACTTTAGTACTCTCTGGCAAAGGTCCAAATAAATCCATGGCACGCACTTCAAACTTTTGTTGCGGGACGGGGGTTTGGAGAAGACCAGCAGGTTTCAGGTTAGTGGGCTTGAACTTTTAACAAAGGTCACAAGACTTCAGATACTTAGCTATGTACTGTCGGATGTTAGGGAAATAAAATCGGTCTTTCACTTTCTTAAGTGTACGCTCTAAGCCCAAATGTCCAGCAGTGGAGGCGTCATGAAGTTCTTTCATGATTTCTTCACGCATTGATTCTGGAACGATCATCTGAGACTCCTCGATCAAAACGAAACAACACTCCTCGTGAAAGGTAATATCCTCGATCTGTCCACCTATTGGCAGCATCATTATTTTCAAAATCAAACAATATCCTTCTTATTATAGGATCCTCTAACTGAGCCACGCGTATCTCTTCAGAGCTACGGTGAGGGAGATTCACTGACCATGGACATATATTACATGTGGGACCTTCGTCCTTTGCTGAGGAGCATACAGGGCGGCTAAGCGTATCAGCCACCACATTTGCTTTGCCAGGGGTATAGCTGACGTCTATATTGTAGGCTTGAATTTTCAGGGCCCACCGAGCCAGGCATTCACTTGGGGTCTTTAACGAGAGGAGCCAGTTTAAAGGCGAACAGGCTCAGACGACTGAAAACTTGTTCTAAGTCTTGCAGATGACTTTGAAAGTCATCTGAGATGATAACAATATCATCCAAATAAGCTATCACAGTTACGTCCTTCAAACCGGAGCGAAAACGATCCATCAGCCTCTGAGACGTTGCCGAAGCATTCTAGAGCCCGAACGGTAAGCGTCGAAACTGAAATGTACCAAACGGTGATACAAAAGCTGTTTTATGTCTGTCTTCGGGTACCACTTCATCTTGCCAGTAGCCGGATTTTAGGTCTATGGTTGACATGACACAATTGGACCTTGTGGACGATACTATGTCATTGGTCATAGGCAGTGGGTACTTGTCCGTGCGCGTGACCCTATTAAGCTTCGGGTAGTCTACGCAAAACCGTATTTCACCATTCTTTGTTGACACAAGTACCACTAGTGTCGCCCACTCAGATTCCGTTTCCTCTATCACCTCCTTTTCTAACATCTCTCTCTTACTAAGTGTAAACCGATAAGGTGGTGTGGAGATGGGCGCTGCATTCCCTGTATCTATTCTGTGTAAAGTGAAGGGCGTCGACCCTCCCCCTACACTAAAGATATCACAGTTCTCCTCTAACAATGTAGCCAATTTTAACTTATCATCTGTAGGTAAAGAACGTCCTCGCACTCGCGGAGGCCAATACTAGAACTAACCGTAATGCGGTTCTCAAATTCATACTGTAAATCATATGAGCCTGAAGAACGCAAAGAGAAGCGATTTTTATCGAAATCAAGTACCATGCCGGCGTCCCGTATAAAATTTATACCTAAAAGAGAATCGATAACGCCGAGCAAGACCATAAAGAGGGTTGTGATTGCAACTCCCTGCACCTTTACATTTACGAAGACTATTTCTACAACTTGTATACGTTGAGATCCGTCCGCGAATTTTAATTCGGTTTCTACAATTTAAAAACAATTGGCCATTAGACCGCAAATGACTATCACTAGCAACGGATTACTTCGCACCAGTATCTAATAAAGCGGCACCTACGGCACCAAACACTTCGATATTAAAAATCGGACGCAGTCGCGGATTTAATATGGTTTCACAAACGGACACTGACTGTATAACGAACGACGTTGTCGGTTGTGTAGAGGTATGTTTTTCTTTGCACACTGCGTAATTAGACCGGATCACACCAGGCGCACCGCATCCAAAGCAAGTTAAGGATGGGCGCAGCTTCGATAGCGCTGCAACTGGTTCGCTCTTCACATATTCCGAATTGATTCTATTCGTATGTAAAAGCTTACGGCAGTCTTCTTTGACGTGCCCGAACATTTTACAAAATACACATCTGGGTCTGGTTTTGTTCTGCGGCGTACTGTCAAGTTTCACCGCATTAGCAGCTGGTGATGAAATAATTGTCTGCCTAATGGTCGGCGATGGCGGTGCCGCAACGGTAACTGCCGATGATCTCCTCGTTGATGTTACAGCGGACGCCTCTTCCAGCACATCCTTCACTACTCGAGCCTGTTATAGCAGCTCGGTGAATGAAGTGAAGGCACTTCGTGGTACCTTTTCGCGAATTCTCCGATGTAGTAGACCATAGAACATATCAAGCTGAACGGCATCCTCTGGTAGTGTGTGTAGCGGCAGCTGGGCGATTAAGGTTTTGATCCTACACACAAATACATCTGTCCACTCTGCACCCTGCTCTTGACTGAACACTTCTCTTTAGATTCTATGCGGCGGGAGTCTCGGACCGAATGTTTGTCACAGTAAATGAATAGCCTCCTGCCAGCTCGCGGCAGAATGTGTGACACGCAAATACCAGGTAGCTGTAAAGTCTGTGAGCCTCATTGACAGGCCTCTTAAAGCAATGTCGCCGCGCACACTAACACAACCTTTATAAATCTGGACAGCGTCAATAAAAGCTAGAACATCGCCAGCACCGTCGAATCTAGCTGTACATTTAGCCAAATTTGTACTTATAGTTGCCTATAGGCTGCTGTGACCGTAGTGTTTGCAATAGAAATACCAGTTGTTGGTCTGTCATACCCACCGGTGCAGACATTGGTGGTTGTGGCATGGCGGTGGGCGGAGCATACATGTGCTGTGACATTTGCGGATCATGCATCTCACACTCGTACTGCTGCGGTGGTGATAATGCCGAGCCACCGACGGACGGGAGTCCAACCAAGGTGAAAAGAGCGCCTCCATCGGTTGACGGCATCGCACCGTCAAACTGCTCGCCAACAGCCTCTTCCTGTATAGCACGAGTAGCACTATTTGCACGCGACCGCGTTAACACCATGACTGTTTATGCACTTAGTATATAATGTTCTAACACAGTAATAATTACGACACTTATCGCAGTAGGTACTAAACTAAAGTTCCGTCAGTTCAGATTCCAGAACATTCGTTACGTACACAACGCGTGAGTAGGTAGATAGCAAGCATCTTTCTTTGCACTACTAGTGGACTAAGATTTTAGTAAACAACTATCCCAGGTAAGTAGCTAACTATTTGACTCAGTTCCGCTGGGAGGACTACAATGTTACAAGTATGGTTATTGTAGAATGTTCACAAGTTCGAACGTGTTTATAGGTATAAAATGGTCGTTGGTTTTCGAGTAGGAACACGACTGTTCTAGGAAATAAGTAGGCACTAGAACGAATACAGACGTGAGAAAATTACTTAACACAAAATCCACTGTATATCTAGTCACTACAAATTGCGTATTTACTTAAAAATTCTGTTTAAATTGCTTCTTGTGTTCAAAAGGTAACGAAGCTGGGGCGCGGGCGAAGTAGGTAGGTATGTAACCACTACATGACGCCGCACGAAGAACCGAAGAAAGTCAGTTTTTGACACTAAACCACTGTTTCATTATTTTTTTTACACCAATACACACTTAAACTTTTAAACATGAAAATATTGTTCAAATATAGAAATTTTAATACTGAAACTCGGCCCCACGTTGGGCGCCAGATATATTCGTGGACCAAGGGTGGCTGATTAAAAGATTATTTCACAAAATAGTTGGTGTATTTAGGCTAGGAAGCAATTTAATTAATTAGAACTTTGCTCGGGTCGCGCAGGAGTGCCAGAATTTTTAAGGTAAATACGAAAACGCGCGCAACTCGCATTCGCGCCGCGTACGTCACACAAAAAATCTTTCAGCTGCGTAGGATTAGGGATGTCCTGTCACTCTGGTGTTGCGTTAGTCGAGTAGGCGAGCGGGGACATAACGTATTCTTGAGGTACGATGAGACGACTTGACCACTGTGGGTGCAATTGCACAATTGCGATTTTGCATCAATTTGCAATTGTGCTATACAGTAGATTAAAGCATACTCTCCCACGCTGTTTGAGTACGGATTAGTACTCAACTCAAATCTTATGCGATCTGAGATATCCAACTAATGTTATCTAAAAATAACAAAGGAAATTGATTGACGGCTCAAAGGAAGTACTGGGCTCAGAACTGCTTTAGAAATTTTGCAACCACCCAATCAACTACCAATTCTACCCGAAGTTTTTTACCACAGAAAATCGCTTACGATTGATATAAGTCGTCTGACTAATCTGGCTATGATTATTTCATCATTTGAACCTGTATATATCTAATATTATCCGAACAACGGCACGTTAAAACCCTGAGTTCAAGATAATGTCCACGCTCTTGGCGCACTCTATTGACTGACAGACGCCGCTGTGACGTTAGTCCTTTCTCAAAACATAAAATCTCCCAATCATACGATAATCACTTTTAATACCCTCAAGGTTGAATTCTGTTTTCGTAGAGCACATACAAGCCCCCTGCATGAAGCCATAGTATGAACTAGCAAACTGCCCTCGCTTCACTTCAGAAAAACTACTCCTAAGGTTTAGAAATAGCACCTGCATTGTTTTACGACTGTCTTTATCGTTAAATGAATTACAAATAATTATATTAATTTACAACTTTTTATTTATTAACGGATTGCAACGAAACAAACTTTAAGTATTAAATGATGCTTACACACATTATATATACATTAGTGAAAATCAAAACGAAATCGGTTAAGCTGTTTCTGATATTAACGGGAACAAACGCACCAACAAACAGACAAACAGTTCGAAAAGTATTTGTAAAAACCAACTTCGAATAAAATATCATTTCATTTCAGACAAAAATAACTATTGTTTTGTGTGTGGCCCCTAATAATATTTTTTCTTATATATCGTTCAAATATAGAACGCGATCAGTTAAAATTTAATTATATGTATAAATAAATGAAAGAAATTACAAGCACAGAGCGAAGTTCTTGCACTCCTAGGTATTAAGTTACTAGGTATGTATTAAAATTTAGTAGCTAGATAGTAGTATTTAAAAATAACTGAAGACGAAATCGTTAAACATTTGCGACTTACGACATTGTCAAACAACAATTTGGCAGTAATTATGTACCTTTACAAGTTCAGTTGATTATGCGACGAAATCGTTCCTAAAGTAAGCAAAGTAAGTCTAATCATCGGAAAACCTATTTGAGACTTTAATTTTTTGATAGTTTTTTTTTTCACTACTACTTATGTAGGTACTACGTTATTGTTTCCTACAATTTTTCCAAAAATAATGTGACTACTTTGGAAGAGCAATTAAGTACGTGTATGTTATTAGTATTTTTTGGAAGAGCAATTAAGTACGTGTAGTTTATTAGTATTTTTTTTCTTTTTTTATTTTGATTTTCCCTTAATTACCGTTCGCATTAAAACCAGAGTGAAATAAAATAATGTCCTGCATAATCCAGTTTAAACATTGATTGGAATCACAGTTTTCCTTGTAACGATTTCAGCGACGACATTTTCAAGGTATTTCAACTTTTAATCTACATACAATACATCCTATACAGGTCGAGAAATCATTATGGATCTCCTTTTATATATTATAATATAAACTACGTCCTACTAAATAAAACGTATATTTTCTACAACCAGTTTAGCACATCAGGCTGCCTTGCTGACGTACCTTTTCTAATTAAGAAACCATTGAGAGTTACCAGCACTCATTACTTCGATTCAAATAAATAACTATGCATTATTTCGTCTCTTCAACTAAGCCAGACAGAAAAACCTCAATACTATATAAGACTAAGTACAGTCTGAATTACATTGGATAGTGCAAATCCTTTTCCTTCATATCTCCCATTCACATCTCGCATACCTTCATGGCGTTCTCATTTAAGCACATGCCACTATAGAGCAGGGTTCGAAAACATCCGATATTTATTATAAATATCAAAATATCGGATATTTATGATATATATCCGATATATATCAAAAGTTTGATATATATCCATTTTGTATGAAACCCATATTATTATTTTATTGTATTATTTATATTTACCATTTGCATATGTGTTAAAAAACAGCAATTTTTCAGACGCGACAGACGCCATTAATACCGGCAGAAGTGTTGCCATTTATGGATTAGAACTTATATTAGGCAGTATGTTTTAACTCTACTCCAACGCCATCTACATTTAGGAAGTAGAAATACGGTAACAAACGTCAAAAATTACTCAATAATATAAAATTTGATATATATCAAAAAACCATTTGATATATATCGGATATATATCATGACATATATCCATTGATATACATCCTCGAACCCTGCTATAGAGTACCATAAAATTAATTTAAAAAATTTGAAACGTCCCCAACATAAATAATAATAATAATTAAACTACAAATTGTTGGTCGTATACGTAATGTCTAAAATTACTCCCACTAAATCAATGTTAGCTTTCCAATGACACAAATACACACGCCACACATACACGCTAATAATTACAACAAATATTTATTTAGTAAAGCAAGGGATTTCATTTATTTAGATATGGTACTAAGGCACTCCAACTAGTACGTACATAAAGAAAATATTGATTATTGTTTTACAATGCATCTTTTTTTATCTACGTGATATTCAATCAACAAAATCAAAAAATCCAGACAGCCAAAGGTTACTTACTACCAAGATAATGTACAGGTAAAAAATTAAGGTTAAAATTATACACAGAAAAAAAATCTGTAATAAAATAAATTATAACACTAAATGCATTATTTTTTTCTTAATTTTTTATAGAATCAGCAAAAATATAATCATTAACATTTTGAAATTTTTATTGTAGTATAAGACAAGGTTAAGAGGTGAGTTATATGCATAATTGGATTTTTTGTAATATGTGTGAGATAGTTTTTAATTACCCAATCTTATTTATAGTAGCTAATATTGGTTTAAATTGTTTTGTATTAGTGGAAATAAATCCAAACATTTTGAAAAACTTTTCCTTAAAAAAATGATATACATTTAAATGAGACAAACCATTTAAGCAATATTGAATAAGAAATCTTTATTTTTATAAATTGCTATAAGTAATAAACATAATTTTGAACATAAATAAAATGTGTTTGTGAAGCACACAAGACATGTAAGGTATCATAATTTAAAATATTACTAATATTTTGTGCATTACGTTATTTTTATATAAAAGTTCAGCTTGCATTCTACCATTTCAGCTATAATCAAGGCTGATATGAAATTATACAAAATGTCTAAAACCACCCTTCTTATTGTGTTCGTAAAAAAATTCAATTATTATAGTACTGGGTAGTATTATTTTGGGGTCCGGGGATGACACAATCACAATTTAGTATCTAGGGTGAAATCTGCCTAGAGGTTCCAGTTGCTTACTACTCTCTTTTACTGTAGCCTTCAAACGGGGAACTAACCACAAAGTTGCCAGCCATTGTATTATAAAAAGTACTACACGCTATATTACCTATTATATGTATAATCTTCTATATGAAACCAGTTTCACTCACACTGGTTGGTCATACCAATAACTAATGCAATTGTTATTAATGAAAATTGTAAACTTCATAATGTACATTCAGGACCAGCAGCATTCTTAAGCCTCATCCACAGCCTATAGGAATAATTCACACATGTGCATAAAGTAAAAGGGAATGTATTGTCAAAACATTTTTTTCTTCATAGCTGTGTATCTCTCTGTATATTCATTGTAACCTTCCAAGGACGCCAGTTGCTTTGGTTCAAACAAGTTACCATCCAAATTAATTGTATGGATTTTAGATTCTCTCAGCAAGTCTGGAGTGATAGCATCTAAACTTAAGCAATTCTCTTCTAATCTCAAAATTTTCAGCCGAGGAGCTTGATGCAAATCTCCAAGACTGGATATCTCATTCTGACTTAAGTTTAATTCGGCAGCATATAAGTTAGCCATTCCACAAGGCACCATGGTAATCTTATTGTTGGAGAGCCCAACTACTTCTAGGTTTGTAAGGCCCAATAACTGTGTTGGGAATTGTTTTAGTTTATTATTGTTTATATACACTTGCTTCAAATTACTCAACTTGTTAAATGCGGATGGCAATTGTGATATATTATTATTGGAAATATCAAGTAGTTCCAGTTTTTTTAAATCCACAATTGACCCAGGTAATACTTGTATGGAGTTGAAGCTTAAATTAAATTGTTTCAGAAGCTGAAATCTGTTTAAATCGTCTGGTAATGTTGTTATTTTGTTTTTCGATACATCCAAATTTCGTAAATGTTGTGATAAATTTAACACTTCAATTGGAATTTCTTTCAATTTATGGCTTGATATTTGCAAGACACCCGTCTTCCCCGCGGTGTCATAGTGCTGTTTTAAACCAGAGTTACCCATTAATGTATGTCGTTTACACAAACTTCATTAGTTTATATTCGCAAAGGGAACTTTTCATTAAAAGTGCAAAAGAGTAAAATTCCTTAAGTTACAATCTACTAAAAAAAACTACCTGATTACTAAATGAAAATATTTGTATTGACATCTAAATGACGTTAAGTCACACATATACTTAATAATCTATACACAGACTACAGAATGTAAAAAGGTAGTTCTATTCCCATGAAAGTTATAAATTAAACTATAGATGCATCTAGGTATCATGGCATGATAAGGCGCGAACCAGCACAGGATCAGCGTTTACATTAACGTATTATTATGGAGCACGTGTAAGGGTATTCTTGATGTTTTATAATTATAAGAATGTGCATGTTTAATAATTAAACTCATTATAGTTTTCTCCATATAAACTGTTTACCGCTGTGAACTACGATAATTTGTACCTGACCGAGTTTTTAAATACCGATACTAAACTGTACAACAGTTAAAAGACGCTATTTATTATTAATTAAATAACATGCACCACACATTTTTGTCAATATAGGTTTTTTGAAATATTTTGATTGACACGATTTGTCTATTGAAGTAATAGATAGATAGACTTATAAATAATAAAAAAAAATGTTGTTTGACTAATTTCTGTTACCTCAATTTTTTTCTTCTGATGTTTACATGGAAATAAAATGATACCTACATGAAAGTGAGTTGTTAACGTAAAAAAATACAATATTATTATTTTATAGGCAAGTCACACTCAACTAAAACCGTGACTATTATTATCGTTATGTTTCCTAAAGCTATTTTCCTCATTCCGTTCAGATTTTCGATACTTGACTTGTTTAAAAAGCACTGTATATAGGCAAGTATATCTTTGTTTGAATATTATATAAGTGTTCATTCAGAATTGATTTGTATAATTCTGAGACATTTACGTGATATATATTTGGTTCATGCACTAGTTGGAAAAATAATCTCAATTTTTTTACAACAGTACCTTGGTATTTATATTTGATACTATTTTTATCTAAAGCCGTATTTAAACCCTTAGCCATTCATTTAGTTTTATAAGAGTAAATTAGATTTTCAATACAATTATAATTGATACTATAATAATACTATACACGATAAAACTAATGTAACATGCCTATTTTTTTTTAATAAATTAATTGAATTGAAATTTGAAAATGTTTTCTCAAATATTTTTATGACGCTTTTCCCCAAGAAGGAATTATAATTCTTAAGTCTTATTATCTATGTCAATTGTTAATGTACATTTTGTTTCTTAATATATGTAGCGTTTACGCAGATATGAATTTGTACAGAATAAGCTCTTCTTACTGCGTCGCACTGATGCGGCATAGTACACACACTGTTATTTGCTAACATTATCATTTATGATTTTTCGTTGCGATGCAGTGAACTGTAGACTGGCGGACGATGAATTCAGCTCCACAAAGTGTGAAACCCATAATACCTATGTAATAAGCTAATTATTAATAAAAAATTTGGGTGATTTTTTCCCCACCAAAACAAAAATGGGAAGACTGTTATATATTTGAATCAAGCCTCGTAGTGTCACACATAACACGTCCGAATTTTTTTGTTACCACGTATTTTTGGAAAAATTAGACAAATTTTATCAGTAATAATATTATTGACTTAATAATAATACTGATAATATAATCCTTACACTAAACCCTACCATCAAGCAGGCTGGCTTCAGACGACACCTTGTGCTGCCAGCACGGGATTGGTAGATATATTCCAGGCCGCCGCATACGACCAAATTATTCGGCCTTTTCAAAAAATTAAATTGTCAAAGGGGAATAAATAACTATGATGTTGAATAAACGTGATATTTTAAATCCGAGACATTCCAATAAGTCATAAAATAACTGTAGGTATAATATTTACGTAAATTAAATATTAACATTTTGACAATATTTCATTGTGATAATTCTACATGCTTGTTTTCCTAATACTCAGAAATTCATGGTTACGCTTTTAATACCTAGGCGGTACGTTCTTCCGATTTGAATTGTATTAATATAGCTTATAAAATATTCATATAAACCACTAAATTTGTCCTAATTTCTTTCAATATATTTTTAAAATAAGTCTACCTACCATAACTCAAAATAATAATAAAATTAGCAACTAAAAATATACTATGACTAAATGTGAAAGACACCATACTATAATGTTATATATTAAAAACAATAAATGCTTATATTTTGTCAGCCTTTCTTGATAACAAGATATAACATACAAATGCAAATAAGATAACATGTTTTTTTTTTTATAGATATTTATTAAATCTGGTTACCTTGATTTTATTCGTCCAGGAGAACTCGAATGCGGACTTTTAGTTAGCATGTGGTCGATTTTTTTATATTTCATACGCTACTGAAAAGTTCCACTCTATATCCAACCATTTGTGCTCAATAATTAAGAATCACGGAGCATGCTCAGGGTTGGCTCAAATTATAAATATTTACAATATATCTGACCAGAGTACAAATGGTTTCGGCTAAGTCCGGATTTAATCCGTCAGTCAATTAAATATTTAAACTGTTCCTTCCTTAACCACATCAGTTCCTACGGAACCATTCATCCATTCCTGATATTTATTCGGACTGAACTGGTGACACCCTGAGCATTCTCCTGTTTCCCCGCTTTCTGGTATATATATTTTATCTGTATTCTTTCACTCACATAGCATAGATAATATAGATAAGATGGACGATTGGTTGAGAAATTAGTGTGGTGGTCTGTCTGTTCTGTCTGTCTGTGTGTCTTCAATTCAACCAAAAAGGGTTATCGAAATCGAAGGGCCTTACAATCTTTAAATTTCTACAGATACAAATTGAATGATAAAAGATGTACGGTATTCCACTTTATTTAGCAAAATTTGTGTATAATCTCCATTAGTTACTAGCAATGCAGTAAGCACTTCTAACTTTTTAGCTCTTTACCGCGGGAAAACTGTGATACGTTTGACTACTACAATGGCCGCAATAGCGCCAATGCTTTTAGTGTTTGTTCTTTCAGAATGAAATAGAATAGTGAATTACACTCTCAGTAGATGACTTATAATTCAGAAATACCGAATTGACATGGACATCAACGCTGGTAAGTTTCCGAATACGTTTGTAATTAAAGTGTTGTTGTTTGTAAGATTGCACCTCAGATTTCTTACAGTGCCACTTATTAATAAATTTCATGATAATTATAAACTTAGCAAGCCTGTTGATATATCTAAATTGTTAACACAAAACTATGTTATCTATACAAGTATCAAATTTCTTATAACTAAGTTTTTAATTTAACACGTAAACACAATTGTGTGTAGACTAGTACTTACAAAATATTTTCACTTCAATAAATTTTTCTATCGTCGCACTAGTACACTTTGCGTAAATATTTAGAGTACTCTTATTGACACTGACTGACTGAAATAGGAATAGGTTGTTATTATTTATTTTTCACACCTATAATCAAAAAGGTCTACAGGAAGATATCCATGTATGTGGTTCCAGTTCTATGTAACAAAACAAATTTTATGCTTTTTATGTAAATTATTTGATACCAAATTCTCAAATTAAAAACATACATCTATATTTATTTATATAATTAATTTTTAAGAGTGAAGGAACATGTATTATGGGTACCTTTAGCATTTTCTTAGCTGCAAACACTATTTTATAGAAATTGGGTGAAATTATGTAATTGAGCTGGGTGTATTTGGACTGACACTGCAATCTAAATGTATGTATGACATTTCAAAAAAAATCCAATTTAGAGATTCAATTTTTTTCATAACATCAATTTTAATTCTGTAGAAGTTTAACTTTAAACATCTTGTAAGGAAGACACAGTCCAATTTCTATCTTAAATACAATAAATTACAGTTTAAAATCTGTTTAAAAATGTATTGAAGTAGAAAAAAAAACAAACTACATGTTTTATTAATAGTGATACTTATCATTATTTATTGAGTGAAATTAATGGATTATTCTACTTTACTGTAATCCTAAATACCAATAACTAGACTAAAACAATATTTAATGTACTATTAAATATATTATCAAGCCATAAATGATACACAGTAAAGTAAAGTAAAATAATCTATCTTAAATTATTAAATAATCATTAGCACGGTAGCTAACTAATCCTCTTGCTTTTTGTACTTTTGCTGTCTAATTTTGGATTACTTATGCAAGTGAGTATCAACTTGTGAAATTAATATTAATATTGTACTGTATTTGTGTTTGTTTTATTAATAGTAATCATATAATGGAATATTTCCATCAAATCCAGCTTGAAACATTGTGAATTTTTTATGAAAATCCTCATTTGTAATTAAATCTTATAATACTTGCTTTTATGCCCTTTACCAGAAGCCTGCAAACCTTTCAATGCTTTTTTTGTGTTGCCAATGATTCTTTCATTAATCAGCACCAGAGTTGTGTGATGGAGTAAGCTCTAGGCCTCCACAATTAGGAGACCTATGTCTTGTACTGGGCCCTAAGTACCAATGATAGGAACTCTGTTATGAACAACATAAACTGCACCTCTTGTCTAATCAAAAATATGCTTAAAATATTCCACATACAATTTTTATAAGGAGGGTATGTATGTGTATGTACATAACATAAGGATTTCCTTAGATATGAGGTTGTACATGATTAACACAGGGAAAGTTTAGGTGTACCCAAGACAGTATCTAGCAACATACAAATGCTGTAAGGATCTAATGTTATAACTGAAAATTACCCTGATCTATTGTTCACCATACTGTGTTACGAGGAAGACAACCATCTTTCGACATAAGAGTCAAAAGATGCTCTTGCACCCCAACATTTTCCTTACAAATAAACACCAATATAAGTTGCGATATTGGGGAATTATTTTTGGTACAGATTTTCCTTGTTGATTTTCCATTTACTTGTTTATAACTAATGTATAATATAGTTATGAGTGACTATATGCCGCCATGGGCATACATTACTAGACACTTGTTAAAAAGTTCACAAATGAAAAATTGAGATCCCAGTGTGATGTGATAAAATTGTGTGTTACAATTTTTAAAAGTTTTGATCAAACTGCCATGCTCCAATTTGTATTACTATAGTATTCTTTTAACTTTTCATAAGGTTTTCCCGTTCCTGCCACATGAGTAAGAAATTTATTATTTGTTTTATGTATATGATTCTCTTTCTCTCTCTCCTTCTATCTGATTTACAAATACATTCTCAGAAATAATTTTGGTCAATAATTGTATTTAAGATATAATTCTATAAAAGTTTATTTTGTATGGATGAGTGTAAGGATCTATACTAGAGAACAAATAAACTCTTCTTGACTTTAGTAAATTCTGCCGATCTCTTTTAGAGGCAAGGTGTCACGTTGTTACCATTGGGTTACCTAGCCCCAGTAGCCCTTAATAGGGTGAATGGGAAATAAAGTTCTATAGAAATACAATTGTATAGCCCTATAGAGATTGACAGCCTGAATTTAGATATTGTTTCATTCCAGTAGCCTAGGTGGTGAGGTCGAAGACACAATATTTCTCGTCTACTTTACTGACACAGCAGTCTGATCCCAGACAGATGCTATCAATTTTATCAATTGATATTAATAAATTGTCCTTAACAAAATTTCAATAAATATATAGAGAGCCAGTTATAAAGCTGGTTCTTCATTCCTTGTTTTTGACCCAGTAGGATACTGGTGTCGTGCATGGTAGTGCGGATGTTCGGTAAGCGTGGCAAGCATAGCTTGGATGCTTTACTAACTAGATCGGCCTGCCGCTTGTTATTTGATTATGTCAAAAACCTCGAGGTGACGACCGACACTAATAACTAACGTACATGGACATACTATACATTAGCAGACACTAAGATTGTATTGACACATAGTATCTATTAAGTTTTGTAGGATTTATGTCGTATTCTGTTAACGTAGTTGCTTTCCCAAGTAAACCACGGCCCGTTGTACTTTTGCGGCTTACCGCAACGTCGTTCAATTCAATAGAGGTTCATAGACAGTCCGTAATTTCTACGAGTATTAGTAGAGACATGTTAAGCTATCTAACGGTCGCCACTTTTTATTAAATTAGTATAAATTTTCTTTGCAACAATCCGCAAGCACAATGTATGCAAGCACAATGTGTACTCCTCTTTGACTAAGGGCAATGACGGATAACTGTAATCCACGACAATTATTATTTGCAAGTGAGGAAATTATTTTTACTAACAAAAATTACAGATTATGTGTCAAAAGCTTCCCAAACTTCCAAGTGTCTCAAGCTGTTGAGCTTTTAAACCAGTGTTTGCTGCACGAGGTTCTTTTACGAGAACATGTGTAAATATTGGTCCATACTGGCTACATTTAGCTTATTTGTCTTCGAAAAGATTTTTCCAAGATAATAAAATCGGCTCTCGACACGCTAAAATACTGACCGACTAGGTTATTTCTAAGTAACGATAAAGTATTCTATTAGAATATATTATGACAGACTTCTAATGAATATAACTTTTTATTTTAGTATGTCGAGTAAGAGCTTTTGCACATCCCGGAGTGAGCCTGATGAAACTTCCGATTCAATGGGGCAAATAAAGAAGACTATTACAGTTCCTTCCAAAACAACCTGTCGCTTCTCATAGAGAGAAGTTCATAGTCATAGAAAATAGACATACGAAAACGTGCCTCGTGGCTGTCTCATAATATTTTGCGCATCTAATAATAATACTACGTTCAAGTGCCATAAAGTGCACACAGACAGTTTACACAGACTTTTCATCAAAATATCCTCCTTTGCATTTTATTATTTGTTTTACCAATCTTGGCATGCGAGCAATTAACTTATTTATTGTCTCTTGCGAGATATTCTTCCAGCTGTCTTCTAAGGCATTCCACATGGCCTGCTGTGAAGAAGGACATTGTTCCCGAACGTTTCGGTCAAGTTCTTCCCACAAAAGCTCTATGGGGTTAAGATCGGGACTTTGGGGTGGCCATGTCATGTTTTCCAACACTTTTTCTGACTGTTTCTCGTCTAAATAGCCCCTACATAATTTTGAACTATGCTTTGGATCATTATCTTGTTGGAAAATAAATCCTTTGCCGATTAACTTTAGTCCGGAGGGAATAGCATTTTTCTCCAAAATTACTTTATACTCCTCCTTTTTCATAATTCCTTTAATTTGGACCAGATTTCCAGTCCCATAGCCTGAGAAACAACCCCAGACCATAACAGATCCGCCACCATGCTTGACAGTCGGGACTACACACTGTGGCATCATTTTTTCTTCGGCGGATCGTCGAACGAAAATTCTTCTTTTTGAACCAAATATTTCAAATTTAGATTCGTCACTCTAAAGTACTTTTTTGAAATCTTCTTCGGTCCAGTCTCGATGGGCTAGGGCCCACTGCAACCGTTTTTTCTTATTCTGCGGTTTTAGAAGAGGTTTTCGAACAGCAACGCGACCATACAACTTGGCGTCTCGCAATCGTCTTTTCACTGTAGACACTGACACAGGTTTTTCCCGAGATTTGTTGACTTCAACGCGGATTTCTGGGGCTGTTAGGCGTCTGTTTCGCTTGCTGGTTACCACAATAAATTTGTCTTCACTAGAAGTCGTAGCTCTTGGTCTCCCGGAGCGCGGACGATCTTGATTACTGCCAGTTTGTTTGTACCGCACAATAGTGCGATGAACACAAGTCTTTGATAACTTGAGTTGAGATGCAATCTCACGTTCAGATTAGCCTTCATTATGGAGAACAACGATGGCAGATCGCGTTTCGATACTAATTTCGCAATCTTTTCCCATTTTAGAGACGTCTTGACTGTAGGAATTACAAAATCAGACTAACAGCGGATATTCGTAGATAACCATGAAAATATCGGGTTAAAATAAACTTAAAAACATATTTTAAAAATATAGAACAATCGCATTGTAAGATGATGTAAAAAAAACGAAGTGTCAGCTGCGGTAATGAGGTAATAAAATTTTTACAATCGATTATCGGACTAGCTCTTCTTCGGCTCACATTGCAGTTTGGAAACAATGCTGGTTTATGGCCCTTTCCTTGGCTTATATACAAAAGAATTAGCTTTTAGGCAATCTTTAAAAACAATAGAATATGCAGGTGTGCAGATTACTTTTTATCACCAATATTTTAAGAATATTTACTAATAACAAAAATCTTTTATTAGTGGTCTCAAACTTTTGACCGGTAGTGTACGTTTGTAGTATATATTGCTACTCGCACACTAGCTCACTTCCTTTCGCAGGACCCCGATCGACAGGATTTAGGATCATTTTAAGCGTTGTTAAATGTTTTACACCGCTTACCCTTCTTAGACCTTATTTATTTTGATACTACAAACATATTTAAGTAACTTACGACAACAACCTATCTAAAACCATAAAGAACGTTTAAAACAATATTTCAACAAATTGCGTTAAATATTTCATCATTGTATACATCATTAATTACAACCTATAATTGTCCCACTGCCAGGCTTAAGACTTCTCTCGGAATGAGAGGGGTTAAGACTATAGTTTGCCACGCTGGCCAAGTGCGGGTTGGCAGCCTTCACACACCTTTGAGAACGTTGTGGAGAACTCTCAGGTATGCAGAGTTCTTCACGATGTTTTCCTTCATCGAATCAAGTGATAATTACTACTTCCGATTTGTAACTTTTCAAACTTACTCGTACATACATAAATTTTTATTTAATAGTATAGTTTTAATAACTTTACTTGTTTGTACATAGAAACAATTCGTACAAATGATACATATTGGTTATGATTATCCTTATTTACTCCAAAACGTTTAATGTAATAATTCCATAAATATGTCATGTCATCATGTCAGAAGTGAATGAAATTAAATTAGTAGGTATTAATTTACTTTGCAACAATCCGCAAACAATATAATGATGATATATATTTCTATACCAACACGTGTTTCGCTCCGAAACAGAGCATCGGTAGTAGACTCTACGAGTGTTATTTGACATGCCACAGATGCGTTATCGATTTTGTAAAAATATCGTGTCTGTTTGTTTGCGTTTTTTTAAATGTGCCGAGAAAACAGAGTACAGCTTTTATTGATGATATTGATAGGACTTGAATATAAAGTTTACTTACTTTGATTAAATACAGAATGGGGCTTACTGTGTATAACCTCATGAAAACTATTATAAAATTAATAAAGGATTATATAACATCATCATGTTGGAACATTACATATTTAAAGTTAAATTTTAAATTTCGTCTTTTTTCTTTTCATTTGTTCTGTAGCATGGCCTAATTTAGTATTGCTTTGAAAAAATGCAGTTTATTAAAAGTGCGTTGCCTTTACTTAAAGTTGTAAATTTGTTATTCAGGCTAATGATAAATAATTCATTCGATGAATCGATACCGAATAAACATGATTAAATAATGATAATTTCAACTAAATCAGTGTTATAAGTAAACAATCATTAACACATGATTGCGTCTTATGTCGGCGTATAAGTGAAATTATCATTAATTAAAATGTACCTAAGTTGTGTGCGAAGACGATACTGGTGAGTTTTTTTTACCTACACAAGTAACTTTAATATTTATCTGATACTTTTGTCAATAGTGGTTTCAACCCAGTTATCTCTGATCGATGCGCTCCTGAGCGACTTTGACAAAACGATCACACCATGCGCTAAAAAGAATGAAAAGAAAGAAGAAGAGACACAGGATGCGATGCCCGACTCCACGACCAACACGGAAAAGAACAATGCCAACCCCTTCCACTGCGGCGACGACGTCCTCGTGCCTAATAAGGATGGACGATATTACTTAGGTTTGTGTTGTCTATTACTTCATCAACACTTACTACTAACGCAACAAAGTGAACTTACTTAACTTACAGACACACACACCGAGTACGGGACTCGGTATAATGACTCGTAAAATTCCGTGAAATGTTTTTATTAACGTATTTCGGTTGCAATTGAAAAATTTAAAATTTGATATCAGAAATGGCTTTTCGATGTACGTCAACAAGCAGTTCCATAGTTTGCTTCTTGACCGGCAATGGGTCGATGCCATGCTTGGTATTGTGCATATGGATGGGCGATTTTACATTAGAATTCCATATACATATATTTTGGTTCGCATGGACAAATGAGACGTCAAAAACGACTCAAAACCTTACAAAGAAATATACATAGGTATATCGCATCCTTAGAATGAAAAGGACTTAACTCAAAAATTGCAATTTATGGGAAATGACGAAGAAAGTTTTCAAAAATGTATGGTCTTGAGTAACTTTAAAGAGACTGATGTATGAGGTTTTCCCTTTTTCCCTTTCTCACTCATAAATCGGGCTCTTTTTCACCATGGGGTTTTAGAGTAGGCTTTTTTAAGTAAATTTGTAGTAAAATCTGGAATTTCAGGAATTTTGAGTTAAGTCACTTTCATTCTAAAGGTGCGATATATTAATATGCTCGTTCTGGGAATCGAAACTCTTCGTGACGCAGACATTGGTCACTTCATTGCTGACTACTGCTAGGCCGACCGTATTACATTATTAGCCTTTGTAGTTCCTTGCCACTTCCTCTGTATTGAACGGTGCTAGTAAAACTTGCTAAAGGGGTGATGTAGTTTGAATTTAGAAGTCTATGTAAAGACCAATTTCGAATAAAGAAATCATTATCATTAGTGTAATAAATAAACACCGATAAACAAGGCGAAAAGAGCTCACAAGAAGGTTAACTGCCAAGCTATACGTTCCATAGACTAGAATACTATAGACTATTAATTGACGACTATAGTATAGAACTATAGATTATTTAAGGTATATACCAAATGAAACCCAAGAGACCTAAAGTCTATACTAGTATTATAAAAAGTGAGTGCGATTGTTTTTGTGACTTTGTATGTAGAGGGTAATCTTCTGGAACCACGGCGTCAATTTGAAAAATTCTCTTACCATTCGAAAAATAATTATACCGAATGGATATAGGCTATATATAAGCTAGCTATATATGAATAAGCTAGAGTCATGATCGTATTCACTTCATTTTATACTAATTACAGTTCAGTATGGATTATACCTACGTAAGATCTACCAACATAGATCATTGTTCATCACGAAGTAAGCCGGGGCGGTCCACTAATATAAAATTAACGTAATAAACGATACATAAGCTCAGGTGGCCGCTCTGTAACCAGGTACGATAGTAGAGTTGAGCACGAGCAACGACAACGACTCGTGCGAAGTGGGCACGGGCGTGGCGCGATGTCTGGTCAAGTTCGGGGACGGTACGCACTCGTGGGCGCCGGTGGGCACGCTGAAGCTGCTGAGCGCGCCGCCGGCGGACGACGGTCGCATCATGTGCGTGGTGTGCAAGAGGCGCGAGGGCCCGGCCGCCAGCCCCGCCGACAACGCGATCATAGCGTGCGACATGTGCGGCCGGGGATACCACGCCAAGTGCCACACGCCGCCGGTCGACGCGTGGATCAGTGGTGAGTGACCCGTTATTGTGACGTCGTTGGGTCGACTCGAGTCACCTTTAGCAACGTCAATGATTTGATACACTAACTTCATACAATTTTGAAAATATTCGGAACTGCCAAGTGTGCAGGTTCTTGCTATATTTTTCCACATCCTAAGTACGAGACGACCTGAAAGTTGTTATTTTTAATCTTAATCAATGCTAATGGGTTTTATGGAACCCAATACAGGTACACATACGCAGTAATTATAACTTTGAAAAATTAGAAATTACAATTCGAAATAAGAATTTCGATTCCGAACAGAAAACCGACTTTTAACAAATAAATGTGCCACTGTATACATATATATATATATATATATATATATACATATATGAATGATATATATATATATATATGAAGCAGTTACTTGACATTGTGACGCGTTCACGTCAGGTTACGCGTTTGAAACTACAATGCTTTGTGAAACCACGCGTAATATATATTTGGCATTCCATGATATCTAAATACAGATGTGTGGTCCAGAACTGGTGGTATTGGTAAGAATGGGACGGGCCCTCCCCGATATATCACTTAGCTATGAAGTAAATTGCTTCAAGCAACCTTTCCAGTTAAATGTTATCATATCAAATATCAGTCTATAGATTGCACTCGCCACTTGACACCACGTGACCAATAATTGTTACATAATATCGTTAAAAACCAACCACGATAAACCATATACAATGGCCATACATGGTAACAAGTATTTTAATTTATTTCAGATTTGTTAACGATATTGTATTGTATTAATCGTGGTATGTTCTAGGTGCATCATGGCATTGTAAGAGATGCGTGGATCAGAGGTATCGCGTGGCCGCCGCAGAGAATAGAGCGCTGAAACGGTCCGACTTATTCAGATTTAAGGGTGGACAGCCACGGCGACAGCAGCAGGAACTGACTCCTTCATGCGATGTATGTCCCGTCTGTTAATATGTTGTTAAACCATCCAAAACTATCTTACAATCAACACCTTATTCCATACTCATAACATTTATTAATTCTAAATGTAAACTCAGATATGTGTAGTACCTAAGTGTGATTGCGTGATTTAATTACATAATGCCTTCTATATTGACATTCTTAAGAAGAAACTTTTACCAGTCACATAACACCTCTACTGGACGGAAATTCATCTCGAGATTCTTTGTACATTGTATATGGATATCTAATTATAGAGGTCTCGGTACTTGCTTACCAGTTGCCTTAGACAACAGGGCATCGCAGCAGTGGACCAGTCGCATCGGTGGGATCACATGAGATACCGAGAGCGTTTTTACGGATAGTAATTTCTCACAGCCCGGATTTTCTCTCCGAGAGACCGGATATATTTTAGATTCCCCCATCTATCACAAAAAGTCTGTCATCTTAAAACAAAGAAATGCTTATATTGCTTCTGATCTGTACAAATTTAATATATCATGCATGAAAAGTAACTTTTAGTGATTGATTGAAGGTATGTGTTAAAAGGCAAAGTTTCATTTGTTTTGAGTTTGGTTACAAACATTTAAGTTGGTTTGCTTGTTGGTTTGCTTGTAGTTAGGTTTGTATGGCACATGTCTGATTGTAGTTGACGTTGTGTGGGTGGAGTGGCACATCTCGTTTACAATACCAGTATTAAATGAAGTTTGCATTGGTGTAGGGATGTTGTGGATATGAAATTTCCGATGGATATGAATACTGATATATGAATAATATTTAACCGGTTACGGCTACAGATGGGTAATTATTTCTAATTATCCGATTGATTCGAATAATTTTCGTTATGGATATTAGATGATTTACGATTTGGAAAAAAAACAACACAGGAGTAACAGTAACAGTTTGACTTTATTTCTAGTTATCATGTAGTATTATTATCAAAGAAAAAAACAAATGCTTTAAAAATTAAATAATAAAAAACTTGTCTAAAATGAGAACGACATGGCCAGTGTATCGGCTCGGCCGGCGATAATCTATCATAACGTATTTTATTTAGACTCTGTCGCTATCCGAAATTATCCGAAACTTTTTTATCGGATTCGGTTACTGGTGTCATTCGATCAATGGTGTTAAATTCTTCAATGAAATATTAAAATATCTCACTACTGTAATTCTGTCGCGTGAAACACGCCGACGCTTATATATTGAAGAACTCGTTCTCTATTTGAGAAATGTATTGTATGTTAACAGTTAGATGTACTGTTCCAGACTGCGTCTACAACCTCGTCTACTGCTTCGGAAGATCTTTGTTATTGTGGGCAAACTACCGAATTTCTTGTACAGGTAAACGTATATAAATTTTACTGTGACATTTTTTAGGACAAACCATCGAATATTAGTTTTATTGACCGCTCAGATTTTCTGGTTTCCTTTTTGCCCATTAAATAGGTAATATTGAGCTACACTTTCAGATCAGGTGTACAGTATGCCATGTTGTTTTCAGATCGTATCATGTTGTCGATGTTCGCGAAGTTTTCACCAAAAATGTGTGCAAAGCTTACAGTATCCACTTTACGCTGGTGATAAGTATGTATAAATTTATTCAATTTGACATTTATCTATATTTTTCTATCTTTGCTATGGGTGCCGCTGACCGCTTATTATCACATGGTCCGTCTGCTCTCTGGATGGATGTTGACATAAATTTGTCATATCCACATCAAGCAATCCTTAGTTATTACTAGCAAACGCCCTCGCTTCGCTTCGGAAAAACATAACAGCTTACGGTTAAACCTGGCATCTGCATTTTTCTCGTTCTGTGAATTAGAAATACAAGTATTAATTCATACCTTTTTTATTTATGGACGGATTGCAATGAACTTTAAGTTAAAAATTTTAAATGACGCTTACTGCAATTCATTAGTGAAAACCAAAACAAAATCGGCTAAGCCGTTTCTGAGATTAGCGGGAACAAACGCACAGACAAACAGACAAAAATTCTAACAACTATTGTTTTGGGTTCTATTGCGGTAATAAAGGCCCCAAATAATATTTTTTCTCATATATCGTTCATGTACAGAAATCGATCGGTTAGAATTTTATTATTAGTATAGAAAACTTTTTTGATCTATATATAAAATTCTACAAGATAAAGATACAATGACTTGCAGGTTGTATATATATGCGTGTACAAACTGCAATGGCGGCGCGGAATACCTTCGACGTCTGGAGCTGTGCTGGATCGACCTGGCACATCTCGCGCTGTTCAACCTGACGGCGTACAACGCGCCCAACTACTTCGACCTCGACACCATCATTATGCCGTACATCATGGACAATTGGCATGCGTTGCAGTTGCCCGAGAAGGTATGTACGGAAGGCAAGCCAACTTGGATGTTATATGTTACAAAAGTCTAAGACCATGCGCTCATAGCCTTAGGCTTGGATCGGTTGCCTGCCAAGTAAAGAAACGTGGGCGCGGTCAGGAGTTGAATCGTTGACCGCTAGCAGTAATTTCGTAATTTCCATTGCATTTGATAGATGTCGTTAAGTCTCGTCAGATAATGTCACATCTGAACATCTTCTGAAGTCTTTGGTATTCTTAAAGTGCGATGATATGGGGTTTTGTAAGAAATTCTCGTGAACTGACATTTTATTGATGGTTTCTTGTATTGCCCATGTCCAGAGGCGAAGGAGACTACCTTGCTTTTTTGTGTATTCTTCAACTTAAACAAAGTAAAGCGTGGTGAAAGATCTCTCATTCTTCAATGGGCCAATTTTGGATTAAACCTATTATATAAAATATGTGTAAATGTGTATACAACAAACAATAACTAACACATTTTAAAGATCCTCCCGTGTTTTTATTAATGTGTGTGTAGCAAGACCTTCTCGATATGTAAAACGATAAATGAAACTTGCATATTATGAGTGTATTTGACATTTGATGACTTGAAGAATAATTGATTTGTTTTTGCTTTAAGCATGCATATGCGCGCTCGCGTGTTATACCGCAGTCCCTTGGTTTGTATCGCATTATGCAATCATAAATCGGTCGTTGCTTAAGGGTGATTTGGTATTTTGCATGTTTTTGATAAATTAAAATAGAATTTTTTGGGTTATATTGATCAGGATTTGGTTATATTGATCAAATACAACATATTGTTGAATCTGTTCTGAGCGGTGTTGATATTGGTTGACAAAAATGATTTCATATTAGCTATAAGGACCGTGAGGTAGCTGTTTACATATTGACTGAAATTGTATGTCGTTCCGCAGAAGGGCCATGATTACCCGCAATGCAGAATTTTTTCTTGCCGACACGAGGCCCTAGGCCCTCACAAAGTAAAGACAAAAAATGTTACTAGAAATATTTATAGTGATTACATATGCTCTGTGTGAAAGTAAACAAAGAAGTTATTACTATTATTATATTATTATTATACAGACACTAAATGAACTTCATGTAGCCTTTATGGAAAGTGAAATACACTATTCTTCCGACCTTTTTCGTGCATACTTGCCGCACCACATACGTTTATAACATAGCATGTCGACCGACCGCCTTTGCACGGGACGACAACGTCTATGTGCAATCAAATAGATCATATCAACTGAAAAAATAAAAATAACGTCATTTTCCGTCGGGAAATGACATAAAATAAATCTATCCAAAAGTGTCAAGGTACTAGACTTCTGAGGTATCACAATAATTTATCAGGTATTTGTAAGTATTTTAGATAATCAAAACTAACTATTTTAGGTCCGGTGCTTCACACTCGATATGGGTTGTTTATGGGGTGGTTTATAAACGGTGTATAGCTTTCACAATAACTTCAAACTGAAACCAGTATATAATATTCTGCTATAGAATCATCTTTCGTTACTATCTCTCTTTTTTCCGTCTTTTATTAAGGGTAGGGGTTTTAAAGGGTAATGAAAGACAATAAATAGTAAGTAACGTCTGTGTGAGGCTACCTCCTTCTCTCACTACAGCTGCCAAAGGCATAATGAACCTTTCCTGTTGTATCTCATAAAACATAAATTAATTTGTCTTCGCACATCCACCACAGTTATCCTGCAATTTATTTTGACCGACTGTAGGAATGATGTGCTACTACACGTACAATTAGCTTCAGCGTGCTCCGTTCAAACTGAAGCGTTTTTACAACAGATGTGGCGGACACCGGTGAACGAGAGACGTGAAAAAATCCTAACTGCATTAACGTCGTCTCGGAAGAGGTTCAAGTGCGGACGCGAGATGAAGAAGCGGGCCACCATCTGGGGGTTGCGGCTGCGGCGTCCTCCACCTCCGCCTTTGCAGCTGTCTGCTTTAGAACAGGTTTCGATTACTGTATGATAAACGCATCGAAGCTTATTGGATCTAGTCGTATATGAAGATGAGGTTATAGTTAAAACATTCTAAGCACAATGTTTCGATTCGATTACAATTATGGGGCTCTGGATAAAATAATTTAAAGCCACCTACCTTCCTTCATCGCACCAAACGCAAAAGGTTGCGTGCGGTTCCACCCGCATCACCTCGACTCGCGGCAGTCGTTTACAACTCGTTTCTTTCACTCTTTCCTGCCACGAACTTGCGAGCTTTTTAACAACCTTCCACTAGAGGCATACCCTTTGCGTTATGATATGGAATTCTTCAAAAAGAGTGTCTATGAAGTTCTTCAAGGCCGGCAACGCATTTGCAGCTCCTTGGATGTTGCACGTATCCATAGGCGAAGGTGACCACTTACCACCAGATGGAACGTATGCCTGTTTGCCCGCCTTTTACATAAAAAGCATATTTCTATTCGTGCGTAGTTATCGATTATTCAAAAGTGTTGAAGCACAACTATGTTGTCGATATACATTATATATTTATCCGACTGCAATGTTAAATAATTGTTAGTGATTTTGATCATGTTATTTTATATTTAGGTAAAGAAAGGAGTACCCCTGACTGATGAGCTAGTACGAGAATATGCACCGAGGCTTCGGTTTCTTTCACGAGCGCCGTCACCACAGACTGTTTCATCAGGCGATGATAGGTCAGTATTGTTCAATAAATGAACGTTCACATACTTTCACCTCCGCACTAGGATTCCCCGTGTTCTGAATTGCATGGACTTACACAATTATGACATCAAAAACACTATGTCCGGAGAACAAACATTTATCTGTCACATAAATGTCTTTACCGGCCGGGAACCCCACCTGGAGTCCTCGCTCGGCGGGCAGGGTCAGTACCAACTGGGCTATGGCACCGATCCCTATCATATCAACTGTAGGTTCGATACAGTCAATAAGTAGAAGACAATAGAATTGATATGTAGCGAAGAAGTGTTATACATAAAATGCAAATGAAATATTTTTTATTGCAGTTCACAACCTTCTAGTAGTAACAACGACGAAAGTTCCTATAAAAATCATAAACAGCGTATGATCGTACCGGTCGACGGTCACTGGATGAATTTGATGATGGGCAGGCGGTTTCATGAAAATCTCAACAATAACGCAAACTCTGAGAACGACTCTACTAGTTCCTACGAATCTGTAAAGTCTTCAGAGAGAGATAGACCTCACTCGCCCACGGCCTGTACCTCCATCGCCAGAAAGGCTGACGCCAAAGATAATAGTTTAGAAAAAGCAACGGAAATAAACGAAAGTGAAACCAACGAAGCTAAATCTACGTGTGATAATCTCGCCGTGCCATCCCTCAACACCTCACTCATCCCTTGTTCGGTAAAACTAGATAAGTTGTCCAAAGATAATCATGATGATAGTAGCGAAGGTAAAAGTAAATCTTGTAACATTAATATTAACACTCATTCTACTAGGATAGCCACAATGAACTTAGAAGTATCCAAGTTGTCCACTAAGAACATCATCGAACATTCCAAAATTTTGTCACTGCAACACATGGACAGTATACCTCCGTACAATAGTAATTTTAGCCACGAAATTGAGTCGTCGGGGGATGAGACGTCCAGCCGAGGCACTCTCGATGCTATCATACCACCGCTTAAAGACTTCCAGGGTAAAAACAATCCCTTTTTAATGAAAAACACATATTCGTCGAAAACATTATCAGCGTATAGTAAACAAAATGGCAAACAAACATACAATTCTCGGTTGTCGCTTCCGATCCAGCTGAATCCACTCATGGGCCCGATGATCAGACCTACCAAACGGAAACTGAGCGAAAAGGACATTGTTATAGGACCAAATGGAGAAGTCAAACGAAGAAAATATAGAAGGCCAAGAAAGTACTTACAGTTGCAGGTAATCTATTAAGCAATATATTTCAAAATCATAGTCCGATAGATTGAAACACCTGCCATAAGCTCTTATCGTCACCCAAAATTAACTGAAAGAAAATGACACATGTCATGAAATCTGCACGTGTTAATTCTACATTAAAAAATAAACAAACAAAAAAATAATTATTCTAAAACTACTTCAAAGCAGTTTCAAATCATTTTAACATTTCATATTTACATGTATGTTTAATCAGATATCAGTATTCGTAGAATGAGTGCGATACTATACAATTTAATATTTTGTTTCATATTTAATCTTCGTTTTAGTTAAACAAGTCATGTCCACTGCCAGAAGATTCGACGAAGACCGTTCAAACGCCCACCGATATAGGGGACGTGACGCCGCAAGTCACACACAGCATTAATAGCGTCAAGTTCCACGGGAGAAGACTGAGGCAGCGCCAGGAAAAAAATTATTACGAAAACGCACGACGAAACACGAGCGGCGGAGCGAATAATTGTAGCGTAAAGAGTTTACAGTTGAGCCCCCACAAAAGCGGCTCGCCACCTGAGGATGCACGACAACTGTCGGCGCTTAAATCGCGCGTGCAATCATATTTCCGCGCCGGACAGACCTTCCGTGTTCTAGCGCGCCGATTAGTCCCCGACCTACCCCCCGCCTACCTCATCGAGTGGGACTCTGCCGCCTCCTAGACGCGACACCCTCGCATCCATTTATTTAAATTTATACATATTATTGTAATAATATATAAGTGCTTAACTGTGTAGTCTATTTTAGTTTTGTACAGTAAGATCGAGGAATGTGATATATTATTATTATTATTCCATCAAATTCCAGGTTGTTTTATTTAACAACTGAATACGGTCAGCATAGCCAATGCAATTAAAAATGTATTATCAGCGATATTTGTTTTATTTCCACGTCGTAAAGCAAATAAAGTAACTTAAATTCAATATAATCGTACTACAGAGGTGTCTCATAAATAATGTCGGTTTGTTTATTAAAAGATCATACGAAAAGAAAGCCTTAATATTCGAAGTATAGCCCATCGTAATTAACCCAACGATCAGCAAGCTCTTTGAGACCCCGGTGAAACCATTCTTTGGGTTTAGATGCAAAAAAAATGTCGCACTGCATTTTCAACATCTCTGGATTCAAATTTTTTTCACGTAAAAATTTCGCCATGGATAATCTGACGGTGCAAGGTCGAGACTAAATGCTGGATGTGGTAAGAGTTCAATACCACCAAGTTCTTCGATCTTATTCCGCGTAACTTTCGCAGTATGTGATTTAGCATTGTCTTGTAATAAGAGTACCCGCTTTCGGTTAACTAAACCTGGATATTTCTCCGATAAAACCTCATATATTCCCATCAGCTGTTCACTATATATCTCGAATTTGATAGCTCGACCATCTAGAATAATTTCGAAGTACACTAAACCTTCATAATTCCACCAAACACACAACAAGACTTTCCTCCTGAATCGACCTCTGTTTGCGACGGGGTCTGATAATTGTCCTTTTTCTAACCACTGATTTTCCATGTTCAGGTTGTTTGGATAAATCAATTTTTCATCGCAAGTAACAATGCGTCTAATAATACAATCATCTTTCGACAGGGCAAGGAGCTGTTTACACACCTCTACTCGACGTTTCGCTTCAATCTCTGTTAATACGGGTGGCACTATTCGACAACTTTTATAGATCTCATCTAATGATTTTAAATGGCGATGTATGGTATCTTTAGAAGGTCCAAGAGAGTGTGATAATCGGCGAGTGCTGGTACTAGGTTGGTTTTCTACTGCTTCCATTGTAACCTCAATATCCCACGCAGGTCTACGACCTGAGCGTGAACGATCTTCAAACGTCAAATGTCCACTATTAAAACGATTAAACCAACGCTGTGCCGTTTTTTTAATGCTTAACAACAATCCCACCTGATGGAAAGTGGTCATGAAGTCTAAGATGTTGAACGCACTAACTTATAAGAGCCTATTCACTCTCCTCTTGAAGACTCTCAAATTGTAAAAAGGCGGGAACACCGACAGCGGCAAGTTATTCCAGTCCTTTGCAGTGCGCACAATGAATGACGACACACACCGCGCCGTTCGTACATGTGGTACGTTCACTACGTAAATTGAGTTGTTCGATGCAAAAACGGCGATGGGGGAATTACTTGAATAATTCTTACGCACACTCTCCAAAATGTATCCTATAGAATACCGAGAGACTGATAACTCTGCGCCTGTGCTCAAGGCTTCGCAGATTGGTTCCGAGTAGATCTGGGTCACCAATAAGCCTCTTTGTACGCCTCTATCGAGTCCAACGCTGATAGGTGACATTTGGCAGCACCAGCCCAAATGTGACAACAGTACTCCACACACGGTTGCACTTGAGCTTTATACAGGGTTAAAAACTGATTCGTTGTGAAGTACCGCCGCACCTTCGCAAGAACCCCTAGTTTCCTTGCAGCTGCCTTACCCTTGGACTCGATGAACCGACCAAAATTGAGTTGTTGATTAACTATGTCTTCCCCTTCAATTTCACATATTTTCCTTGCTGCCACGGCTGCTTTAAACTTTTGTTTCCAATAATGTCTTAACAATACACAAATTTTATATTTATCGCACTCCATACTATTTATTATAAATATGTACTGCGTCGTCAATAACCAAAGAGAGAATGATTAAATGAAAGTAAAGCAATTGTACTCTTCATAGAATTAGAGACTAGTCTTAACAAGTTACATTTTTAAATTGAGGCGTAGACATTTTCACATATGAAAACCGACATTACTTATGAAACACACTGTAGTTTTCATACAAAAATGTAGCAAAACAAAAAAAAACGTTTCTTCGCTGAGGAAGCCATTAGGCGTAAACTTAATAATAACTATAGAAATCTGCTACCGTTTTGTATTTAATAAACTAATTACTGATTTTGGTATACTTGGGACTAACGTCTCATGACCCCTACAACGATTAGATTTGAGTTTTTATTTAACACTAACACAGTGATTGTTATTCTTTTTATACATCAGTCTGAACCAAAAATACATGTTTCACGCTAAGAAATACAAGTAGAGCTTATTGATATTTTAAAAATATGGTGATTTTGAATTAAACTTTCTATTATTTTTCTTTCTGTTAAAGGAGAAAATACGAATCCGGGTAGCTAACTAATAGATATGATAATCAGGACTACCATTCGTTTATACAGGTTTTTTAGTACTTAGCTACCACTACACTCGAAGATCAATAAACTGGAATCACTGCATCGAAAGTTGCTCAAGACTATATATTACAATTTCTACGCAAGGAACTACGGATTGAGGCATATCATTTGAAAGGTAATTTTGTTTGTTGTTCGATATTCGATATCATAATCAAAGATTATTCACCATAAGTCATAAAAAGTAAAAACAAAAAACAAATTTTTAATACAATAAATTTTTTTGTACCCGTGAAACTCTATAAGAAACCCCTGAAACTTACGTTCCTCTGCCATCTTTTTTCCGTCAGGTTTCAAAACTTCTGAGTATCATATGGTGATCTAGCTGAAGATGCCGTTCATCCAATGATCTCTCTCTTTTTTTTTTGATAAGCCAGCCTTCCAGACAAATGAAAGTTGATCTGACCCAATAATTTATATGTAATACTTGTATTATAGTTAACACTGTAAATATATAGTAATAAAAAATATACCTACTATTATTAAGCGTACGATTAAAATTGTTTCGGCAGATCTATTTTTGAAAAAATCTTTTATTAATATAAATTTAGTTTCATTTTCATAATCTGTTTCATTAAGGATTCTCAATCCATCATATCCCGTAGATCCAGTGGACCCGTCAGATTTTGTCCTGCACATCGGTTTGAAAAAATCCTAGAATTCGAACACAGCCCCGCCTAGTACCGGGTCGAACTATCAATCTAAGCAATTTAAGAAGACACTTAAACACAACAAATATCATCCAAATTGGACCAGTCGTTCAGTGATATCTTGTATTGAAGAATATTATAATATAAATATTCTAGATATATATTTCTATCATATTTATAATATATGTAACGCACCCTTAGAATGAAAGGGACTTAACTCGAAAACTGCAATTTAAGGGAAATGACGAAGAAAGTTTTCAAAAATGTATGGTCTTGAGTAAATTTAAGAAGACTGATGTATGAGGTTTTCCTTTTTCCCTTTCTCACTCATAATTCGCGCTCTTTTTCACCATGGGGTTTTAGAGTAGGCTTTTTTAAGTAAATTTATAGTAAAATCTAAAAATTTCAGGAATTTTGAGTTAAGTCACTTTCATTTAAAAGTGCGATATGTACAGATACATATTTATCTATCATCATACGGTATGCACTCGTATCTTTGTCATTTATAACCTTTACTATGCATGTACAGTAAGACCTCGCTTAACGCCGTTTCATTTAGCGCTGTTTCGGTATAACGCTCTTATTATTTGAATTGTGGGATTCCCCGAAATTGCACGCAGCGTAGGCTTCCCGGTATCCGAAGCAGTTTATCTGTTTCTTCTTTCTGCGGTGCTATACGAACGTTATTTTATCGTTGCAAATATATTTTGAGCTTTTAAATAAAAAAAAATTGAATACTGTCATCAGCAACTACCGCAAGCTTCGTAAATATTTCTGTTTTATTGTTATAAAAAATATAATTAATAAATTTAATGGTAAAATACCTGACCAATTTTCTACCCATCTTCCCCTAACCCCATTATTTACATGATGAGATACCCTCGTTTAACGTTGTGTTACGCTATATTACGCTGTACTTTGATGGAACATATACCCCGCGTTAAGCGGGGTCTTACTGTAATCCTAATTTACTACTTATCATTATCACTCATATTTATATTTCTCTTGATTTTTCGGAGCCTAATTGGCCAAGAATATTTTTAGCATTCATTTAGAGTCAGTTTCCTTACATTTAATTAATAATCTGTTTACATTAAAATTTAATATAATAATTTTAGTATCCGCTATAACCGTCTCTATCGAAGAGCGGAGATGAAATAAGTATTTCAACCAATTTAATTGGTTGATTTAGTTGAAACAGACTAAAGAGATATTTTCCTTAGGAACATGATTTTTTTTTATTCTGATTCATAGTATATTTCTTTTCAAATAACTGTTATTGTCAATATTTTAAAGTTTCTACTTTATTTCCTTAAGATACATTAGCAAGGAGTGCGCACAAAATAAATAAACAGTAGTATAAGTGAATTTATTTAAACGATAGAGGAATACCGGACGAAATTTATAGAAACTTTATACAATTTTCTGCAGTAAAATTGTCTAATAATTATCAAGCCACCCACCCATCAGTCCGGTGCTAAATTTCCGCTGCCATAGATATTGCCGCTGTTATATCCTTAGTAGCATCTCTGCGGTACAATAACCTCTCGGCAACAATCATACCTTGTAACCGATTGTGATGCCTTGTATGCAAAGTTACGGTGCGAAATAATTTTGCTAGCGGTAAGGTTGTAACCGAACCATAAAAAGAATCCAAGACTAGTTTCGCGTTTCCAGCGATCAGTATTACGTGATATTGACGGATTGATCGATGATGATACGGGGCGGTTTACCAATTTGTTATACTCAGATTTCCGGATCGACAATGATCTAAATCCATAATAAACATAATTATACTTGGAGTTCTCTAAATATTAATTTATTAAAAGTAACTTGACTTACAAACAATACCAAAACATTTTTACAAGCACACTACCATGTAACTAATCGAATTGATATGTTATTTTCTAAATATATAATTGTACACATTCTGTTTAATATATATTTTATCAATAAATAATTGATATAAGTAAAAAAAACTAAATTTATTTTGATTGAAAAACTTAATTGCAAAATTATCAATAAGCCCTCTTCCTTGTCATTGCAAGCAATCAATTTTGTCTTTCTTTGCCGCCTCATCGGTTCAATTTAAACAACAGAGTGCATATGGAATGTCAATATATTTTACTTTATATCTACATTTCGATTTCGCGTTGAGTAAATGACTGAAATTAAAATTTGCTTAACAATATACATATTTTTGTTTTCGGTAGTTTTGTATTATCATACTACACACTTACGAGTAGATTTAATTCCGATAATACTTTTATACATTTTACACTGGAGTTATCTAACTACAAAACATAAAAAGACATATTGCAATATAAAATAAATATATTTCAAATCAAATGTATAACATTTGATCTGCTTCCGATGACAGACTGATAAAAAATCTACTAACATTAAGCAATATTCATCGAAAATCGAACACGTAACAGAATTCCATTTACTATTAAATACATAACGCACGCTATCATCTCATTGCATTTTGGCTGATGAGCATATTGTAAAGTCGGGTGATAACTCAATGCTAATATCGCGGCCAAGCCATTATGCAATGCAAAATACGTGAACAATAACAGATTTCATGGTTAAAATTGATTGTCTATTTATCAATTACATAAAATAAAGTTTAGATTTTTCAATTTTAATTACTACCATGCTATGTTCATTGGTACGTACTATAAAACAATTATGGAAGGTAGAAGACGCTTCTAGAATAAAATATAAATATATATATATATAGGCTTACGAACGTAAGACAGTTTACATCAAGAACTTGTATACAAACTTATATAATACACATTAAAATGCATCCCCCGTCCACAGCACACAATCACTAAGTCAAGATAAATGGTACAACAGTTTAATTTTAAATTATAAAGTATATCTATTCACAGCACTTAACCACATGTTAGTCAACAATTTCACACACAAAACGATCACGAAATCACTCCGGTGTCATACTGTCACCACATTAAGTTTAGATTGCATTGACATAAAGATTTATTAATATATTCATATTTACAATTAATATTAATGTCCTAACACGTTACAATGACTCCTCGAATGCTGCCATTAGGTCACTTTGCATGTTCATATCTATCTGTCCAGCCATCTGAAAAAAACGAAATACTCAGGTAATAATCAATTTAAAAGTGCAACAAACTTCTTTAATATAATGTGCGTTATGACACGTTTCCATCTTGAATTTCATCTCGGTTTTTCTAGCTATGATTTTAAGGTATTAAGGTAATACGTACACAATAATTCCTATGTACATCACGCACGCGTTTAATTAAACAAGGTTCCAGCGCATTAACGGAGATTATTCATCTGTGGACCGAGAACAAGTCAAATGTGACGTACCGCTTCCCGTCGACGTCGTTCCTGCTCGCGCTGGCGCAGTCGCTCGCGCTCCGAGGCGGCGGGCTTGTCCGCGGCAGGCGGCGAGGCGCGCGCCACGGGTGACACGCGCGCCACCGGTGACGCACTCGGCGACGCCGCCTCCGCGTTCTCCGTCTTGCGCACGTGTGCCGCCACGCCACCCACCCTGAATGAACAACAATATTAAATTTTAATTTTTTTATATTCGTTTACACTGCTCATAGGCAAGCAACCAACCTATCTGCAAACCATGCAGAGCAACAGTGAAAGTCAGCAACAGTGAAGCGCCGAGGTGGACCTTTTCGGAGGATGAGCTACAGCTTGTACTAAACACAAAAGTATAATCGTATTTTTATATCTATCTAGTATTACATTATAATATATTATTATTATATATACTATATCGACGAAAACGTTTCTATTCTGCAGTCAGATTACTGATTTATGTTGCTATCTAAGAAGTATCAAGTGTTGAAAAACAAAATTCATCCAGTTTTTGATTGTTCTATACTCGGTGGTTCGTTAACAGAAAAAATCACTTTTTTGTCTTTCAATAGTACGAATGTAACAACAAAATAAGGTCCATAATCAATTTACATCACTGCTCATATTCATAATACATATTATTAAGTCCATAAAAAGAACTATTATCTGCGTTTTTACAGAAATTTATAACGTATAAATATTTTAATGTGGACAGGACTAATTTAGCTCAATTTACGTGATACAGATTACTTAACTACGATCTATTTTGCAAGACATGGATAAGTCTGAAACATCATAGTGGAACTATTGGAGACTCAAAAGGAAACATAAAAAAATATTTATCAAGTAGTACTAGAATTACGTATTTTCTATAAAAAAAAGGAGTTTCTTCACACTACTTGGATTTCTGTATTCTATGCTATTCATATGATTTACTGCATGTTTATTCATCTGGACCACGGGAAATATAACACCGAAATCCCGATGGATTTCATTTATTTGTAGCTGTAGTATTCAGAAACTTCCCTGGGAACACAGACTCCCTGTATAACCAAAATACCCAAAATCTTTAAGACAATGGATACAGTTCCCGGGTAGAATATCATATACTACTTATTCATACAAAGGTATGTATGAGAGATTATATGTAAATATATGTATAAGTGTATACAAATTTATCTACTAGCAATCTCTTAGAAACTGTGTTTATGTACCTCAATTTTTCTTCTTCAGGATGCCGTCTTTCTGCCTCTTGCCGTTGTCTTTCTCTCTCGGCTTGTTCTTTTTTCCTTAACTCTTGTTGCTCGATTAAAGCTCTTTGCCGATCAATTTTCTCCCGCGCTTGCCTCTTAAAAACCTGTAAATTTTTATGCTTGAACTTTGGGATTAAATAACAATATACGCTACAAATGTATCTAATCCATATGTGAAGTTTTTAAAAGATAACGGCGACTTCAAGCAAAAAGTAACAAATATCCCTGTGTATACGTAAACATTGTTTGTAGAAAATGAACCTTCTAAATTCTTTTACAGAATTAATCTATTAATCTAAAAAAGAAATCAACTCACTTGAAAACTATCCATTACAGGCTTCTGTTTTATTTGGTTATTGGTGCTGATGTTAGGTATATTCTGCGGACTGCCGGCTTGAGCTAAAGATGACCATGAGCTAGCATTTTTTAAATTCTCCTGTTTCAGTTTAAAAGCTTGCGCAAAATTTGTATTTTTTGTATCTTCAGTTTTTTTATCCATTTCGTACTTGACTCGGTCGATCATATTATTGGTGACCATATTCGGAACACCCATGAGGTCCTCGATGGGCTTCGGAGTGAGCAACGGCTTGACGTCTTCCTTCTTAGCGGCCGGAGGCATCAAGCAAGGCGCGCTCGGAATGCTGAGGTGGGACTGTGCGGGGATCGTCTGCGGCGTCGAGTACACGGGATCGAAGATCGAGGACATGGGCGGAGCAGGCGCGAGGCCGGGCACGTTGGGATTCACTTCTGGTCGCAAAATTTCACGTTCATGTTGGGAATTCTTATCGACGTATCCGTTGTGAGGAGGAACGTACATCTCATTCTTTATCTGCTCCGTGACGTGAGTCATATCGGACAGGCCGCCGAGGTGGGCCATCAAGTTGTGATGCGCCGCATCTGGCACAGTGGGTGGTTTCGTGAGTGTAAAGTCGTCTAGGCGTACGGAGGAGACAGAGTCTCCGATGCTCACGTCCATCGGCACTTCGGCATGCAGGCTTCGTTCGAGGCTGGCGAGCGACCGCTCAATGGGGTCCATATACTGAGAAGCATCCACCTTGTCGATGCCGTTGCGCGACTCTAGTTCAAGGAGCGGTTCAGCTGGCTCCGACGGCTCGGGATCTCTTGCGGGTGGCGCCTCGGAGGAGTCGGGGGGTTCGACGGGAGAGGAGATGACAGCGGGCGCAGGCGCGGGTGCGGGAGGCGCGACGGGTGGTGGGTGCGCGGAAGTGGGGGCGGACGCGGGTGTAGGCGCGGGAGCGGGGGCCGGCTCCGGCTCGGGTTCCGCAGCAGGAGGCGATGCCACCGCGACAGCCGGCGGAACGTTCGCAGGGACACTCGCCGTTATCGGTTTCTATAAACGTTAATGTTAATGTCGTCAAATATAATTTGACTTTTTGTAGTTCTAATGTAAACATATGTACAAATGAAATGTAAAACATATGTAAATAATAATAAAAAAAGACATTTACACTCTGCGGCGTCTGGTGGTGGACTTGCTTCTTCACCTTTTTTTTTGGCTTGCCTGCGGTTGTAGCCCCTGTAAAGTGGAATGAGTCAAGATGAAAAATATGAGTCAGTAAACTTAAAAAATATAATTTTCATTGAATACATACCATATATTGATTTCACTTGTGGTAGGTTGTTTTCTATACATCGTGCTGTATATGTTTTGGGTATACAAATTTGAATAATTTCCAATTAAATGTTATTGCCGATTACTTGCTATATACTAATATGCATATGTATTTTCGGTGTTCACAAGACAATCTTGTGTCGATAAGCACAAGTCAGTACTCAATATTTTATTCAAGGAACAGCCATTGGTTTTAAACTTCAGATCTCATGTTCGACACAAAAATAAAAATCAACACATGTTACTTAAAAGTTTTACTTAAATTTGTTATATATTGAATATATACAGTTTATTACCACTCAATCTTAAATCTAATCAATTAAGTCATGAGGGTTGATTAAATAATAAAACCTATATAAATTTATTTTACATGGTGTTCCTGTTCACTTGTTTACGGATCTACAGTAACCAAATATGTTCACTTAAAACTTAACATACAGGATACACCTAAACTTCTATGTCATTTCAAGCAAATTATTTAAAAGTTAACACTTCTGACTTCACAGTAATAATCTCCATAAATCTGTTTAACACTATATATCTACTAAAAGAGTGTACAATAAAGGTTTTTGTTCAAATGTTCAAATGGCCAAGGTTGGCCGAGAAAAAGGTTTCACAACAAACGATAAAACAATAGTGCAGCAAAGCGATTCATGAAAATATTCCATAAAATGATAATTAAAGCAAAGTAAAATTTAATTTACATTATAAACATTGTCATAATTTGAAACTGCACATATTATAAATGCTCATCTTGCGATATCAAAGTAAATACTGATTGCCATTCTATCACTTATTTTTAAATACTACATATATATAGATATTCATATTTTCACGACAGCTTTGCTTACTCTTGTTTAATTGTGACTTATTTATCTAATTTAACATTAAAACATAAAATTGTACTTTAATAGTAGTTGAAATTTTATGCATTATATTTTCTTCAGTTACTTTACGGTA
The DNA here is from genome assembly GCA_003671415.1 of Megathymus violae. Taxonomy (NCBI): domain Eukaryota; kingdom Metazoa; phylum Arthropoda; class Insecta; order Lepidoptera; family Hesperiidae; genus Megathymus; species Megathymus violae. The sequence goes on along the minus strand of PDGT01000023.1, from coordinate 838,027 downwards.
TTATTGGGAATGTACAAACTTCAATACACAGTTAGTTTCAAATACTGATCCATCAAATCCAATCAAACAATGTATATAATAATGTGTTCTTATATAAAACAAAATAAATAGAATAGTATAAAAACTAATAAAAAAGGCAGTTCGTAAAACATCATAGACATAATTGCCATTGCCCATAAATCACGATTGGTGATGTCTACAACACACCCACACGATATTTAGGCTTTAAGTTTCTATACTGTTTTGCAAGTACTATATGATATACTACAAAAAATCTGTTAAGGACAATAAATGAACAACAATAACAATCCTGCTGCACAAAATACAAGATAAAGATTCTCCCACATTTTTATTTTATGTATAATACATGACATAGGTAATCTACATTTGAATACCTTTGGGTACACACGTGTCTTCCATTGACAGATGCTTTATCATTATATCTGAAATGACATCATTGTTCCTTACCTAACAAAACTATTTTTAAACCTTCAGGAATTGGGAGTTGTTTGTTTATACTCAAATTTAATTATCAACTTCAATTATTTTAGACTAACAATTGTATAATACATATAGGAAGAAAAATTAGATTTTAAATCTCGTTTACTTCTAACATTGGAAATAAATACAAAATCAATTATCAATATTTTAAACAAAATTAGTATATCGACCACTAGGTTAAAATACATTTGTAAAACTATAAAACAGATTCAAAAAAGGACCTTCGTACCTACAATATTGTAGAAAATAATGAACTCTACAATGGTGCGTGTTTTTAGCTTATTTCATATCGACTTACAGAACTTTTATTCTATTCTCATTTTGACTAACGTAAGCATTTTATAAGCTAAAAAAGAATTTTTGTTAGAATCAAATGTTTCTTTACATTACTTTATCAACAAGAGACATCTGCGTAAACCGCCGAGCACCGCACAATTTCTACAACATTGCATTAAATGTTCCGTTCTCCTCCCTCCTTTCATGATTACCATAGTAACTTCAGTATTTACAAACTGTCAGAACAAAGTAATCCAGCTACCTTTAAAATGGTTAAAATCAGCCTATTCTGACTTCACTATTCTGACCAAATATAGATTTACATAATTCGTGTATAGATAGTCATACATGTAGTATCTAGTATATAAAATAATTAAAACAGATTTGCAAACAATTTGTGAAGGAGGAGGCCAGCTTTTGGTATCTTTTCGTAATGAAAAATTTCGGTCACATGTCAATTTCGATCGGGAGCAAGCATTAAAATATGAAGCGTTTAACCAATGTTACAAAAATACCTTTTCAATGACTAAAATTTTTAACTACAACATGTCACAAAATTACATCCTCGTCGTATCAGAGAGAGCAGGGAATGCAACAAGGTGGAGTTGAATTTTGCTTGCTAAGTTGGTATCCGTCCTTACACAATTGTTTGCATTACGAGCTACGCCGCCGCCGCCGCGCACTCCTATGCACGCCTACCGATCGCCTACCGCACACCTACTGCACTACTCCGCCGCCGGCGAGCCGCCCGCGCTCCTCTATCACGACCGTCCGTTATATTTGTTTACGTCAAATTCACACTCAAAGCTATTAGTACCATGAGATCTGAAGTTTCCAATGACAATTCGTAAAAGTTTAAAATTTTAAGGATGCAAATGAAATAACATCGCATTTGAGGACATGATATAGTTAAAAATATTAATGTGAAAAGGTATATTTACTATTGGTTTATGAAAGCAAACCAAGTTAAATATTCTTACCGGCACCAGTACCGAGTGTCATCGAACACCAAAGCGGCCTCCCTCCTCCTAGCTACGACTCATTTGTGCCTTTACCGACGTTACACAATTCAGATAAGTTAAACGACAACTCAATGTTTTGGTGACATCCCTTCTATCTTTCCCAATATCACAGTAATGAAAATAATATTTTGAACTACACTCTCAGAACACGCACGCATTACAGCTTTCACACAACACTATTGATATATAATGTGGAACCAAATAATTCAATTGTTTTAACTATTACGTTACAATTTTGGTGATCTAAAACGATAAGCAACATTCATCTGTATCTCCATGTTAAATTGCTCCATTCTCGCTAAAGTATTCTGCACTCTATAGGTACTACGATAAAATACAAATTTTTACATAGAAAAAATACTTTAAATATAATTATAGAATAAGGATACTCTGTATTATAAAATTCAATCTCTCAATAAATAAAACAAAATATGCAGTTGTTAATTATACTGGTTGGAGCAAAAGATCTAATTTTGCACCACAATTGACAAAATGTCAAAATGTTGTAAGCCCCTAAAATTATCGATTGTTTCGTTTTCTATCCTGTCTTGAAAGATATATATATATATATATATATATATATATATATATTGGAGAATAGCTTTTAGGAATTTAATATTGACATTTGATCAAACACAATTAGTAAAACCAGGGCACAAGATTTGTACGGATACACTGACAAGTTTACATTTACTAAAGATGAATGTCATAAGATACATATATCTTTTTGTACTAAATATATTTCGAAAAAAATTGTTTTCGAGTGAAATTTCAATTTAATACCAATGAAATGTCGATTTTCTCTCGTGTCCCATATTCACCAACCTGCCATCCGCATTCAAATCATTTTCCAGTCTCGTTCGGGGCATGGTACAGTACACAACCGCAATTTTATCAGACAAATTCCAGCCAGAGACATTCCCATGTCATTCATTCTGTCACTGATACATTGCAGACTAGAATAATAAATTAACGGTATAAAACAGCATAGTCGTATTTCACATACTTCACACAATCAGTCATTCCATAAAAAAAATACTGGCAGAGGGGAAGTTCATTTTCGATAACTCACGAAAAATTGCCAATAACCTAAACCTAAAAAAGATCTCGAGATAATCTTCAATCATCTGTTGAAGATCTCACTTAATTAAATGCAAGTATTTAATGATACTAACGCTATAATCGTACTTGACATGGTACGAGGGAGCCCAGCCCAGCCCGGTACCGTTCACTAATTAACTTGGGCTAACAAGACGCAATCTATACCATAAGATCCTCAATTCCATTTCAGGAAACATTCGACCACCTTTTTAGTGTAAGATAAATAAACAATAAATACTACATCTTTGTCGACTTTATTTGGCTACCAAGCAACAATGGAACAGTATACTTTAATTATGTATTTATATTATAATTACAAAAAATATGGTCGAATATTATCTAAAATGATATTTAAAATCAGAAAGCGTAGACTGCGCCTAACGTATTAGAGGAAAGTCATTCGTGATCCGCCGGCGCGGTCTAACCTGCTTCGCTGTCGCTGCTATCGCTCGATGAGCTCTCGGAGCTGGACGACGTGTTGGACGAATCCGACGAGCTGGACGACGTACTTAGTGCCAGACTGTCCTTACACCCCTCTGTGGACAATTAGACGTTCATCATTTTATCTAAATTAATATAAAGTGTCTATATAAGGGCTCAACGTTTTCTTTTTTTTTTCGCTGCTACCTTGGTAATAATGTATTGGTAACATGCACCTGTTGCCGTGTTAATCGACCAATTGACTTGACATTCAACTAATAATTTGTGTTGTTGTGATAATGTTTCATTGATATGTTCTTATTCCAATATGTAGCTCTAGTACAGTCCAATGACTAGTAAGTAATATATATAAAGCACATTAATACATATTTAAATATAGCGCTACATAACATTTGCCAGGCAAACTATTTCACAAAACTAACGGCCGTGTGTACTGCACGTGTCACACGGTAACTCGGTAAGGACAGATTTTGATGCAACTTGCAACGATTTCTTTCCCGAAAAATCTAACTGATAATGAGATATAACAAAATCATGCAACGTTTTACACGCAGTTGCAAAAAAAATACGAGCATAAAACAAGCCTTTGATGAAAATTAAAACCGAACGTAACTATCGATAACTTCTCAACAGATTAGCGGCTCACTGCAGTGCACGGGTCCCTATACTTGTAATTCGAAAGGTCACGTCGCTCAGTGCGGATTGATGGAAGGGTGAGTGGCTAACTCATATGTCGGAAATATGTAAGTATAAATTAATTGTAAAATGCAGACTTCAACTGATAACAACGTGGTAAAGTCCATATTATGTGTGTACTTTTTACGTGAATTGCGGATATAGTATCAACTCCTGGCTAATTTTTTCATTACAAGAGACGGATCCCGCCCCTGAACGCAACCCGAGTCACGAAAGATCTTAAATTTCCAACAGTTAATAGTAAGCCGACGTTCGCTTTCCTTCGGAAAATTCCGGGGGATCAGATTTATGTACGAGATATATATTCTAGATTATGACCCATAATATAAGTTCCAAATACACCAAGAATCATGTTAATGTGTTCAGTGGTTTAGGTTTTTTATGTGAACAGACGCAAAAATATATACTGACAAAGATAACAATATATTCTTTGTTTTTAAATACTTTTTAAATTCCACATATAGACTCTTATAAATATAGATAACCACAACTGCCCATATGCAACTAACAGACGCTTCGCAATAGTACTTACATACAACAACAATACCATAATTATATATATACAAATAGCATACCATGCATATGTTGTACCATCCCTTAGATACGAGACAATGGGGCACTGAGACAAGAAATGCATACGAGCAATATATTCCTTAAAACAAGGAATTATGTTAAAAACTCTAAATAAAATTAGTACTAAAATTCTAAATTATTGACACTCCCGTGCGTTTATATCTTAGAATGTGCAAACATTGTCAAAATAAAATACCATGTTCATATTTCGGACACGAGAGCGGCGAAAGGATAAATTAAGTACCGTAACAAGTAAGAATGCTACATATAAACTTAGTGTTATTCAAAAGTTACTACTCAATAAACCACTTTCTAGATGATATCGAGAAGCAGTTTCGGATAACTGTGATATCAAAATACTAATCTATTTTTAGGTTCATTTACATACATAAATGACATTGTACATTATATCAGTATTGTATATTGTATACCTATTACAGTAGAACATCGCAATCAGTAATTCTAATTTAGTATCTGCTATCATCACCCATTGTCCACAACAAAAGATCTTTGACTTTGACACAACCAATCATAGATTCGTTTATTAGTGTACAACACTGAAAGCTCTTTTCTCTATTGTGCACGTAACCGCCGTGGACGGAAATAGTTCGCCCGCGTCAGTATTCTCTTCCGATTATATTATAATGCTCATGTCGTCAAGTCAACAGTTAATAAGCTTTTACAATGTTAGTAATTTATCGTTAATGAATATATCGCCACTTACCATCAAGTGGGATTGTAATAGAGTAGTATCTAAGTAAAAGAAAATTTAACCAAAATATATTTTTATTTTACTACCCGTTATTTATTTTTATACTTAAAATGTATGAAGTAATAATACCAACACAATCTTACCTTTTTTTGGTTGTTGTTTTTTATTTGTCCCTCCTAATTGCCCAGATACATCTTGTAATCTCTTTTCTAACTCTTGTTTCTTTTCTGCTATTTGTTCATCTTTTGATTTTCCCGACACTTTGCGATCTAAAAATGCGATATTGAGATATGGTATTATGTATATTACACTAGTGAAAATATATCATACAAATAATACATTTAAAAAACATACTAGATAGCACAATGTCAAACCACTGCAGATAAAGAATTAAAGACCTGCTGTGAAGGAAAAAAATAAAACGTCTTACGTGATTTTTTCCGGAGACACGAAGCAACATAGTTTTCTAATTCTCTTAGCGTGGATGGTTTCAACGTTTCAAAGTCTATTTCAATCTCATCCGGATTGGAGTCTCTGAGGGAAGGTTCTCTGCTCTGTATGATGTGAACTACTTTGCCGAGTTTATCACCTACATGAACATCAACTTGATCTCAGTGATTGAAAACATTATCCAAGTGTACTTAGTTAAGGGCAGCATATTAGAGTGTTACATAATCTTACATAAATTAAAAGATTAATACATTTTGCATGCTCAATATAAGTGACAACGAAGAATAATATATCACAAACGTGTTACTTAATCTAAGGCTATCATGTCCCCAGTACAAGTAAACTACTTTGCTATCTTGAAATTTTTTTGGACAAGTATAACTCGATTAGTATGACTTCGTGTCGAAGCGTTGCCGGGCTCAACTATGTTAAACTGATTACTGACGAAGATCAGAATACAAGAAGAATGAACTTTGTGAATAAGAAAAAGAAGAATTTAATCTGAGTACATGGAACGTCACAGGGCTAACAAACCATTTAAACTAGAAAATGTAATAGGAGAAATGGTGAGATTAAAAGTACATGTAATGGGACTTAGTGAAACCAAACTAGCTGATAATGGAAGCATTACGAAGGAGGAAGCCACACTTTACTACACAGGGAATTCGTCAGACCTTAAATCAAATCACCACAGAGTCGGTATATTGATAAGAAATAACATCAAGAAATATTTATCAAATATAATTCATTTTTCAAATAGGTGTATGATATTTAAAATAAACGCTCATCCATTCAATCTTAACATCATACAAGTCTACGCACCTACTGCAGATACCGATGATCAAGAGGTTGAAGAATTTTATGAAAGTATTAATACAATATTAAAGTCAATAAAATCACAAGATATTATTATAGTAATGGGAGATTTAAATGCTAAAGTTGGAAAGGGAAAAGAAGGGAAAATATTGGACTTTTGGATTGGGTTTGAGAAACGACAGAGGATAGGCTTGTGAATTTTTGTGCTGAGAATAATTTAATCATCAATAATTGACGATTGGCTTTTGTCAATATTTACACCACTACCAAAAAAAGTTATTGCTAAATACTGCGAAGAACATATAATGATCAGTATCATGAGCCATTTTTTGAAAATATTCTTGATAATTATTTAAAACAGAATTTACAAAATAACTGAGGAATATATAGGGGAAATACAGTTTGGATTCAGAGCGGGGTTGCGCACTAGATATGCTCAGGTAGCAATCCAAGTATTAGTTCAGTGTTGCATAGATGTTTGAATGAATGTTTATATGTGGTTTATAGATTTTGAGAAAGCATTTGATAATGTCAAACACGATCAATTAATAACGATTTTCAAATCAATTGGAATAGACAAAAAGAGTTTGATATGTATAAAGAATTTATATTGGAAACAAAAAGCAAGGATAAAAATAATAACAAATTGACTAAGAGGTTAAAATAGAAAAGGGAGTGAGAATAGGTTGTATCCTTTCTCCCTGTCTATTTAACATATACTCGAAAACTATTTTCAAAAAAGCTTTCAAAGATCTTGACCTGGGCATTCGGGTAAATGGTAAACTGATACAGAACATTCGTTATGCAGATGATACCGTCCTTTTGGCAGAAAGGCTAAACGACCTTCAAATTATGCTCCAAAAATTGAATTTGGTACTATTGGAATATGGACTCAAAATTAACACAACTAAGAATAAATTCATGATTGCTGGTAAACATTTAAAGTTGTCAGCAATTTTGCGATTGGGAAATGATTCTATAGAAAGAGTTAACAAATACAAATATCTCGGCTTTTTGTTAAATGAGGACTGGAAACAGAATCAAGGAATTAGAATGAGAATTGAAATTGCTAGAAATAACTTTCAGAACAAGAGGAAACTATTGACTAACAGAAAAATTAGCTTAAAACTGCGGTGGAGACTAGTTAAATGTTATATACTTCCAATTCTTATGTAAGTTCTGAAAGTTGAACACTGAAAAAGAAGTCAATTGATAAACTAATTGCTTTTGAAATGTGGATTTACAGAAGAATGCTTAAAATTAAATGGAAAAGTAGAATATCGAATGTCAAAGTTTTACAAATAATTAATAAAGATTTGGAAATTGTGAAAACTGTTAAGAAAAGAAAAACAGCCTATTTTGGACATATATACAGAAACAATGAATATAACTTATTAAAATTAATAATTGAAGGCAAAATTAAAGGAAGTAAAGGTCCAAGTAGAAGAAGAATCTCATGGATTGGAAAGGACTGGCTGCGGGTTAAAAGCACAGATAAGCTAGTTCATATGACTGCTGATATAGAGACGTATCGACAAATGGTCGCCGACCTCCTTGATGGAGATGGCACGTGAAGAAGAAGAAGTATAACTCTCTTTACTAATCGAATAAAAAACAATTTCGTGTTGTCACAAACGAGAACGCGAATCGATATTTAAGTCTGAAATTACAGCTCAGACGGAAAACACGCCCTTGTCATGTACACAGAACAAAGAGATGAGGCGAACTAAAAACAGGATTGTCACCTGGCAATTTGTTGATATCGAGGGATAGTTGTCGCTTCTCATCGTAGGACATAGGTTTGGCGACGTCCTCATCCTCGGTATCAGGGTGCGGCGGCGGGTGTAGCGGCGGC